>JADMNL010000025.1:44097500-44475000 GCA_016271365.2 Neoceratodus forsteri | reverse complement strand
TTCCATAAAGAACTAAAGTTAAAAAAAAGAGTGTCTAAGGCACAGAGGAAAGGAGCATTCTGGTTAGGAGCACTCCCTCAAGCTATAATAATGTCACACACACAAGATTTTGACTTCAGGGCAGGAAAATATGAAGTTTAGGGGGCAAAGAGCCTGGTTTCATGCACATGCTGTAGTAATAAAGAATTGAATGTCCTGAAATTAAGATTTTTGGAGAATGTTATGAGATTTGAGTCCCGCTGGTGCCAAGTCTTATTTTATTTATTTTTGCAGAAAAACAGAAAATCGCCTTAAAATGTAATCCAGTGCTTTTCTTCATAATACGATAGGTCTCTGCACAAGCATGTTTCTAGGATCGTGGATATGATGTTCTGTCCACATTGTTTGACATGTCCTTTCCCTTTAAGAATCTTGCCGGAAGGTCTTGAAGCTGGCTCCTCCCACCCACCGGGGTGGTATAACCCTCGCCTCTGCCCCATGATGCCAGATCTTCTTTCCGCTGAAAGATACAGGTTCCCTCCTTATCACTCATGCGTTCAGTAGGCTCTGGCTTCAAAATCCTCGGACTTGTTTAAACTTAAACTCATTAAGAGTTAATAATAATCGCTTTGCGATCTCGACCGTGATAGAAGACAAGTCTTCTCCCGGTTTCTGCCGCTGCCCGGGCAGGCAGAAGATGTCTCGCACAGACCCGCATGCCATATGCATACATTGCCTGGGTGTCGGCCATGACACCCAGGCCTGCGATATGTGTCGTGCTTTTCACCCGAACGGCCTGGACGATCGCCTCGCACAGTTAAAGTTGGGCAGATGGGAGAAATTGAACCCACTGGTCAAATCTAAGGAAGCCCGATGGGCAGTCTCTGCAGCTGTGAGGTTCCGCCGAGCAGCTCAAACAAATGAAGGCTTTTGAGGAAGAGGTGGCTCGGGCTGCAGATCAGTCCTCAAAGTCCCTTATGTTCTGCTCAATTTGGGCTCCACTTTCCCATAAAAAGGACACAGAACTAAGAGAATCTTCATCTTTGAGATGATGTTCCTGGGATCCTGAGAGATCTCGGTGCCAGGAATCACCTGTCTCGACTTCGGTCAAGCTTGCAGTCTTGCCAATGATCCGGACAAGATCATCCTCAACCCGGTTGACCCATTGTCGCTCATTGAGGCTGACAGCTCCTTATTTAGGACCCCAATCCTAATTCTCCCTGATGAGGAGACCCAGCCCACTGGGAGCCTCATCAAGGAACCGGTCCCGGACCAAGAAGAACCACCGGTCTCTCCTGTTCCTTCCGATCGACCCCGTCTGTCACCCCAACTATCGAGGTTGAGGTCTTGGACTCCTTCGACCTTCAGGCTGAAGAAGGTGCACAAGCACTCCCTTGATGAGGTTCTCCCTTACCTCTCCGCAGACCTCCAGACCACAGTCAAGCAGGTCCAGGACCAGGGTCGGGCAGCTGCGAAGCAGCAACTCCAGATGCCCTTGGACCTCGGGGATTCATGCGCCTGTTTGGTGGCAGCTGCGGTTGCCGTCCACTGCAGGGCTTGGTTAAGGGCCTCCACCTTCACGGCAGACACCCAACACAAGCTAATGGATGTCCCTTTCCTGGCTACCAATCTCTTCAGCCCAGGTGGGGACGGTCATCTCACAACGCATTGAGAAGTCCAGTGCTGCCTTGGACTCAGTAACTTCTGCACAAAAGGAATCTCAGTGTTCAAGCCATTTCAGCACTGTGCCCCTGTGACCAAGCAGTTCCACTTCCAAGCAGCAACAGCATGCACAACCTTGGTGCCCTCGGCCCAAGTCTGGGCCTCTGGAGGTCCATAAGCCCGAAGGACAGGGCTCCGGTGGTCACCAATCTGGACACTCTTCCTTCAAGCCTGCCCAGTGACGGTATGGGGTGGCCACCCCTATTCCTGTCACGCAAGCTCTGGGTCCTCCTGTGGGGGGTCGGCTCCGCCACTTCCTTTCTACCTGGTCTGCTGTTACCACAGACAGATGGGTTCTAGAAGTGGTCGGCCGGGGTCTGCCTCCGGAATTTGAGCAGTACCCTCCAAGCTGAGCCTGCACCCCATGGGAGGAAATGGTGTCCATACACACTCGGGCGGCTCTCAGAGACAACATTGCCCAACTCCTCCGCAAAGAAGTGGTGGCCAGAGTCATGGATCCCCCCAATCAACCCAGGGTTTGTATCCAGGTACTTCCTGGTTTCGAAGCAGATGGAGGGCTGGTTCCCCATTCTAGATCTGCATGACCTGAAACAGCTCCTCAGGTCCTGCACCTTCAAGATGGTAACTCTGTCCCAGATCATACCATTTCTCAAGCAGAACACATGGTTTTGCTCTCTGCATCTCCAGGACACATTCTTTCACGTCCTGATCCATCCATCTCACCAGAGATTCCTTAGCTTCCGAGCAGAAGGAGCCCTATTCGAGTTCCGAGCCATGCCATTCAGCCCGTCTTAGGCCCCACGGGTCTTCACCAAATGCATTGCAGTGGTGGCGACCCATCTTCGGGTCAGGGTTTACCCATATCTCAACGACTGGCTCTTGGCAGGTTCCACCAAGCAAGAGGTGGAGAGGTCCAGGGACCTGGCCCTCCAGACCTGCAACGACCTTGGCCTTCTGATCAGTGAGGCCAGGTCAGAACTTGTACCTTCTCAGGTGATATGTTTCATCGGGGCAAAGCTTGACTCCTGCCCAGCCAGAGCCCGGCTCCCGATGGGCAGAGCAGAGGTGCTCTCCTCCTTTGCCCAGTCATTTCTGGTTGGGCACTTGTGCCCTGCCTGGGACTTACTGTGTCTTCTGGGGTACATGGTGGCCTGCACCACCATGGTCTGATGGGCCCAGTGGCATATGCTCCCCCTCCAATGGGAGCTGGCCAGCCAGTGGACTCAGCATCACAGTCAATTCGACCAGCTGGTCACTGTGACCCAGGAGCTCTGGGACGCTCTCCAGTGGTGCACCATCCTAGATCACTTGCAGGAAGGGATCCCATTTGTCCGTCCCAAGCCAATGGTCGTCCTTATGATTGATGCCTCCCTCACGGGCTGGGGAGCCCACATGGGGAACCACAGAGCCCACGGGTTCTGGACCCCTGAGGAATCCCGATATCATATCATCCTGCTGGAGCTCCAAGCAGTCAGACTGGCACTGTCAGCATTTGCTCTGCTCCTTCAGGGTCAAGTGGTGCAAGTCCAGACATACAGTACCACAACCATGTACTACCTCAACAAACAGGGCGGCACGCACTCCCAGCTGCTGTGCAAGGAAGCACTCTGCATCTGGACCCTCGTGAGCCGACTGGAGGCAGATCTCCTAGCCATCCATGTGGCAGGAGCCTCAAATCAACTGGTGGATGCTCTCAGCCATGTGGGCGAGACATCCCACGAGTGGTCTCACCATCCAGAGGTAGTTCACAGCCTCTTCTCCCACTGGGGCAAACCTCAGGTGGATCTCTTCGCCTCCAGGGAGAACACTAAGCTGAGGCTGTTTCATGTCCACCCCCCTCAGCAGGGCTCACTGCAGGGGGGATGCCTTCTCAAAGCCATGGACCCCGGACCTCTTCTATGCCTTCCCTCCACTTTCCTTGGTTCACAAGGTGATCCTCAAGGTCGGGAGGGACAAGGCACAGGTGATCCTGGTAGCCCCAGATTAGCCACGCCAGTTCCAGTATTCAGATCTCCTCAGCCTCAGCTCCAGGCCTCCAAGGTGCCTTCCAGTACACCTGGACCTGTCATCTGTCAGTCAGGGGAAGGTATTCCATCCGGACCATCAATCCCTGCACCTGACAGCCTGGTTCCTGAGTGGATAGAGTTCCAGGCTTTGGGTCTCTCTGAGGATGTACTCACTGTAGTGGAAGCATCCAGGAAGGAGCTGACTAAGAGGTGCTATGCCTTCAGATGAAAACGGTTTTCCATTTGGTGTAAGGGTAAGGGGCTGGACCCTTTGTTCTGTCCAGTGGCTAGCATCCTAGACTACCTTTGGTCTCTGTCCAAAGGGGGGTGTTTGGTCTACGACCTTTAAGGTGCACCTGGCAGCCATCTCTGCTTAGCAGGCGCAGGCCGGTCAGCAGACGGTGGCTCAGGAGAAGGTGGTCTGGCATTTCTTTAAAGGCCTAGACCACATATTCCCTCTGGTGCATGAACCTCCACCTCCATGGGATGTACTGCTGGTACTGGCAAAGCTCATGGGCAAGCCATTCGAACCAATGCACAAGTGTGAGATGTCACATTTGTCATGGAAATATCCGCCTTTCTGGTGGCTATCATGTCTGCCAGAAGGACTTGGGAGCTCCAGGCGCTCTTGGTGGAGTCTTCTTACCTGGTCTTCCACAGGGACAAGGTTGTCCTGCGCCCCCACCCGAAATTCCTTCCAAAGGTAGTGTCAGAGTTCTATCTTTTTTTTTTTTTTTATTATACTTTTTTGTCTACTGCCACGTCGGTAGATTCAGCCTGGTCACAGCCCCCACCGTCCTTGACTCCCATATGAGCCGCGCTTCCGGTTGCCCCCTTGGCTTGCCCCCCAGGGCGGGGCCACAACACCAGCCAAAGTGCCTCGGAACACGGTCCAATCTGGGATCTGGCATGGGAGTGAATTAAGGATGGCGAGGGAGCGTCATGAAGATGCAGGCAGCAGTGTTTTTTTTTCCCCCAGTTGTTCCTTGGGGGCGGGGATGTGCAATGACGTTCCACGTCCACCCCGCCCCCTGAAACATCCAGACGCCGGCTGCTCTTGGTACCCCCGGCCTCTGCCAGGGGTCCCTCGAACACCGGACATACTCTTCACCACCCCCCTGGAGAAGGAGAGCTGTCCAAGGACGCCCATCCTTCTCTCCCCCGGCTGGCCCTCCGATGACCCAGGTCCTTTCCTGAACCCAGGTCGCCGGCGTCATAAGCGGAAATCCAACCGCTGCGCTGACGGGCCGGCTCGTCTGAGTTCCATCTTAACTAGGTGATGACTCTGCCTGTGTTCTACCCGAACTACACCTCGGAGGCCGAATACAGGCTCCATACTCTGGACCTGAGATGAGTGCTCTCTTATTATAAGGAGCGGACGGCAGAAGTTCAGGGAGAGGTTCACTAGCTGTTTGTCACCTATACTGAAGCTGCACCTGGCAGACCTGAAGCAAAGCGGATGATTGGCAGATGGATTACATCCTGCATTGATCTCTGCTATAGGTTGGCACTCAAGGAGCCTCCCAGAAGGATAAGAGCTCATTCTACCTGCTATACTGCTGCGTCGGTGACCGCTTCCAGAGACATTCCCTATCCAGGAAATCTGCAGGGCTGCTACCTGGAAGACAGCAAACACCTTCATTACCCATTACCACATCGACCTAGAGTTGCACTGGGATGCTAATTTTGGGGCCTCAGTTCTCCAATCTCTTTTCCCCAAGTAAGTATATCAGAGGGGGTGTGCGCCTTGCCTCCCTCCTCCAGGAGAACTGCTTGGAGTCTGCCAAACAGCGTGGATAGAACAACATATCCACGGTCCTAGAAGAACAGGTTACTCACCTGTAACAGTATTTCTAGGAGTGGTATATGTTGTTCATCCACACGAACCCACCCAACCTCCCTGTCTTCGATGCACAACCTGAGCTTCCAGTGGGCTAAGATCTGGCGTCATGGGGCAGAGCCAAGGGTTATACCACCCAGGTGAGTGGGAGAAGCTAGCTTCAAGACATTCCAGCAAGATTCTTAAAGGGAGAGGACATGCCAAACAATGTGGATGAACAACATATACCACTCCTAGAACTACTGTTACAGGTGAGTAACCTGTCTTTTTTCACCTGCTTCTCTGCATGTTGTTAGGATTGTTGAGGCCGTGACATCTGAACATACGAACACACCAGCAGATACAGGCCCATACAGAATGAACTGCCCCCCCATCCCTTTTGACCTCCTTCAGCTTCCCCCTCTTGAAGCTGTCCAACGTTTTTAGGGATATCAATTCTAGCTGGCCAGCACCCTCTCAGTGAAAAAATGCCTCCTCATCTCCCTCCTGAACCTTCCCCCTTGCCAGCTTCAGGCTGTGCCCCCCAGTGGTCTTGTTCCCACTAATGCTGAAGAGGCCCTCAGTGCTCACCCTGTTATACCCTTAAGATACTTGACAGTGTCAGTCATGTCTCCCCTCTTCCCTTCTTTCTGGATATCAGCAACACTTTTGTCCACAAAATGGATGGCTACACATTTCTACTAAAAAGGTTATTTCTCTCTGTTTTACTAAAGAGACATTTATTATATTTGTCCTAACATGCTGATTACTGGAACACTGCAGTAACTAATATATTCATACTGGGAATAGTACACATCCCCTTTGATCTGTGTTCATCATTGATTTAAGTTGCTTTGTATTCCTTTCCTAGAATTGCTTTGAGCTCTACAATCCTAACCATAAAGGGCAGGTTATTAAAGCTTGTAAGACTGAAGCTGATGGCAGAGTAGTAGAAGGAAACCATGTTGTATATAGAATATCTGCACCTACACCGGAGGAGAAGGAAGAGTGGATTAAATCCATCAAGTAAGTTGTAGTTTGAAGACTTCTCTATAGCTTCCTGGAGTCATTTTTTAACTTCATGGAACTACAAAAAAATGCATGCTTTTACACTTGTCCAGCCATAATTGGTTTGATTAAAGTAATATTTATCTTAAAACATAATTGTTAACCATGCCCTTGCTACTGTTGCATGGATATATTCAGTAGAGAGTCTTTACAGCTCATCAGCTAAATGTCCTCTGTACTGAATCAAACATTGGTTATCCAGTTCCAATAACAGTCAGTGGCTCAGTACATTGCATGCTCACTTCTGGGGCTGGAAGGTCTTGGTTCTATTCCCTGTCTAGGAACTTGGACTTGTATCCCATGCTGACTGTAGAGCAACATGGGGGGGGTGCTGCATTGTTGAAGTGCGGTCCTTCAGATGAGATGTTAAACTGAGGTCCCTTATGCCAGTCTCTGGTTGCTATCCAGGTGAAAGTTAAACATCCCTTGGCACTTACTGTGAAAGTAGAAGATTTTCCCTGGTACCTTGGCCAGCATTCCTTCCGTTAGTAAAACAAGTCCTTGTGTGTTGGCTCCTATGGGCAGGGAAGGTTCCCCTCTGAGCCAAGACAGTGAACTTGACTGAGGATCTTCATGGGGACCACCCCTTTCTCATGAGCCTCATCTTTCTCCCTCCGCCTAAACTGCGACATCACTCACTGCTCTGTAGGGATTTTCCATGTAGTTATTACTTATTAAACTTCAGCTTTCTTTGGATTTTTCTGCCATCTTCTCGACTCCTGCTCTTCCAGGTTCATGTAACCCACTCCCAAGATATACCTGGAAACAGGCTGCCATTGCTCAGTGTGCCTTTCTTGCTGAGAATTATGAATAAAAATGTACACTTCTGGACAATTATTCTAAAGATATATGCCAGGCATTCACTGGTTAGGCTTTCTCTGCATTTGCTGGAAGGTAAACATTGCTTATACTCAATCTTAGGATCCCATTGCTGTACTTTCTGCATTATATCTGGGCTGGCCCCCAAATCTGTGTTCGTCTGACTGGAATTACATTTACAGTACTAGTCTTCATAGTCCCTGAACTTCTACAAACCAGTCTTCTCCATGGAGCCTACTCTTTGGTCTTAGGCCAGGAGGTACAAGGACCCCATTGGAAAAAAACCTTTTTAGCCAGGATGTCAACAGTGGTACTGGTATCAGTGGATGTGTGTCACTGCATGCCACATCCTGCAAAAATTGTCAACACCCTCCCTCCACTCCAGGCTGGAATGCTGCTAACTCCTACCAAGCTAGCACCACCTCGAGAAATGGATCCAGACTCGAAGGAAGTGCTATTCGGGGTCGATGCTGTGGAGGACGGAAGCTCATGTTGCCCGACCAGGAGCCTTGTTTCCTGTGTTCTTGTCCCCAGAGGAGGAGCATGTAGGAATGCCAGTGACGGCACCGTGCATGCTCCTATGTGTGCACCCTGTCAGACATCTGACCTGCCTCTTACCCAGTTGTTGCAGCATCTGCGTGCCAGCCTCCAGCCATCGCTAGGGGACATGCATTCACCGACATCTGGTTACCCCCCTCCCCAGAGAAGGAGAGCTGTCCTTAGAACACCTGATCCTTCTCCTCTCCCCTACCGACCCCCAGTGTCCCACGCTTACTCCTGAACATGGGTCGCCGGAGTGGCGCGAGGTGTGGTGTCCAGCACCTCAACCCTTGGCACCACCAGGCCTCTCCTCATAGGGCTTTTGATGCAGACCCTGCACCATTTTAGTTGCCCTTCTCTGATTCACCTCCACTCTCTCTTTGCCCTTCCAGAGATGTCCCCAGAACTGAATACAGTACTCTAGGTTCAGTCTTACCAGTGATCTATACAGAGGCAGCACCACCTTTCTCTTTCTGCTGGTGATACCCCTTCCTGTGCACCTCAACATCCCATTAGCCCTCCCTGCTGCATTGTTGCACTGCCTGGCCACCTTTAGGTCATCTGATATGATTACCCTCAGGTCCATTACCTGCTTGGTGGTCATTGGTACCACTCCACGCATTTTTTACTCCGTTCCTGGGTTTCTGTGCCCCAGTTGCATTATTTTGCACTGAAGCCCAGCTGCCATACTCTTGGCCACACCTCTAGTTTTCTCAGATCACTGCTCATTCTCCCCCAACCCCCCAGAGTGTCCACTTTATTGCAGATTTTGGTGTCATCCACAAAGAGGCAGATCTTCACTTCCAGCTTCTCTGCAATGTCACTTATAAAGACGTTAAAGAGGACCGGTCCCAGCACTGATCCCTGAGGCACCCCGCTGGCCACTTTCCTTCCTCAGAGTGAGCTCTGTTTACCACCACTCTCTGTCATCTATCCCCTAACCAATTTCTTAGCCAGTTTACCACCTTTGGACCCACTTCTGAGCTACCCAGCTTGCTTACTAGTCTCTTATGTGGAATGGAGTCAAAAGCCTTATTGAAATCTAGGTAGGCCATATCCACCTCTCTACCCTGATCTAAATCCTTTGTCACCCATCAAAGAAATCTATCAGGTTCATTTGAAATGACCTACCCCCTGTGAACCCATGCTGCCTCAGGTTTTGTAAACCACTAGATTGAAGATATTCCCCAATCCTTTTTTTCAGTAGTGATTTCATTCATTTTCTCACCACCGATGTCGTCAGGCTGACTGGCCTATAATTGCCTACCTCCTCCCTGCTACCACTTTTGTGTAGTGGGACTACATCCTCTCTTCTCCTGTCCTCTGGAACCATTCCTTTTTCCAATGAGCTGTTAAATAGAACTGTCAGAGGTGCAGCCACTATTTCCCTGAACTCCCTCAGTACCCTCGGATGCACCCCCATCTGGCCCCATTGCTTTGTCCACCTTCAGATTAGCTAGTCCCTTCGGGACTCTTGCCTCCAGAAAAAAAAAAAAAAAAAAAGACCGGTGTCCACCCCTTCCTCCAAAGATATTTTTTTTTTGCGCCTTTCCCTTCGCCTTCCTCTATGAACACTAAACAAAGTATTTTTTCAGGATACCTGGCTTTTTCTGGTCCTCTGCGCAGCACCCCCCCCCCTTCCCTTTTTAACCTTACAATCCCACCCCTCGTCTTCCTCTTTTCACTTAGCAGACCTACAAAATGTCTTTTCCCTGTTCATTACCTCTTGGGGTATTCTCTGTTCAGTTTTCATCTTTGTACTCCTTACTGCTTTCCCTGTTTCCCCTGATACAACTCCCTATTCTCGTCACTTTGCAATTCTTTATACCTTCTGAATGCTACCCTTTTAGCCTTTACCTTTTCAGCCACCTCTTTGAGAACCATAGCAGTCTCTTTCCTCTTGCTTTTGCTTACTTGTTTGATGCAGAGGTTTGGTGCCTTTTCTGTGCTTCTATTTATCTTTGCCCAGGGTTCCTCCACCCCACCTAGGCCATCCCTTCCGCCACATTATCCCAGAGGCATTCACACATCTTTATAAAATCTGCCCTCCTGATGTCCAGGACCCTTGCCCTTGTGTGGTTCGATTCTGCAGCTGTCCTTATATTGAACCATGTTTTTTTTATTATTATTATTTGTAATATCTTTACATCGCTTAAAGCATTTATTTATACTTAACATAGCAATATTACCTAATAATTGTAATATCCATCACAATCAATATTTATAGCATACCTATAACTTAAAAGATAAAGTCCTCAATACAGGAGGGGACTCTAAGTGATGTATAGTTAGGCTTCTTGCCATTCTGTACTTGAGGAAGTCCAAATTAATTTTAACATATATGAGCAGTCCTTAATTAGGCAAGAAATCTCTAATATTACAGTATTAATCGTTCAAGTTATACCAGGTATTAACCACAAGCTTACAGAATATAATACCGGAAAAGAAACTCATTATTCTTCATCTCTAAATACAGGCCTTCAATATCTAGATACATTATATATAGTAAAACAGCTATCCCAATCCAAAAAGAAAGAATCATCCTTCTTTTTCATCCTCTAAGGGAGGAATTTCTTCTTCCATATCAGCTTCTGTTTGTTGTTTCTCCTCACTTTTTTGTATTTTTTTCTCCATAATATAAGCCTTCAGTTGTTCTGGTTCAAAGAATAGTCTTTTATCTTCTCCACATGTAAGCCAGCATTTAGCTGGGAATAAAACTTTAAAACTGGCTCCAATTTTATTGAGTTCTTCCTTATATTGTAAAAATTGTTTATGCTACTGGAATGTTGCTGGAGCTGTACTGGGGAAGATGTGGCAGATTATTTCTTTAAAGTGTAAAGCTTCCATTTTTCTGGCTGTGTTAAGCACTAGGTCCCGATCCATGCCAAAAGCTAGGGAAAAAAATAATAGTATTCCTTGGACCTCAAATATATTTAAAAATATTTTGCAGAGTTCTAGCCTGATTAAACACAGCAGCAGAGTCAGGGGAGAGCAAATCAAAACTCACATCCTGATTTGTAGTTTTCTGTTGGAAACTAGAGTAAGGTTTTCTCATTGGAACTCAAGAAGCCCTCATAACAAAAGGTAAGTTACTCTCATGCATCTTAAGTACAGACACAGAGAGATCCTTCAGAAGTTCTCTTAGGGACTCAAATCCTTTATCTTAAGAATTTGGAACCCCCACTAATCAAGTTTTTATAACACATAGGGTGGGATATTCAAAGGAGTTGCGTATGGTGCAACAGGGTTGCGCCATGCGCAACCCACCAATGCGGTCGGCGCGATATTCAACGGAGCTGTTTGCGCTGCGCAACCCCCAATGTGCCAGGGTGCGCCAGTAATGTATGCAGCGCAAGTGCAGGGGGCGTGCTGATGCATATGCAGCACATCCCGAGATGTATGGTGCATATGCTGGCACATACCCACCTTGCGCTGCACAGGAGGGCGCAAAGTTGTGCCAGGTGAAACCAGGAGCAAATCCTGGCCACCCACGGGCATGCTGCCATATTGCAAGGTGCAACATGGCAGCTGCCTGCCGTGGGTGGCCACCTGACCACGAGGACACAGTCCACATGCCTTCTGCCCAGGGGACATCGTGCCCCCCCCTCGCCTGATTGTGGGCATATGTTGAGTACCTCCCTGGTGGTCCAGTGGACCGCTATCCATTGCCCGGTCGCAGGAATCTGTTCAAATCATCCCTGGTGGTCCAGTGGACCAATCCCCTTCGCCCGATCATGGGCATAAGTTACATAACTCCCTGGTGGTCCAGTGGACCGATCCCCAGTGCCCGATCGTGGGTATGTGTAAAATTAAGCCCTGGTGGTCCAGTGGACTGATCCCCAGTGCCCGATCGTGGGCATAGGTTAGAAATCCCTGGTGGTTCAATGGTACCCCCCTAAGTGCCCAATCGCGGGTGGAATGCTCTAGGACACCCTGGTGGTCAGTGGTACCCCCCTCCCCACCGCCCACTGCGTCCTCGCACCCTGCCCCAATCAGCGGTGGGTGGCAGCTGCCCGACCGCCCACCGACTGACAGCATACAGTGGGGCTGTATGCCTGTTGGTCCCACTGCGTGGGACAATGGGTGTGCAGACCATACTATACTACACAGTCCCAAATTGAGAGTGAACACTCATTCACAATTCGGGACTGTGTTGTACAGTATGGTCTGCACACCCATTGGCCCACTCAGTGGACTATTAGGCATACAACCCTACTGTACACTGTCAGTTGTCGGTGGCTGGGCAGCTTGCGGGCGGGGTGCTGCCACCCGCCGCTGACTGGGGCTATGCATGGTGGTGGGGTATGCAGTGGGCGGGTGGGGAGGGGATACCACTGGACTACAAGGGTGTCCTTAGAGCATTCCACCCACGATCGGGTGCTGGGGAGGGTTTCCACTGGGCCACCAGGATTTCTAACCTATGTCCGTGATCGGGTGCTAGGGATCAGTCCACTGGACCACCAGGGATTTTTTGTACACATACCTGCGATTGGGCAAATGGGAGCGGTGCCTGCCGAGGGGCAGGAGTGTGTCGGTCCCAGACGGCTGTAGCCTGGCAGGGCGCAAGTTGCCGGGGATCAGCGCACCGCATGCAAATGGAGCCATAATGACATGCAAATGGACCTATTTGTGCCTTGCATGCATAATGGCCTCATTTGCATGCCCAGTGTTGAATATCGCAGTTGATGTGCCTAGCGCAACTGCACTGCGCAGTTCCCCTGCACCTCACCCGGCCACTGCGCTTGGTGCAGTGTGTGTGTGTGCGCGCTCAGTGCCATATCAATGGTGCTGCGCCATGGCGCAGCACCGTTGAATATCGCCTGGTCCCTGCCCTGGCTTAGCCCAGATGCGCTGCGCCCAGGCTTGCGCCCCTGCCTGGAGCAGTCTGAATATCCCGCCCTCAGAGTTTTCCATTATCTCAGGTTTTCTTTGTAGAGCCACTATTGCCTTTAAATTTGTAGTTTATAGGGCTTCATTTGCAAGTGTTTTTTGTTGAACAACTGCAAACTCCTTTTGTATATTATTTTGGACTTCTTGCACCTTTTCCACTTCAGCCCTTATAGTTTTAAGCTCTGTAGCCAACAAATCAGATATGTTAATCAACAAATCAAGCTTCTTATCAAAAGACATCAAAAAAGTAAATAGATCCAAAAACGAAGAAGATGCCTTTAAACTTTTTTTTTTTCAATTATTTGTTTAGCCATTTTCGCCCTCCCTCACGTCCTTGGCATGAGTGCGCACATGTGGAGGCACGCGCACGTCATGTACTGCGGGTCACCCCACCCTACTGGTCGCCCATTACCCACCTGCACCACCACCGGACCTCCACCCTGAGGTGGCAGGACTGCGGGAGAGCAGCCTTCCTCCCTGGGAGAGGAGAGCCACCGTTGGGCAGCTCAGTCCTGCTCCCCCCCCATGCCAGCTCTCCAGCGACTTGAGTCCATTCCTGAACCCAGGTCGCCAGCATGGCATGAGGTAAGGTGTCCAGCACCTCAGCCCTCTGCACCACTGGGCCAGTGAGCCTCCTTTAAACTTTTAAATTCTACTTTAGCTGGTAAAGGCATTCTCAGTAAATCTGGGGGGGGAGGTCAGTCTCGATATAGAGGAAGAAAGAGTTTGTTGTAAGTTCACTGAAGCCAAGGTCCCCTCAACATTTACCTTGCCCAAAAGCTTTGAAGTGTTCCCTGTGTTTGTACTCAATAGCATACTCACAGAAGTTTCTAAGAATTCAGTGTCAGGTGATTGTTGCCATTTCAGCGACTTAGCTGCTCCCATTACTGACTCTGTTTGGGTAGCTCCCTCAACATTGAGGGACCTTGCAAAACAGGGAATGAGAAAACAGGTACTTCCATTGTCTCTGGGTCAGTGTTTACAGAACCCCCCCAAAGCTACGAGTGAGCTCCTAACACCGGTCGGCAACTGCACTTCCCCGGAACCAGGTAAACTGGTAACAAAGCAGTCCAACAGTCCTTTACAGATCGGCATTTCCAGGTACAAAGAGGAGGAATCCTTCTTCCTCTTCTGCTGCTCCGTTTTCAGATATTTATTTCTATGTTTGTTTAGCTATGTGCACTGCCACCGATTTATTTTCATGATAGGATAAAAAAAACTTTAAGGAAAGGTGACTGAGAAGAGCTCTTTAGTGTGGCTCCCTATCCGTCGCCACCTTGGATCCCATCCCCTTATATTGAACCATACTGTATGGTGACTACTGGTCCCCAAGTGGTCTACCACCTTGACGTCTGCAACACTGTCCCTGTTAGTGAGTACCAGGTTCAGTATTGCCCCACCACGAGTGGGTTCACTGACTAGTTGCCTGAGGAATGCCCCCTGGAGAGAATCCAGGTATTTTTTACGTTAGTTATTTTCTGTGGATCCAAAGTACAGGTGGCTCTGCCACCTCAACCCCTAATTATACTAGACCAGTTGGGAGCAGTGTAGCCTATACAGATACTATGAACCTCAGCTTTAAGATGATTTAACTATTTTGTCACTCTAAAATGTACCACTATCCTAAGCGCTACAACATTTGAGTTTATATTGAATTTCACTCTTGTATTTCTCATTTCAGAGCTAGCATCAGCAGGGATCCTTTCTATGACATGCTGGCCACCAGGAAACGGAGAATCGCAAATAAAAAGTAACCGGTGCACTTGACTACATGAAGCAACATATTTTCTGTCATCCCTGAAGAGCACCTAGCAAGTTTCTATATGTAGAACTACATGAAAACGACGCAAAATATAAATTTGAAGAGAAGGCGAGGCAGTGTCTTAAGTACATATATACTTTTCAACCAGGAAATGAAAAGAAAATGAAACGTTCTTCACTCTGTGACAAAAAAAAAAATACTACCTTCCGTGTAACTTTGCCCTTGGAAGAGGAGTATTTTCACAGAATAATAACTGGGTGCATTGGCGGATAACTTTTGACATTGGATCACGTAAATATTTCAAGTTCTAGTGAGAAAGAGTCGTTAATTTACAGTTAGGAACCCTCACAAAGATTTGGTTAGTTGGCAGTATAAATGTTGGCTGAGTTATGTTTGCTGTGAATTGACAGTTGGTGGATGCTAGTGCTGTCAGTGTGTCTTTTGAAAATGGAAAGTATTTTAAATGAAGTATATCTTAGGCTGGAGGAGAAGCAGGGTAGCACTGAAGAACACTACTTGAGAGCCATATTAGGAGGGTGTTGAAAAGACTATATTATGGCAAGTAAACGTAAAAAGGTCTGGAGAGTAGCGGATTGGAACAGTGTATAGTTTTATACTGTAGCGTGTAATTTTCTAGGTTTAAAGGATGTATGAAGAGCTGTTAAACAGTTAAAATATACTGTTTATGTACCTTTTAAATGTATAAGAATTGTAGTAGAGTTCCAGATTCAAATAAGTCTG
The DNA here is from genome assembly GCA_016271365.2 of Neoceratodus forsteri. Classification (NCBI taxonomy): domain Eukaryota; kingdom Metazoa; phylum Chordata; order Ceratodontiformes; family Ceratodontidae; genus Neoceratodus; species Neoceratodus forsteri. The sequence continues at coordinate 44,459,693 of JADMNL010000025.1, read as the reverse complement.
ATTATCATTAATATGGCAGCTATCATGGAGTATTGTTTTGGAATGGTAAGGGCTTGCTTTATTTCTTCCAGGGGAAACAGTCTTCCTCTAATGTTTAAACCTAAACAACCATTTGCTGTTTAAATAGCAATACAGTTTAATAGGAACAGCATAGGATGAGTACTAGTCTGTTTTGACCAGTGCCTAAAATTGCAGTCAGTAAAACGTAATCTGTCATCTCTCACAGTGAAATTACAAAGCTTTATTTTAACATTGTCAGGCTGTTCCTGGTTGTGACTTGACAAATTACTGTTGAGTGTGAAGGATTATAATCTTTATATTTAGATTGCCAGTATATAGGCATTCATTTTCTACAAACAATTACATTTCAGATATTCTATAGTACCTGTACCTTATGGACCTACCAGTTACACAGTATTATTACATTTAAGCGGGACTGTGTAACACCATTTTAAATGTAAAACTCTTGAAGTATAATGTTTCTGGCACAAAAAAAGGCAGAACACCTGGACTCAGCTGGTCTGAATCTTGAGTGTGCGAGGTAATGTAATTCTTGACGTCACTTTTCTTTTTACAGTAAAAAAATGATCATTGGCCAAACATACAGACCAATATTACTGATAAATGGTACACGAGTCTGTTAGCAAATATTTCTGCTGTTAGCAGTGTGTCATGTAGCACCATGTATCTTATTTATTAAATCTAATACAGTCTTCAGTTTAAGGAGTCGCTTGTTGCCAAAATATCGGTCTCTTGGAGACCACAAGCTATGGTAAAAAAATTTTTTTTCTTTTGACAGTCTTGTATTTATTTTCTTAGAGCAAAGTACTAATTGATAAATATACAGAAACAGTTATGTAAATGATGTACAGCTTTATGTTACCTTTTTTCTGTATTACTTGCAGTTCGAACATTGATAACACTAATTCAATATAAAACTGTTTTCTGCAAGATTGAGCAGTTGACATACCTCTCAACTGTGCACTACACACAGTATATGAAGCACTTAACATTTTCAATGCATGTAATGTTTACAGTATATGTATCATTTTACTTTAGTGTCAGGTTTCCGTAACTGCCTCCACAGAAAGGGGCAGTACTGTTGTGTGGAGTGGTGGAGGCTCTTATGGTTCAAAAAAAACCTTTTACCTAATCAGAAAATGTTGAGAGGTATGGCTATTCAGAAAGTTTCAAATGTATAATATGGCTGAAAAGCACACTATAAATATTGTTTTAATTTCATATAATTTCTTGTACAACATGAGCATTACTTTTTGCATGTTATGAAAGGAAATAAACTCCAGTGGCACTGCTGAAAACAAAACTGACTGCATTATCTTTATATAAGCAGAATATTTCCCTCCAAATTATCACTGAATCCTAGTAAACTGGTGCGCCTGTCTCATATTAAATCACGTATTGGCACCAAGTGGTACTTTTGGTCTCTATCTGTAGTCATTAATAAACCAGTTATCTTATGGACAGAATGCTACTAAGAAAAGCAAAATCTTTCAAGAATCAGTCTTCACTGTTTATTCATACTTGGGGATCTAAGTCAAGAGGCACTGGGACCCCATAGAAGCTTTTTTTCTTCGGGGAGGGAGCCTACATTGGCTACTGACATCACCTGTACACTGTACATACCTCATGTAGTGCCGCATGCTAGCCAGTAGCCATTGTCGGCTCCCTCACGCATCTTAGTTCTGTTCTTACCACTTTCAGGTGCACACCACTGGAGTAACAGCATCTCAGTTTGACCGTTGATTGAACTTCTAATGCGTCACCACCAGAAATTCTTGTTTTCCCAGTACTTCCTGCTTTTTGTTATTTTCCAATGATGTCAGAGTCTGAGAATAAAGTAAGGGGCTAAAAAACATCCCTCAGCCCCACCTCATGTGTCGTCGACCCTGTGGGAAAGCGATCATAGTGACAGACTGACATTAAGTCTGCTGGACTGGTCTTGGTCTGACTCATGACATGGATTCATATTATGCCTGCTTTTCCATGGACCCCTGCACCCTTGAGGTCCACGCACTGAAGTTGTGTCATCTGATTCCCACCTTTGGAGTCAGGCAACGCATGCGTGAGACCAAGGCCAAGTCTCTGGGCCCTTCCCAGTGCCTCTCGTACTGTGGAAGCACGGTGTCCTTCTTGACCTTGCCTCACTGAGGTGTCTGCAGCCATGGGCGGTGTGTCCGATGGGCAGCTGGCTCCTTCTGGAAAGCCAGGTGAGCACCTCTCTAGTCTGTCTGCCTTGGGCAGTAGATATCCCCAGTGGTGAGGCCAAAGCTGTATGCTCGGTCTACACTGGTGGACACCTTGGTGTCATGACCTGGTGCTGCCCCATCTCCTGACACCAAACTCTATGTCGGTAAGTGGGGTAGTGCAGGCCATGATGTCAGGCCCCCCTTCTGGTACCATTTGCAGCACTGGGGCCATTTGGGGTCCATTCGCTGAGGTAGAGATGGAGAACTCTTCTCCCAGGCAGTCCTTGTAGATGTGGCATCGGTCCTGGTGTTGGTTCTGGGCCTGACACTAGGTGTGGTGCTGGTGACAGTGTTGTCCCTAGGTCTGTCCCTGGTTCCGGCACCATTTGCAGTACTGGGCCAGTTTGGGGATGGAGACAGACCCAGGGACTGTGTCAGAACTGGCACTAGCAGCGGTGCTAGCCACAGAGGTGGAGAGGAACACTTGTTCAGGCTGTCCCTGGCCTTTGGTCTGGTGCGGAAGAGGGCACTGGCTTGTTGCTGGAGGACGACAGGGGTATGGAGTTCCTTATTGACCCACAGGCTGAGCTCACCACCGGTGAGGACTGAAGCTGCCCCAGGGGACTAGACTGCTCTGTTATCCTCACATGCAGGTATCCCCCTATGGGCATCAACCTGGTTATTCCTCTTCCTGTAGGTCAACTTTGTTCAGGTGCTTTTGCCAGGTCCTTCTCACGGTTGAAGTCCACTGAGTGTTCTTGCAGACCAGGTATAGGCTCTAGAGTCTCTGCCTCTAGGTTGTGACTTGAGCCTGTACAACCTATGCTTTAACTTCCAGAGATCATGTGTCCTCTGGGATCAATCACCTGGAGTCAGCATGGAAATGCAGTTGGTGCCTTGTATCAGAAAAATGGACATGCTGATTGGGTCCAGTTCCAACCTGGCCTCCTGGCACCACCCACTTTCATGTCCAGTGGTCTTCTCTCTATCAGCATCGCCCTCAGAGAGCACAGGATCCTCCCTCCACAGATCCTTAGCTTCTGAGTATGCTCTGTGCTGGAGATTCATGATGGACATGCTGCAGGTGCTGGACCTTGACATGATTGTCTGCCACAGTACCCTATCCTTACAGCTGGGACTTCTAGGAGCTTTCAGCAATGCCCACGGCATCCTCCTTCTGGGCCCAGAGCCTTCAAGGAATGTTCTAGGGCAGTTTGGAGGCATACTTTCACTCTCCCTTTAGCCTCAAGGGATGTCTTTCAAAAGTACTGCACACCCAGGGGCTCTGCAAGTGCAGTGCCTCAACTTACCTTGGGGATTCAAGTTTTGTAGACTCCGACAGAGCCTTCATGCGTGACTGACTTTCCAAAGCTGATTGTGCCTAGGCAGATATTTTGGACAGGAAAGTATTTTCTGTGGCTCATACCATGATGTGCATTGCTGCACATCAGGCAACTTGCAACAGATGCCTGTGTGCGTAGCTAATACAGCTCCTATGCCTCATTTGGAGTTAGTTGGGCAAGCCACCTGCCTTTCCACCAAGGGCCTGGAGTTGGCAAGGCAACAGACAAGGGCATCGTACAATGCCAGTGACGTGGCCTCCAAGCTGGCGGGAAACGGAATCTGCATTCGGCAGGTGGTGTGGTTTTGCCTTTCTCGACTCGCACCTATGGCCCAGTGAAAGGTGCTCAACTCCCGGCTCCAAGGGATTCACTTCTTCTCCTGTAGGGTCAGATGGAAGCTATCGGAGAACTCTCCCGCTCATCTGTCTGATCCAGAGTGGTCTTGGGTCTCCCCCATAGAGGGCTGACTGTACTTGCTACCCTCAGGATGAGCCAGCTCCTTCCTTTTTTTTTGGAAACTTGGTACTTAGATCCATAAAATATGATAATTAAGTACTTACTGTAATTGTTGATCTTCCAGAATATCTTCACTATTGATTCAGCCTGCCCTCCATCCCCCACTCAGCTGAGAGCCAGGGCCTCTGGTAGCTCACCCTATGGGCACTAGCAGCATAACTTTATATTATCTCCTCTGTCATGGCCCTGTGGTGTTGGCCCCTGTTGTTTTTTTGTTTTGTTAAAGGACTGGTCACTCCAGTGCCACCCTCACCAAAAAAAGGCAACAAAAGGAAGTAGGGGTCATTTGTGGCCCCCTGCTAACACCTCCCTATGACAGGGTTGAATAGGACCATGTCCCAGTTGTTATGGAGAGTTTGAATGCAGGGATCTGTTCTGTCCTTTCCTGTCTCTTGTCTGTCTGGTTTCCTCAATTTTCGTGTGAGACCTAGGACTTGATCACCCCAACAGTCTCACAGTTCTCTGCCTCTCACTGTCTCTGTCTTCCCTTGCTGTTCTGTCTTTTTTCTCCCTTGCATGTCTGCTGGTATAAAAATATATGCAAATCATTATGTGGAAATGTAACTGATATTGGGATCCCTTTGTTTAGAAATTATATAGTGTTACTGTTGAAATGTATATAATTATAGATTAAGATGATTGCAAAGCTATTTGGAACTCAAGGGGTTAGCCTGAAATGCAGTTTTTAAGTCTTTTGCAGAAGCTATGGAGAAGTGGCCTCAGTTCTGGGACATTGTGTTCTGGCTGCACCTGCCTGAAATATACAAGAACATTTTAGAAAAAAGCAGGATGCTTGTTAAGAAGGGGAGTTGCAAGGACTTATAAAAACAAAGCTGTAATTTCTTGCAAGAGATGCATAGATTGAAGGAAAACTCAGATGGATCTTTTCTGTTTATTCTGCCTTTGTAAATAGTTAGTCTGAAGAATTTTATTTTGTTATTCATAATAAAACTTTTGTTGCAAATTTTACAACTGCTCCTGGTTTTTCCTGTGCTTCCTGACCTGTGCCTTGATGACAACCCCCCTTCCCCCAAAAATGCTTTTTGTTTCTCCATGGAGAACATTTTTCTTTCCATTTTTTCTTTCTTACTGCCTGGGGTATATCCTATATAGGGTATATCCCTGTTACTTGCTGTATGTAACATGCACCCTCAGTGCTGTCCAGTCTAACTCCACTAGCTTATGCTCTGTATGTGGAAGGTGTTATGAACTTGCTTGGATTAATGTGCTAACTTCACGCAGGACACATCTCTGTGATTGAAGGGAGAAGCAGGACATGTTCTCCTTCATATTGGAATTTGTTTTGGTTGGTATCCCTTGTCACCTGTCTCTCTGAGCTTTGGGCTGTGCCCACTCTGCCTAGAGCATACTAAAGGTGATAACCACATCTTGCCTCCCTAGGACTGCTAGTCCTGCAGCTTTGGTGCTCTTCACTGCTACTTTTCTTTCATCTGTCTTACAGAAAAGAGGGTTATGGGTTTAATCAGATTCTATCAAGAAGCTTGGAGCTATTGTTTTTTGGGAGCCTAAATGGCATGTTTCAGTTTTTGCCATTTTTTTTTGCATTTCGTTTGCAAGGGAATTCCAATTGGACTCCCCCTTTGTGCTGCTTATGCCAGAGCCTTTTCATTAGGGTTGCTGTCCTTTCTTTACCTATCACTGCCCTTACTCTTTCTGGCTAGCGGTATGAGGGTTTAGCTCATTTTTTAGATCCACTACCCTTGTGCCACCTTTTACGCCCAACCCTTAGACTCTAAGTTGGTAGTCAGATTCTAATTAGTTGTTTATTTCATTCCATATATCATTTTGCTATTCCTTTGGGCTAGAAAGTATCTAGTCCTCATATTTATTTCTTTCCACTTTGTTTCTCTTCTGGCGGACAGAACTGAGGTGCCTGAAGGAGTTAATGATGGTTATTGGCTAGCACGTGCCACCACGTGAGGTGTGCAGGTAGTGTCTAGCTGACATTGGCTCCCTCCCTGCAGAAAAACTCTAGTAGGGCCCTACTGCCTCTGATCCTAGACCCAGAAGTGTGAATCAGTGGGTTTTTTTTATTATCCTTTTTATTGAATTTCAATATATATATGTAACATAACAGAAAGGATTAACTCAAACAATGTAATGAAGAGTTACTTAAAAAAAATAATTCAAGTAGAGTGAAATAGGTCAACAAACTTAAACTTGAGCATTCCTGCCTCTGAATAGGGCAGACTGCCTGATTGCCAAGCACAGTTGGGGCACGACTGCTGTTATGTCTCAGCAAGGACATTTCTAGAACAGATGGTTATAGTCATGTCTCCCATGTGCAAAGTGCTCAAATGGATGGAATGCAACAGCCTGCACAAAGATGTCCTATTCTTGATTCCTTCCCCGCATCAGATCTTCACCGCAGATGCTTCAGGATCAGGGAGCCCACCTGGGACCTCTACAGACAAAAAGCATGTGGAACCAGGTGGAGTGCGTTTGGCACATAAATGCTATAGAAATGAGAGTGGTCCTTCATGGATTCCAGGCCTTCCAGAACCACTTTTCCCCAGGTCCTCTGTTCTTTTTTTGTCTTGGGTCCTCTGGGGTTTTTTTTTTTCTATTCCCCCACCGCTCAGCTGTCCACTCCTTCGGGTCTGCCTAGAGCCCCCAACCAGCCAAGTCATCCCCTCCTGCCATCCTGGCTGTTAAACCCCCAATCCCCATGCCCAGAGCACCTGATGTATCCCTTTGCATAGACCTGGGCACAGGGGCTATGAGGGCAGTAAGAGAGGCATCTGCCAGACTTCATGGAGGGGACCTGCCGACCGACGTCCAGTTGACCGAGCGGACGTTTTGTGCAAGGTTCATCTCCCCACCCACAAAGCAGCTGCATGCACATGGCAGCCTGACTGAATGCACTGAGGCTTGCGGTCACCCATGCCGCAAAGTGTGCGGCCACCACAGGCCACCAGGAGCCACTCCAGAGCAATGCAGGCTTGCACCCCCCCCAGGAGGAGAGCATCCAATGGATGCTCCTAGCCCTCTCTGCTCCTGCTGTCCTGGGCTCAGGTGCAAACCCAGGTCACCAGTGTGCCAAGTGATCCTGCATCGCTCGGTGCCATGAAATTGGCCCCAGGTCCTCTGTTAATACAGATGGACAGTGTTGGTGTGATGCATTATATCAACAAGTAATAGGTGACTTATTCTTACCCACTATTCAGGGAAACAATGAGACGTTGGTACTGGGGTCTGAAACGTGGCTTAGAACTACAAGCAGTGCATGTTTCAGGTGCCCAAAATGTCTCGGCAGACAAACTAAGTTGGTCACAGTCCAGGATGCATGAGTGGGAACTGCTAAGCTCAGTGATCGAAGACCTATTCAAAAGATGGGGTCATCCAGAGCTGGACCTTTTTGCATCCCCACACAATGCAAAACTGTCCTGTTTCTGCTTGCTCCAAGGCCTGGAGTTTACTGGCAAGACGTGTCCCTCTGTTGGAGAGGGAGGTTTCTGTATGCCTTCCCTCCCTTCCTGCTAATTCAGAGAGTACTACTGAAGGGCTCTAATTCTCATTGCTCCCCTATGGCCTCGGCAGATATGGTATCCCCTTCTGCAACAGGTGGCAGAGGAACCCCCAGTACCTCTGCCCTTGTGCAAGGGTCTGCTGTCACAGGGACAGGGAACCCTAGCCCACCTGATCTTGAAGTCCTCACATCTGCATGCATGACTCCTAATGACATACCCATAGCTGGCTTTGGGGTATCACATAAAGTGGCGGATGTCCTGGTGGCTACTAGAAAACTATCCACCAGGCATGCTCGTTTCATGAAATGAAAGCTGTTTGCTTTATGGGCCACTTTGTTTACTTGTCCAGTCAATCAGGGTCTACAGTACCTGCTGCCTTTATTGGATTCATGCCTGCAGCATTCCTCAATCAAAGTGACATGGCTGCCATATCAGCTTTCCATGTGCTTGTGGATGGCCATACGGCTGCTCAGCTAGAGGGAGCCCATATGTTCTTGAGAGGCATCTTACACATAAAGCCTCCTATTCGAAATCCAACCCCCAGTTTGGGATCAGAATTTTATTTTGGAAAAAGCTGACTGTGGCTCCTTTTGAGCTAGTCATGACTTGTGGCTTACACTTTCTGTCTGGGAAAGCCTTGTTTTTAGTTGCAGTTACTTCTGCTTGAAGGATTTCAGAGCTGCAGGCTCTAATGTGTGAGCCTCCTTATTTGATTTTCCACAAAGACGGTGTCTTTGTGTACTAATCCTAGGTTTCTCCTAAAGGTGGTGTCTGAGTTTACTTTAAATCAATCCATCCACCTGCCAGTGTATCATCCAAAGTATGGCAGTCCAGGGGAACCATTGCTCCATACCTTAGATGTGCACAGAAGAAAAATCACCTGTAGTAATGTTGTTTCTTCCAAGGGATCCCTTACTAGGTTTAACAGCAGCATCTTCAGTCCCGTGGATGGAGCTTGCCCCAGAACTTTAGAATTTTATGCAAATTAAGAATATAGAATGAAATTCAAAACTCCTCTGTTTGGTCACGCTCACCTCTGTCCTGAAATTGCAGATTTATTTCTCAAGCTGAGGTGAGCAGTGATCACTAAAGCTAGTTAAATGATGAATAAGAAGTACCCATAAGGGGTAAACGTTTTGGAAAAAAAACTTACACTATGGCAGAAAAAATAATAAACTGTAAAACCACAGAATATCAGTTGTAAAACAATGTGATAAGTAATGCTCAAGCAAACAAAATAAACTGATTCTTGTGTGAACCCTTTTCCACATTCTGGAAAGGGAGTAAGGGATGGGATTGTTAAACCTAGTGAGGGACCCCTTGGAAGAAGCAACATTACTACAGGTGAGTAATTTTTTCTTCAAACTCCAGGAATCCCCAACTAGTTGTTTAACAACAGCAGACTCCATAGCAGTACCTTGGGAGTCTGTGTACAGAACCTATTTAGGAAAAGGTTCTGCAAGACAACAGTACCAAAATGGGCCTCTCTTCTTGACTTAATGCCCTGTGAATGTGAATGCAGTTTAAGCCAGTGGGATTTTTTACAACTTTTTTTTATCTGTTTCTATGTATGATCTGGGTGTTAATAGATTGTACTTTTCCAAAATATCTGGCACTAGTTTCTGATGAAGGACTGGGTGTAGTCCGAAAGCTCAAGCACCTGTTTTCTTTTGTAACGTCTATGTTGGTCCAATAAAAGGTATCAGATCGTCTTTTTTTTCTGGATCTTTTGACTAAATGTACAAACAGTAGTGCTTTGTAAAGGTGTGTACTGTCTTCCAGGTAGTTGCTTCATATATCTCTTGAATGGAGACACCTCTGGATGCTGCCACAGAGGCGGAGATGCCTCTTGTAAAATGAACCCTTCGCCTTTCTAGCAGAAGTTTGCCAACTTTGCCATAACAGAACTGAATATAGGATCTTCTTCAGGGATATCTCTGTCAGCAGGTCACACCTATGGAACTTCGGCACCAGTATCCCACAGAATTTTTTCTGCAGCAGTCTATTAGGGGACGCCCACACTGATGTCTGGCTCCGACGTCACATACCCTATAAAAGCATGGGCAGCCCCTCACCCTCCTCAGTTCTTTTCCACCATCAACCATGAACTCCACAGAAGCATCACTGCTCAGTTTGACTGCCATTTTTACTTACCTTTTTTCTTTTATTTACCTTTGCCTCACTTTAGTTTAAAGTGATTCTTTTGTCCTTTGTATGTCAAGAACTACTCCTTTGTTGGCTGTCTTCCATCACTGCGGAAAGATCTCCTCCACTATCGAACACGAACTCTGTGTCTGCTGTCTTGGGCCTAGCCACAACGTCCTAGCCTGTGAGTCCTGCCAGAAGTTCAGTTTCACCACCTAGCGCCGGTGCAAGAAAGTTCTGCAGAAGTTCCTCATGGAGCAACAGGCAGCCAGCGGAGAGCAGGGGTCCTCCAGAGTCCCCCCCCACCTGCCCAGTCACCAGCGTCGTCTTCGGGTTCTCAGGCCACCAAGGCCTGAGACAGATCCTCGGGGAAACATTCTCAGTGGGACGAGACCGCTCCCCCCGCCGACAGTCTCGTTCTCCGCTGGATTCTTCCCCTTCATCTCCTGGGATCGCCCTGTTGACTGCTCTGGCATCGGCACCTCACCCTGTGCAGGCCTCTGCTCCGACCAGGCCTCCCATGGTGGATTCATCTCCTAGCCATCATAGGGCTGTGGAGGGGCTATTGGCCGCCTGCCATAGAGATCTCTCGAGCCTCAAGGTTTGTTGGCGCTGGGTCCAACCACTTCCACTGCAGTTAGCGCATTGTCATCAGATCATGGCTACGCACCTCTCCCCATTAATGCTTGTGTCGATGATTCCTATCCCTGCTATTGACCTTAACTCCATACTTACCTTTACCACATCTCTCATTCAGCAGCTAGTTCCACGGCCCAGACCGTCATCACCTGCGCCATCAGCTGTTGCTTTGGTGTTGATGCCAGTTCGACCCGCCCTCCAGAGAGCCATCAGTACTGCATTTGTCGGTCCCTGCTTCAGAGCAGACTGACAATGAAGAGGAATACTACCCTGATCTCATCCTCCCTGAGGAAGAGGAGGAGGAGGAGGAGGAAGACATGGATGTCGAATCCTCTGACAGGTCCACAGTCTCCTCCAGGAGTGAGGAGTCAGTCAAGCACACTCTCAGGTCCCCCCCCCGAGGATTCATTGTTCAATATTATGAAGCAGCTGTCCTCCACCATGGGATTCCAAACTGAGGAGGATGAAACTAGGAGGAATCTGGTGGGTTTCTTGCAGATCCCAGAGTCTCCACCAAAAGTTATTCCTCCTCACCGGTCCAGTGGCATGGAGAGTTAAGGCATCAATGCCTTACCTCCTGTCATGCCAGTAATCCGTGTTCGCGGTGCAAGCAGTTTACCCAGGGTCGGTCAGGGAAGGAAAAGATTGAGGGTCTGGTAGACAGCTTTCCCCCTCCTGGGGAGGGTGATCTGGCAGTCCGGCCAAATGACTGCCCCTAGTTGGAGGCCTGAGGGCAGAACGGGACAGGGATGCCAAAGGAAGGGAAGGTGCTGTGGGACTCTGCAGTGTGCGTGTGCCTCCATGCATACCTGCTGATGTATCACACTCCAGCAACGGGGAAGGGAAGAAAATGGCAAAATCATGTTGACCAGAAGGATGACACCGGTCCTCTGGGGGCTCTGCATCTGGCCAGCTGGGCACCCCTGTGCCATCAGGGTGAGTCCCGGTGGACACCAGGGGTGATAGGGCTGGGTGGACTGGTGGAAGGGGCCAGTCACACACACAGAGAAGAAACTATAAAAAAAAAAAAAATGTTATTCCTCCTCTGCTGCATCTGCCATGCCCTGGTGTACTGCCACAGCGGCGCCCAAGCCCAGCGTGTGCCAGCTATGCCCAGGAAGGCTGACAAGCTCTATCAGGCTCCTCAGGGATTGCCCTTTCGCGCAGCCCAGCCTGAAACTGACTCTGTGGTTGTCAAGGCCGCTCATGACAGAACTAAGGCCCCTAAGCACTTTAGTTCCCTGCCTCCTGGTCATGAGTCCAGGAGGTTGGACCTCTGGGGCAAGAGGACTTTTGTCTCAGCCACCCTTGGTCTTAGGATTGCCAGTTATTTGGCTCATCTTATTTTTTTTGTATTTTTTTTTTTGTTATTTAAAATTTTGATGACTGGGAAAAGCACACTGAGCCAAGGCTCGTTTCCAGGTGCGACCAGGGTTCAAAGTGTACTGTGAGGAAAACAGGAGTAACAGATGGTGAAGAATACAATCAGTATGTACAGACATTTTTACATGGAAAGTAATACAATATTTATATTAAAACAAACAGTAAGTGAGCAGAGTAGATGAGTGGAAAGGGGCAGGGTGCAGACGGGGGGCTGGGGGGTTAGTAAAGACAGTGAGGGGCCTCTGCTGTGTGCTGGGACCATTTGTACGGTTGGGACAAAGTGGGTGGGTAGGAGCCTGAGAAGGTGGGAGAAGGCCGGACGAGAGGGGGCCAGGTGGCGATTTGAGGGGAGATTGTTCCAGAGAAGGGGGAGATGGTAAGAAAAGGCAGCTTGGCCAATGAGAGTGTGAGGTCGGGGCAGGTGGAAAGTGTGTTGGTCCCTGCAGCAAAGAGAGTAGTTTAGGGAAGTGGCTGATGTGAGGTGGAAGTGAGGTAAGGGGGTAGGGAGTAAAACCAAATTTAGCTATGAAAGAGGCACAGTGGATGGCTCTCTGGTGGGAGAGCGGAGCAAGGGCTAGTGCAGAGTAGAGTAGGCAGTGGTGAATGCATGGGGGGGAGGTAGTGGCAAAACAGCAGAAAGAGTTGAGAAGGGTATCTAGTGTGGAAAGAGAGGATGCTGGGGCCATTTCGTAGACAATGTCTGCATAATCTGATGGGCAGGATTGTTTGGTGTACAAGCTCACAGCAGGTGGGGATAGGCAAGCTGGTTTTGTGGCGATAGAGGATGGCAAGTTTGGGCCAGAGTTTGGAGCAGGTGACCTCTATGTGAGTGGAGTAGTTAAGGTGGCTATCCAGTCAAACACCCAGGTACTTGAAAGTTGGGACTAGCTCCAGTGGCAAGCCATCCAGGGTGGTGATCGCTGGGGGAGGCAGGGAGGGTAGCAAGTTTTTGCCTGGTGCCAAAGACCATGGTGACAGTTTTTTTTTTGCGTTTAGTGTGAGCAGGATGTTGAGAAACCAGGACTGGAGTCTATTGAAGTCAAGTTGGAGGTTGGGGAGGACAGAGTCAAAGGAGGGGCCCAAGGCAAAGATGATAGTGTCATCTGCATAAAGATGCACCTTGGAGGAGAGGCAGGTGGAGGGAAGGTCGTTAATGAAGAGAGAGAAGAGGATGGGACCAAGTATAAAGCCCTGGGGGACACCTGATATGATAGGGAGAGGAGTGGAGATAGCATTGCCTATTTGAACAGATTGTTGTCTGTCATGAAGATACGAATGGAACCAGGCAATGGCAGGTTGGGCGATGCTGAAAGAACTAAGTTTGTGGAGTAGAAGTGGGTGGGAGACAGTCGAAAGCTTTAGCCAGGTCTATGAATATGGCAGCTGTGGTTTGGCTGTTGTCCATGGCAGAGAGGGTGGAGTCGGTAGAAGGATGGTGATGGTGGAGTGGTGCTTTCTGAAACCTGACTGTACGGGTGAGAGGGAGTTTTTGGAGGGGAGAAAGGCTGACAGTTTGGACAAAATGAGAGATTCCTGGACCTTAGCAAGGGCAGGGAGGAGCGAAATGGGCCTGTAATTTCCTAGGAGGAAAGGGTCACCACCTTTGTACAGAGGGATGATAATGGCTGATTTCCAGGTTTTTGGGACAGTGGCTGTGTATAGAGAGAGAGATTTAGTATGTGAGTCGTGGGGGGTCACAATAGAGGCGGCAGAGATACGGAGTAGTTTGGGGTGAAAACCGTTGGGGCTGGTTTTGGTCATGCTAAGGAAGGATAGTGCATGATAGACTTCATGCGGTGTGAAAGGAGGAAAGAGGAAGCCGGAGGATGGAGAGGGTGGCTCGGCCAAGTTAGGGCAGTGAGGGGGGAGTTTGGGAGGGCACAGGAGATGAAGAACTTATTAAGGAGCTCTGCTATGGAAGCAGGGTCCAAGATGGTGTTCCCGTCAATATTAAGGGCTTGACATGCCCGCTTAGTGGGGGGGGGGTCAAGAAGGGAGTTAATCATCTTCCAGAAGGACACATGGGGATTCTGGTTCTGCGTGAATTGCTCATTGAAGTATGAGGATTTAGATTGCTGGATGGCCTTAGTACATTTATTTCTCTGTAGGATTTTAGGTCCTGTAAGTACCAGAATGCCCTATGGAGGTAGAACAAAGGCAGCTGCTCAAGCCCTCCATGAGAGTTCACAAAAACAGGAGCTTCTTAAAGTACTCCAGGCCTCGGAAGATGTCGGTAATCATCTCATCAGAGACAACAGTGACATGGCTGATACTACAGCCAGTGCAACTGCCTCTGATATTTGCCTCAGAAGGTACTTCTGGTTTTGTCAGTGATGTCCAGCAAAAGGTGTTGAATGCCCCTTTTGTGGGTCACAAATGTTTTGGTCCAGATGTGCAGGATATTATCAGTGAACTGCAGGCTCCTGACAGGGCTGTTTGATCTGTCCATTCCCAGTACCATGCCCAGCCCAGGAGTAGACCGATGTCCTCCTTTCATAAGGTCTTTCACAAATTGGGTTCCAGAGCTAAGTGTCAGGGTAAGCGCAGAGCCAGCTACACCTTGCCTGCCCCCTCTTCCACCTCTGGTCCATCTGCCAAGCAATCCAGAGAAGGAGGTGCTGCCCCAGCAGCCAGTTCAGCCTCTGCGTGACTGCTTGATAGACCCTCCCCCTTCATCAAGTCAGGAGGTGGTGGTCGGAGGTCGGTTCACCCTCCATCTGTCTCAGTGAAGAACCATCACAACAGATGCTTGGATCCTGCATATAATCTAACAGGGCCATGCTGTAGGGCTTCCAGCACAGCCTCCAGAAGTTCCCCCAGTCCCCATATTTTACCCTCCAGATCCAAGGAGGAGGTCCTCACCTTGCTGTGCAAACAGACCATAGATCCACTGCCCATGCAGCAAAGGAACAAGGGGTTCTACTCCAGGTTCTTCCTGGTCTCCAAAAGAACAGGGGACTTGAGGCCCATTCTAGACCTCTAAGAGCTGGACCTTTTTATCCAGTACAAAAAGTTCTGAATGGTCACCTTGCATCATCTTCTTCTGCTCAAGCAGGATGACTGGCTATGCTCCCTTGATCTTCTTCAGGGGTATCTCAGTCATCAGGTCACACTGTAGGAACTTCACCACTGGTGAAGCAAGATCTACATGATTTTCAGTAGTACAACTTGGGCCACCCATGCTATCAACATCTGCTGACGTCACCAACCCTGTAAAGGTGTGAGCGGCCCCGCTCCCTCCTCAGTTCTTTCCTGCCATCGACTTAGTCTGCATGGGTCTCCACAGATGCTCTGATGCAGTTTTGCGCCTTTTCTGCCTACGATTTTAGTTTTAACTATTTTCAAGAATCTCTTCCCTTTGGAGATTCCTCTTCTGAGTGCTTTTACTTTCTCTTTTGCCAGTTGCTGCTCCAATGGGTGAATTTCGTCTCTCTGGAGGTGATTTTTTTATCCACCCTTTTGTATCTGCTGTCTTGGGCCTGACCTTGTCATTTGGGACTGTGAGCCTCGGTGGAACATTATTCTTCTTGCCCTCCAGCACAGCAGAAGGCTCTTGTGCTCTCTCTTGCATGGTGCAGTTGCTGGGAAGGGACCATCTGGGGTTCCTCCCTCCAGATCTCCAGCGGGTTCTTCGAACTTGCAGGTGCAAGGCCCAGGACCAGCCCCGGGGATCTGGCTCACGGCTGTCTGTGTCAGGGACTGCTTCCCTCGGTGTTCCCAGCCCCTGAAGGCACCTTCTTCTTCTGGAAGCTCCTCATCGATGACTTTGGTCTCATCAAGGATCGCTGTCCAGGTCTTTGCCCTTTCCAGACCCATACCGACTGTGCTATTGCCCGGTTTGCTGGGCATCAGGAAACAGCCTCTTGGGTTTGCCTTCCCCAGCATTCCCAACTCTGATGGCTCTTTCTTCTTCAGGGGGTTCCTCATCGATGGATCTGGCATCATCGAAGGTCACTGTCCAGGTCTTTGCTCTTACCAGACCCATACCAACAATGTTGTCACCCACTTTGCCGGGCAACAGGTCACAGGCTCTCAAGTCAGTGACCCCTGCCCTGTCGATGACTGATTCAGTGGCAGATGCCTT
The DNA here is from genome assembly GCA_016271365.2 of Neoceratodus forsteri. Taxonomy (NCBI): domain Eukaryota; kingdom Metazoa; phylum Chordata; order Ceratodontiformes; family Ceratodontidae; genus Neoceratodus; species Neoceratodus forsteri. The sequence goes on along the minus strand of JADMNL010000025.1, from coordinate 44,443,885 downwards.
CCCATTGCAGCCTGATGCCTTTCCAATGCCCTGGCTTTGGCCCTTCGAGCCCTGTAGCCCATCTCCATTGTCAAGGGAGCGCTGCTGTAGCCCCTCCTCTCCCAGAGCAAGCGACCAGCCGCACAAAGGCCCATCCATCTGAAGGCCCACTTGAGCATCTCTGTCATCAGGGGAGCACTGCTGAAGCCCTCCCCCTTCCCTCCCAGATCAAGCGACCAGCTGCACAAAGGCCCATCCATCTGAAGGCCTCTTGAGCATCTCCATCATTGGGGAAGCACTGCTGCAGCCCCCTTCCCTCCAGGAGCAAACAACCGGCTGCACAAAGGCCCATCCATCTGAAGGTCCACTTGAGCATCTACTTCATCAGGGGAGCACTGCTGAAGCCCCCCCTTCCCTCCCAGAGCAAGCAACCGGTTGCACAAAGGTGAGGACTGTGCTTGCCCATCGTCACTTTGCGGCGACTGCCCCACCTTCCCCTTCCCTTTAATGATTTCAGTGTTATTGCTCTCTCTCTCTCCAAAACCTGGCTCACCCCCCCCCACCAGGATTCCCGATAGTGAGATTGAGCTTTGTGGTTACACCCTGGTCAGGAAAGACAGAACCAGGAAAAAAGGAGGGGGATGTACAGTGAAGCCCACCAGGATGAAGCACAGCAATGCAGAATTCTGCAGTAGAGTTACTGTAGCAAACAATGCAGTTTTAATGGGAGTTGATCCCTTTTGTCATGCAGTAAACCTGTGACACTGTGCTTCATCCTGATGGGCTTCACTGTATGTTCTATATTTCCAACAAATTCTCATTTACTGAACTCCATCCCAGTACTCCCTTCTAGAAATCCTCTCCATCAACCTCCTCCTTGGCCCTAATAAAACCCTTACCCTCATCGCCACTTATCTTCCCCTAGGAGCCCCACTTTCTGACCTGGAGTCACTACTCACCCTTAAGTACACCCTCCCTCTCAACAGAGAATGGATCCTTCTCATGGACTTTTAACATTAACTGAGTCTCCAGCCATTCTGACTCTGTCAAATCTTTCATTGCTAATCTAGGTCTACACCAGCTCATTGCCTCTCCCACTAGATTTAACTATAAAACTGGCACTCAGTCACTTAAAGATATCGCCTTTCATCCCTCCCGGATCACCAACTCCGGCATCTTACCAGACTCTGTCAGTGATCATTGTGCAGCTTATTGTCTGTGGTCTGCCCGCCTACCCAAACATCCTCCCACTTTTATCATCACTAGGAGACTGTCCGATCAGAACATTGATCTAATAACCCTGGATCTAAGCATTGTAGACTGGTTCTTCACAGAGGGGCCTAGCAACTGTGACTCTGTCCTTCAGAAATTCTCCAACATCCTTGTCAGCATCTGTGATAAACATGCCCCAATCAAAAAAAAAATTAGAACGAGGGGTAAAATTAATGAATCAGTCACTTCTGACATCTTAAAGATGATGAGAACCAGGGACGAAGCATGGGCCTGGTACTCAAAGCACAGAGACCCCATCCAGCTTTCCCTCTACAGGTTTCTCCTCAATAAATGCAAATCTGCTGTAAGGAGGGCTAAAATTGACCACCTACAGAACAAACAGCTTGGGGAAGCCGCAAATCCTCATCAGCTCTGGGATACCCTAAACTTGCTACTGGGCAAGACCAAAAACTCAGATCCCATCACCGTGTACCATGATGGGAGTAACATCAACAATCCAACCAATGTGGTGAACATTTTTAACTCTTATATCGGAGACCTGGAAAAATACAAACCTCCCTCCCACACCCCTATGCCCTCCTCTTCCACGACCGCCCCCTTCCCTGTCCCAACACCTCAGATTCCCCCTTCCCATTTCTACTTTAAGGCCCTTAAGCCTTCAGACACTCCAAAGCTTATTCGTAGGAATAACCCAAAACCCAGCAAAGGGGTCAATGGGACTGACTACAAAATCCTGAAACTGTCCATCGTTCCATAGCAGTTCCCCTTACCAATTTAATCAACCGCTCCCTCTGCTTGGGCTCGTTCCCTAATGCCTGAAAAACCACCACCATTAAACCTCTATTCAAGTCTGGATCAAGAAATAATGTTGGAAACTATCGCCCTGTTTCCCCCCATAGCCCCCCCTCTCAAAAATTATCAAGAAGGTAGTGCACTCTCAACTGACGGCCTACCCCGAATCACAACAACCTACTCTCTAGCACCTAACATGGCTTTAGATCCAGTCACAGCACCAAAACAGCCCTGATCAGGTTCACTAATGACGTTCATAAGGATAATGACAAAGGTCATTATACCGGATCCATTTTTGTTGACCTGACCAAGGCCTTTGACCTTGCGGACCATGCCCTCCTCCTCAACACCCTTCGAGGTCTGCACCTCTCTGATAATGTTGTCAATTGGGTCAGTAGCTACCTCTCAGGGAGATCCCATCAAACCTCCATTGAAGGTCACCTCTCCTCTGCCTGTCTGATCAAATATGGGGTTCCCCAGGGCTCTATCCTGGGCCCCCTTCTTTTCTCTCTTTTCATGAATGACCTCCCCTCTATCTGCCAATCTACTCAACTAGTCTTATATGCTGATGATGCGGCTCTTTTCTGCAGTCACGAAAACCCGGCCACCATGTTCCACAACCTTCAATCTGATTTCAGTAAGCTCCACTCATGGTTCTCCTGGTACGGCATGGTCCTTAACTCCAAGAATACCAAATTCATGATCTTTTCCAGACCTCATAAAGCCCCTGTCACCGGCTTGACCCTTATCAACAATTCGGGTAATCCCATCAAACAGGTAACTGAATTCAAATACCTGGGGGTGTACCTTGATCCACACCTCTCCTGCAATCTACATGTAAACAACCTCATTAAGAAGGTCCATGCTAGACTTGGACTCCTCTACATGATCAGAAAGTTCCTTCTTCCTGCTTCCAGACTATACCTGGCTACCTCTCTACTCCTGCCACTTATTGACTATGGTTCCCTAGTCTTCTCCCCTCCAACATCCTCCTCTACTCCAAACTAAGAGTTACATACAACAGTATAGCGTGCTTCATCACTAGTCTCCAATGGAAAACCCACCACTGCACCTTTTATTTGTCCCTCTGCTGGCCCTCCCTTGAAGGGAGATTGCACCTCAAAATGCTCTCCTTTCTTCACAAAATCTACCTCAAACAGATGCCACCCAGCATCAACACCCTCTTCCCGCTCGCAGCACCTGGACGGTCAACCTGAGGATCCACCACCATGGTCTTCAACACCCTATTTTTCTGAACTAAACAAGATCAGAACTCAATCTATTATGCCTGGACAAAGTTGTACAATGGATTACCCCCCAAAATTCAGGCCTGTAATACCATCCACTCCTTCAACTCCTCCCTCAAGGCCCACCTCCTTTGTACTTCCTTATGCAGTTGCCCTACCCAGACCTAACTCTGAACCCAGCCTGGCACCTATGTCCACTTAAGATCACTGGATTGCGGCCAGCTCTGGCCTAATGCACTATCCCCAATTTCTGCACTTGGTTTTCCTCCCTATGTGTCTCTTCCCAACTCCCCTTATTTGGTATGCTGCTTTCTACTCTCTGTACTCCTGGAGCTCCCCATCTCTACTGTTTCACGTCTCTCACCCTTTCTACTGCTACCCTAGTTGATGCTATTTATTTGCACTCTCTTCACTTTGCTCCTCTCTTCTGTTGTACTCTGTCAATACTGTGTCATGGCACATCCTTAGTACATCATATTAACTGTTAGACCAGGTTGTATTATTACATTTCTGCCACTGATAACATATTTTTATTTACATGCTGTACTCTGTTATCTTTGTTTTTTTCTCAGTTATCTCTCTGTATTCTTATATTTTACACTGGATGTTTGTGAAAACGGGCATTTCTGCTCACGTACCTTTCCAGTATATAAATAAAGATTGATTGGTTGTGCTTTATGCCATAGACCCTTCTGCCATCTACGACACTGTCTTTAGTCATCAACTTGAGGTCCTTGTTCCATCAATGATTGGAGAGGGTCATGTTTTGGAGCTTGTCAAGGCACCCACCAGAGACCCCCCCTTAGAACTCTCCACTCACCCCCTGATGGGTATCTACACCCCTCACTGGGTTTCAAAGATCTCATTGGGTACATCCACTATAACAAACTCCATATGGTCACCATGCTGGGCTTACTGCCCTTTTTCTAGCTGGAGTCTTTGCACAATGCATAGCAGCAGTAGCTGTGGCTCTCAGCAGGGAGAGACTGTACATTCTCCCTTTTCCGTCCATTGGTCCTGAACTCTGACAACTCACAGAGTCTGGGGCTGGTTGCCTCCCCAGTCTGCTGGGTTCTTCAGAGTGGATGGACCCTCTCGTTCTTCTCAAAGAGTTCTTTTTTTTTATTCTCTCTCTCTCTCTCTCTTTCTCTGTTAGATCTTCTCTTCTCAACAGATCCTCTCAACGGATGCCTCAGACTCAGGCTGGAGAACACATCTGGGTTCCACCCAGACTCAGGGATCCTGTACCAGATGGAACCTTCTCTTCATATTAACATCCTGGAAATCCAGATGGTTCCATGCGCCATGCAGGCCTTTCGGACCCATCTTCTCCAGGGACAGCTGACGATCCAGGTGGTCCACCTTAGCGCTGTCAATTATGCTAGCCAGCACAGAGGAACTCACTCATATCTCCCCATGCAGAATGTTCAAGAGTGTATGTTATGGTACTGTAGAACTCATTCTCATTCCCCCACTGGACCTCATCCCTAGTATGTGACACTCTCTGGCCATCAGCTTTTGCAGGACTAAGTACAGCATGCCTGAGTAGGAGCTTATCTCATCCGTCACCATCCTCCTTTCATCGGATGGGGTGGTCCAGAGTTGGACCTCTTTTCCATGTTCCTACTCAACACACCCTGCCCAGTCTGTTTGCTAGTGCTGGGGCCTGGAGGTCTCTTGCAAGAAGCATCGTTCCTCTCCTGGGATGGAGGTTCCTTTATGCCTCTCCTCCATTTCAGTGGGTGCTAAGTTCCACGTAGTGGGGACCAGTGTGGTCCTGGTACCTCTATTGTGGCTGTGGCAGATTTGGTTTCCGCCACTACAACGGCAGGTGTGGTTTCTCTGGTCCCTCTGCTTCTCTGCAGGGACCTGTCGATGCAGGATCTGGGGATTCTGACCTATCCCAATTTCAAGTCCTGCGTCTGCATGCTTGGCTTCTGAAGTCTTAGCCCTTGCAGTGGGTGTTCTCATTACAGCTCAGAGCCCTTCATCAGAATCAGTTTTGAATGCAGTGGTGCAAGGTTTGCCCTCTGGGTGACCAAGCATCAAATGGACCCATTTTCCTGTTCAGTGAACCTGGTTCTGGGCTGCCTATTGGCTCTTCCAGGCTCTGGTTTTCAGTACTCTCCCTCATCATGATGTACTTCTTGGCTTTCAGCCTTTCATGAGCCAGTGGCTGGCTGCACTTTTTGGCTCAGTTTGAGGTGTCCCATACATTTCTCAGGGACATTCTGCATTTGCAGCCCCAATCCATTTCCCCTTCTGGCTTGGAATCTGAGTCTTTCCTTCAGCAAAACTGACCTTGTCTCTGTCCGAGTTAGCCACGCCTTGTGGGCCATGCTTTCTTTACTTGGAAAGCATTAATTTTATGGGCTATTACCTCTACTCGGAGATTCCTAGAGCTTCTGGCTATTCGATGAAAAAGCCTTCTTTGATTCTCCAAGAAGCCCTAAGTCTCTTCCGGTGGTGCGGTTTGGCCTAGCCTGATCCAACCCATCCACTGGCCAGTCTATTCCTGAGCTTGCCAGTTCTGGGGAAACCCTACTCAATATGCTAGGTGTGCGCAGATTTTGAAGTATTATCTGCTTCGCATTCAAAAGCACAGAAAGTTAAAACCGCTTTTTGCTCCTTTCGCCCCAGTTAGAAAGGATGCTCAGGTTTCATCCATATTTGTCCAACTGGAGGCACCTAGTATTGCACTTTGCTCCAATGAGCATGGCAAAGAGTTGCCGGGGACGATGTCAGCCCTTTTCAGTAGGGGCATAAGTGTCTTTGCCACCTACTTTATAGGGGCATCAGCCGCTGCCTTCTGGAGTGCTGTCCATACTTTCCCAAGCACTGCAGTCTGGACATTCACTTTAAGGCCAGTACAGTTTCGACAGGGCCGTGTTGCAGGGTATATAACCTTGAGTTTCAGTTGGCCTCCCCCCCCACCCACCTCAAGACTGTTCCCTTGCACTAGTAACTGCTTGGAACTCGTTCCTAGGGTGTGACCTGATGACTGAGATACCCCCGAAGAAGATTGAACAGTTACTTAAGAACTTACCGTAACGGTAGATCTTTGAGGGGGTCTCAGTCATCAGGTCTGCTTTCCCTCTCTCCATCCCTATTTTTATGGGGTTCTACTCTCAGAATTGGTTATATGGTGTACTAGCCTTTTACCTTGGCCTGGGCACCTCTCCCTCTCTCTCTCTCCTCAGTTCCCCATGGCACAGGTGTGCTCCCTTATTCTCCGGGGAAAAGAACAGAGGAGGGAGCTGGGCTGTTCCTGCCTTTATAGGGTTGGTGGCATTGGCAGACATCAACAGCATTGGTGGCCCCAGTTGTACTGCTGAAAATCTTCTGTGTGGATCCTGCTTCACTGGCGGTGAAGTTCCTAAGGTGTGACCTGATGACTGAGATCCCCTCAAAGATCTACTGTTACGGTAAGTTCTTACATAACCATTCTATATGCAAGATACGTACCTGCATATCATTGTTTGCCCTCCTCACAGGTGGTACCTGCAGTTCCTGTTCCGGGGAGCATTACCAGTCCAGAGTATTGCCCTTTGATTTATCCTCTGCACCACAGGTATTTACCAAGTGCTTAGCAGCTGTAGCAGCAGCCCTTCAGTGCAACGACCTCTATGTGTTCCTATACCTGGATGACTGGTTACTGAAAGCTCAGTCCAGGGAGCCCCTATTGTTGATCCTAGAATGCACCCTGCAGTTGTTCCAGTTCTTGGGTATAAGTGTCAATCGACCCTAGTCTGTGCTGACCTCTTATCAGCATTCACAATACATAGGGTCAGTCTTGGGCTCCACTTGGGGCAAGGTCTTCCTTCCTCAAGACAGGGTGGACCACCTTATTGCCCATGCCCAGGAGGTGGCTCAGAGCCAGCATGTTCTAACCAGGACTTTCCTCAGGCTGTTAGGCCTCATAGCTGTGGCCATTGTTATGGTCCCTCTGGCCAGGTTGCACATGGGGATTCTGCAATGACCCCTTAGGGTTCAGTGGGATCAGCCAGCAGACAATCTAGATCAGCTGGTCCTTGTCCCCTTGCCAGTATGTAAAGTGCTTCACTGGTGGATGGACCCAGGCAATATCTTAAAGGGAGGGGTCACCTTTCTCATTCCCACTCCTCACCAGATCCTTGCCACGGATGCTTCAGGTCTATGTTGGGGAGCCTATCTAGGTCCTTATCAGACCCAGGGTCTTTGGTCCCACTGGGAGACTAACCTTCATATAAATGTCTTAGAAATTAGGGCAGTTCTGTATGCCTCACGGGCCTTCCAGAACCATTTCTCTCTGGCCTGCTGTTGATTCAGTCTGACATTCTCAATGTGGTCTATTATATCAACAAGCGAGGGGGGGCCATTCCTATCCTCTGTGCTGGGAAGCAATGAGGGTCTGGTACTGGGCTCTAGATCACGGTCTAGAACTGTCAGCTGTCCATGTGCCAGGTGCCCAAAATGCCTTGATGGACAACCTCAGCAGGTCACTGTCCAAAGTGCATGAGTGGGAGCTGCTGGCCTTGGTTGCAGAAGACCTGTTCGACAAGTGGGATCATCCAGAGTTGGACCTTTTTGCATCCCCACTCAGTGCAAAACTGCTGCATTTCTGCTCACTAGATCCCGGGCCTGGTGTTTTCTGGCAGGACACGGTGTCCCTCTTGTGGAAGAAAAAATTACTTACCATGGTAACATTGTTTCTTTTTTTTTTTTTCAGCTATTTGGCTCTCCCTGGACACTACCTCCCTCCTCGGCAACGGGGGAGGCACATAGTGGCTCTGGCTCGGTCTCAGGACCCAACCTTCCTGACCCTCCTGGCAGTCCCCCACGGGTTACCCCCCCCATTGGCAGGGCCGAGGGTGAAGGCGTTGACTTTCCTTCTCCCCCAGAGACCAACAGCTAGACTCCAGGGGGGCCTGGTTTGGGTGCTACTGGTGCCATCTTGGGAGCCTGCCAGCTCTGATATTTTGCGATCGGGCTGGAAGTGGTCCACTGGACCAGCAGGGATAGTTTAAAGTGTTATATTTATACGTATGCCCGCGATCAAGCTGGAAGCGGTCCACTGGACGACCAGGGATAGTTTAAAGTGTTATTTTCATACTTATGCCCGCGATCGGGCTGGAAGTGGTCCACTAGACAACCAGGAATAGTTTAAAGTGTTATTTTTATACTTATGCCCGTGATCGGGCTGGAAGCAGTCCACTGGACCACCAGGGATAGTTTAAAGTGTTATTTTTATACGTATGCCCACAATCTGGCTGGAAGTGGGCCACTGGACCACCAGGGATAGTTTAAATATTTTTTTTTTATACTTATACCCACGATCGGGCTGGAAGCAGTCCACTGGACCACCTGGGATATCGGTCTATTACAATGCCCGTGATCGGATGTGGAGGGGGTGCAACACCAACAGACCCTGGCTCTGGAGCGTGGGTGGCCACCCACAGCTGGTGGCTGCCATGTTGCACCCTGCAGTATGGCAGCTTACCTGTGGGTGGCCAGCCCTTGCTCCTATTTCTTTTTGGCTCAACTTTGAGCACCAGTGTGCGGCGCAAGTAGGGGTTGCACCAGCATATGCGTCGCACATCCCAGGCTGAATATTGGGATGTGTGGAATATGCATGGTCACGCCCCCCACACCTGTGCCGCATACATTACTGATGTGCCCCAGCACATTGGGATCTGCGCAGCGCAACATCCCCTTTTGAATATCGTGCCGGGGTGCATTAGTGGGCTCAAATTCATTTGGTAGGCCCAACTACGACACCAGCCACTTCTGAAGACCTCTTGCTACCTCCCGACCTTCCGTGCCCTCAGGTAGCCCTATTATGCGAATATTCGATCGCCTCGATCTATTTTCTTGCTCATCACTCTTCGCCATTAATTCCTCTAGCGTGACTTTCATAGCATTCCTTTCCACCGAGACCTCGGATAATGTATCTTCCAAGGAGCTCACTCTTTGTTCAAGCTCTGCAATCTGCGTGGAATGTGCGGCCAATGTTTCTGAAAGCCCTGTCACAATTCCTGGAAGGTGAGTAAGCTGGGTGGTGAGGTTTAAAAAAAGCGGCTTTCATTTCTTGCTGCATCTGCAAGAGTGTTGAGGGTACACCAGCAAGAGTTTGAGTAAGCATGTCCAAATCTGGCTCGGCCGAGCCACTCGGTCCCTCCATGCTTGCAGCCTGCTGTGCCATGGATGCTTCGCCGAGTCTCCCAGTTCGCGACAGTTTAGCAGGTTCGAATTGAATTTTGCCTTGGCGATTTTTATGTTTAGAGGATGCCATGAACTCAGAACATCTAACGGACCAGATTTATGGGGTGAAAATAGACAACAGCATTTTAGGCGTTTTTTAATTTTTTGCCAGAGGAGCCAGCTAACACACGTCTGCCATCGCCAAAAGCTAGTCACGCTCCAGAACACTCTAGTAAAGCATTGTGCCAAAAATTTGACAAAGACCAGCAGCCATCTGCAGATACAGTGGACTGTCTGGTGGACTGTTTGGTACCCCCTGATACTTGCATACCTGCAGCCTATTGTCATTTTTCTGCTTTGGACATCAGTGCCCTGCTCCAGTTTGATAACGACAGTATTCAGTGAGCTCAGTCCCAAGATCCTATGATTCAGCCTGCACTTGATGCCCTCTGAGTGGGGAAAGATGTGTCCAAATTACGTTCTACTGATTAATGAACTGCATTACTGTTTAAGGAAGGCCCCCGATTGAAGCTACGAGCCCAGTTACTCTATCGAGAGACAGTAGATCAGTGGGATCAGTTAGACAAACAGCAGTTGGTACTACCCACAGCCTTCAAGCAGCTGGTGCCGAGGTCCCTACACAACCAAATGGGACACCTCGGTATTGATTGGACCCTTGACTTAGTGAGGTCTAGATTCTACTGGCCCAAGATGGGGGCTGATGTTGAGAACCATGTCAAAACCTGTAGCAGGTGCCTTCAGAGAAAAGCATTGCCCCAAAGAGCCACTCCTCTATTTAATATTTCAACCAGTGCTCCCATGGAGCTGGTTTGCATAGACCTCATGTGTCTGGAGCCTGATCAAAAGAACATTGGCAACATACTGGTAGTAATTGATCACTTTACTCAATATGTACAAGCTTCCCCGACCAAGGATCAAAAGGCCTCTATGGTGGCCAGGGTGCTAATAGAAAAGTTCTTTGTCCATTATGGTGCACCCCAACATATCCATTCTGACCAGGGAAGAGACTGAATGTAGACTCATCAAAGAAATGCTCTCCCTGTGGGGGGTGCAGAAGTCTAGAACCACTCCCTATCACCTGCAGGGGGGACCCCCAGCCTAAACGCTTCAACAGAACTCTTCTAGACTTGTTGGGCACTCTCCATCTTAAAGACAAGTCTAAATGGAGTCAGCAGATTAGCACCTTGGTACATGCTTACAATTGCACCAAACATGATACTACTGGGTTTTCTCCCTATCGCCTCATGTTCGGGAGAGAAGCCCAGTTGCCTGTGGATGTCTGCTTTGGAGTTTCCCCAGATGGGGGCAGAGCTGAGAACTATTTACAGTATGTGCAGAAACTGAAAGCTCAATTGAACCATGTGTACCAACTGGCTCAAACAGTGGCTGCCAAATGAAACCTTGCTGACAGAGAGAGACATGATCAATGGGTAAAGGCTCAGGAGTTGTTGCCTGGGGATCGAGTGCTAATACGTAACTTGGGACTGCATGGCAAGCATAAAATCGCCAATAGATGGCACCATCTCCCCCACATAGTAGTTGATAAATTGGATGATCTGCTGGTGTACAAAGTGCACCCTGAAAATGACTCTAAAGCTGTCAAGACCATGCACAGGAACCACCAGCCAAGTGATCATTGATGCTGAACCAACAAGTGACGCCTCACCTGGGCCGGTGACTCATGCTGATGCTAAAAAGAGAGAGAGTCAACCTGCCCCAGTTGTTCCAGACCCAAGGCCTTTCCCCCGGCAGGCCCAGAATGATAGTGACTGTCAGTCTACCTCTGATGACAGTGAGTGTGACAATGCTTATTATCCTTCTTACGAACTGAGTCAGTTGTTCTGAGAAAACCCTATGCATAATTATGGGGATGAGGCTGGGCCTTCAGGACTATGTAAATCCCCAGTTTCTTCCTTGGTACCAATGCCCCCTGAAAGTGAGATGCAGAATATTACGTCTGAAGTAGCAGATTCCTTGTGTCTAGTGGAACTGTTTAAGTTACCTGAGGAAGAATCCGATGTAGTAAGTCTCCCTGGTCATATACCAGAACCTGCAGAACAATATGACAATGTTGACAGCTCTCCTTTTGTACCACCAAATCCAATTGTGTCAGAGTATCCTCAGGATGAGCAACCTGGGACCTCTTCAGAAGATAATAATGAGCAAAGTATTGTGGAAACAATCTACAGAGCAAGGAGCTGACAGTGCTTCCGACCTGGACATTTCAACCCATGCAGAGGGCTCCCTCACTGCAGGAGAAGAAACCAATGCCAGTACTGACTGCCCTGAGCCTGTGTCTGTTCCCCCCCAGAAAATCTAGAAGAGCTGTCAAACTAGTGATGCGCCTTAGCTATGACTCCCCTGGGAGACCTGTGGATCTACCTTTCAATGTTGTTCATAAGGGTGTTTACATTTCAAGAGCTCACCACCTAAATTGAGCCTGTCTGCCACTTCTAGGTTAATTGTTCTTCCCTCAGAACATGGTGCCCCTGCCCCATCTAGCCTCAGGTTAGCTAATAGGGAAGGGTCCCCTCCTGTATTGTTCAGTATGCAAGAAGTTATAACCTGAATCAGTATTATAATGCTAATAGTATGTTAATCAAAGTGGAATCAGTGTCACATGTATGAAACATGCATAATTATTGTCATTGAAAATATAGTATTGTGAAGTGTAGTAAAAATGTATAGTAATGTGATAAGTGTGCGTCTACTTATGCATCAGCGGGATGCATACATGTGATATTATCCATGACCAAAATCTCTCTACAGAATGTGGATTAGACTTTAAACAAGTACATATAAATACTAGAGGCCACCCTTTACAACTTACAAGAAATAAATGCAACACCAAAAAAAGGGCATATTACTTCTCTCAAAGAGTTGTCTGACCTTGGAATATGTTACCACTAAAGATTATCATTAGTGACAATAAGACCACATTTAAAAATAGATTAGATGGTCATATGAGATCTGAAAACCAACTGACATATTATACGTAAGCTACGAAGCATTGTGGGCTTCATAACCCTCTGCTTCTATCAGCTCTTAGTATGAATCTTAGTAATCAGCTATTTGTATAGTATGCTAATGTCATATATATCTTGTGTAGTATATTGTCTGTTCAATATTCTTGTGGTGTAGACTTGACACGGACACTGTTTTTCCCGGCAGGGAAGGGTATAACCCCCCTTACAAATGGGGGTTCCTGAAAATCTTCCTTGTGTGTGCCTAAATGCCCACTTCCAGGCTGGTGTCCTGTGTCTTAACTGTTTAAAAGCTATTGCATGAGAGTGCCTTGCTAGCCTCTGTGTCCTGTCTCTTTAAGAGATGCCTATAACGTGGTGTATAATTAATCTGGGTGGGGGCTGAGTGTTTTCATACTCGAGTCCAGCCTAGGCTGCCAGATAATTGCTCTGTTCTGCCATCGCTAATTGCACAGAGGGAGCTCTGTTGAAAACTGTACTTTTCTGCTGATTATCTGGTATAATAATAATATTGTAGTTTGTCTAACCTGCCTTCTTTGCAGCATGAACATTTCTGTTAATCACCACCATCTTGGTTCTGGACTGCCATTGTGGACCAATCAGTGCCTTTGGGGGCCCTTAAATGAAGCCTGCCCCCAGGGGTCTTATGGGAGTGAATTTCTGTAGGAATTGTAGTTTTTCCACGTTGGAGCCTAAATGGACCTGGAGGGGGAGCTCTTGATGTGACAGACACATGAATCAACGAATCAAACCTTTTGGATCAGAGGGGAAGTCCAGAGCTGCCTGTAGCAGAGAGTCAGTCTGAGATTGGAGTTATGAGAGTGAACATCTTGAGATACTCGAGCAGCTGCTCCTGCGTAGTCGCACGGGAAACTGGTGGGAAGGCCATGCCAGTCCTCCCGGCCTCATCTTCCCTCATGAGGGAATACTTCAGTTAATTGTAATCGGACTGAATCCAAAAGTGTTGTGACCTGAATTACCGCATTGTGACTGCCGTTTAGCTGAAGAGGACTGAAGATTTGCTCCATGCGATTCGGCCTGTCAGAAAGTCTGAAACCACCGCAGAGCGTACGGTTTGCACAGAGATGCTGTGATTACAACCAGACTGTGGTACTGCTTTTCCATTACTATAAGTGTGCTTAATGCTGTTAGTGGGTCGCAATCTGGTTTCCCACTGCTTAATTGTGTCATGCTGGCTGGAAGCTGCATCCAGCACTACTGGACTGCCATCCAAATTGTTCACCCAGTCTGGGCCCTGCCAACCTGGCCCAGCCAGCTGCTCACACCACAGAGAAGAACATCGTTGAGAGACCTGCCTGGGGATCAGTCCTCTGCTCAACATCACGAACAGGAATGACGCCACGGTGAATCATGTGGGCTCTGCTTCTCCTGGCAAACCAGCAAGTCATCCTGCAGTCTCCATTTCATCCATCCTGTGTCCTGTACTGGGTAGCGTGAGTAAACACCAGGGTAGCTCCCTGCAACAACAGCTCAATCAAAGTGTATCATCTAATTCAATTGTTTTGTCTAATTATCACGCCTCTTGGCTCCGGATTACAAATTGTGGGTTACTGTGCATTACTATTTTTTTCCATCATTAGGGCCCCGACCAGCTGCAACCCCGGCCTACCTCAGGCAATGCTTAAGGCTAGCCTTTACCAACATCTGGGTACCCAGCATGTGTGTGACTGTGTTGTGGGGCTCTAAAGTGCATGCATTGTAACCTGATTAAATCAGCCACTAAGCCAATCAGATTATGCCCCTTCCTTGGTCATTCCCCCTAAATAAATCAGATCTGAATCTTTTTGCACTTAATCTGTTTGTGGTGCATCTCTGTACAAGTAGCACTATATTACTATTGCTTGCTGTCTAATCTTATTTTACAGGGGGTTTCCAAGGTTAAACTGGTTGAACCAGCCCTGGTGGTAAGTGCAACAAGTGGGGGGGTTTATCTGCTGCTTGGGGGTTATTGTATCTGTATGCTCTGTACATTGTTTAGGCCACTAGAGGGGAAAGGGGGGGTCACAGTGTCCCGGAGGGCTGTACACAGGTCAACTACACTACCACTAACCCTGTCCTCCGGGTGGAGGCACCTGTTTTCAGTACCCAGGCCCCTTAACCTGCACCTAGTCATGCAGGCTGGGGTAGTAGCCCTTGGGATAGCACCACCTAGAGGTTACACTTGACTCTTCCTTCTTTTTCACCTCCTTTCAGTCTGGTTTCTGGAAAGCCCATTCCACTACCACCTACCTACTCTGGCTCACTGACTCCATTCTCTCTAGCATGCATTACCTCTGTTGTCTTCATCAACCTTGCCAAGGCTTTCGACACTGTTGCCCACTTCCTTCTCCTCTGCAAACTTAAGGTAGCTGGCCTATCTGATTCCACCACCTGTTGGTTCTCTTCCTACCTCATGGGTAGGTCCCAATCAGTCAGGGTTGGCAACTCCTTCCCTTCCCCCCCCAATAAACACCGGTGTCCCTCAAGGTTCTGTGCTTGGTCCTATACTCTCTTCAGTTTTCCTTGACATCCCAGATGCTTGCTCATCTGCTCATATCCACATGTACACAGATGACACAGTCTTGTTTGTCTCTGGTACTTCTTTGGATGTTGAGAACAAGATTCAACTGGATTTCAACAATGCCCAGCGCTGGTTGTGTGATAACCAGCTCTCAGTGCCAAAAAGACTGTATCTATGACCTTTGGCCCCAAGCAAAGGCTTGCCGGGCTCATTGCCACCCCCTCCTTCCACACCCTTAATGGTTCCTCTCTTGAAGACACCTCCTCCTTCAAATACTTCGGCTTATGGCTCAACAAGAACCTCAACTTTGCTGTGAACGTGGACACTATCCACACAAAGCTACTCCCCAAACTCGGTGCTCTGTATAGACACCGCAGCTGCCTTCCCCTTCCTGCCCATCAGGAGATCGTCCAAAAGATGATCCTCCCTGTCTTTGATTTTGGAGACATAGTATACAGTTCCACTCCTAACTCCACCCTCACCAGACTGGACACTCTCTTCAACTCATTCTGCTGCTTTGCCCTTGACTGTCCACCTCATACCCACCATTGTGACCTTTGCTCCACTCTCTCCTTCCCATCTCAGTGCCAGATGCCTGGCTCACAGCACTTCTCTGGTTTGCAAATTCTGGCTTGGCTCCCTACCACCCTGTCTCCTTTCCCTCCTTTCCTTCCTCTCACTCCCTCCTTCTCCCCACCATGCTTTCCATAACTCCAACCTTAGAACTTTTGCCCCCCCCCCATTCCTCCACTTCAGGAAGATCTGCTTTCTCCTATCGCTTCCCCAATATCTGGAATTCCTTTCCTTTAGATATTCATGAATCCATGAAGCTAGATAGCCTACTACCTCTGGCATCCTTCAAAAGATTGTTCTCCGCCCATTTTCCAGAGCTCTGCAATTGCTTTTATAAAGCCTAATCCCCTACCTATCTGACCCACCTTCCTTTTTCCATCCATTATATTAATTCAATTTCTTTCTTCCGAATCACCTATTATATTCTCATAAAAACTAGTTAGACCATATAATTTATATTTATGCCTGCTATACCCTTTGTCCCTTTTTCCTACAGGCTAAATGGTTCTACTGTTACTTGTATATATGTAAATTGTTGTATATAATCATTTCATGCCATTGTATTGCTATTTATTCTATTCTTGTCTATGTAATAATACTTGTATCCTCATTTGTATGACCACGCAGGTCCATCTTGTAAATGAGCTTTGCTCAATGATGTTCGCCTGAATAAATAAAGATTTTGATTGATTGATTGATTCATTCATTCATTCTGCCTTATCTCCCAGTTCTCTATTCCGCCTCCTTCATATTCACACTTCCCCTTCCTGCGACTGCAGCTGTACCCCCACCTCCTCTTCCCACTTGCTACCCCTCTGTTTAGTCTTGTCCTCGCCCTCCTGTACTCTGCCTGTTTTCCTCCCCCCCATGACTCTAATTGCTCCATACCCTTTCCTATCTTTAAGTCCTCCACTTTTTCCCTTACCTGATCCCCCCCTTCTCTTGCTTCCCTTACTACCTACAGGGAAGGTTGGCCTTTTAGTTCCTATTCTCCCTTCCATCCTTGCTAGTCTCGCCTATCTAGTTTCTCCTACAAGTATACTCAGGCTTTCACTTGGCTCTTATACTGTAACTTATTAGGTTGTACATATATTGTAAAATTGTCATTATCATATGTATATGTCTGTTGTTTAGTATCTAGCCTGCACATTAATGATGAACTGTGTGTATATTTATAATGTGATGTACTGACCCAATGTGAAATGATGTGCATTCCATTATAAGTACTTGGCAATTCTTTTGTAAAGTGACTAATTCTGTACTTATTGTTGCTCTCGCACTTTCCTCCCCCCCACCCCCGACGCACCGGGAGATGAGCTATTGCAGCTCAGTGTGCCTTTCCTGGTAAAACTTTTTAAATAAATAAAGTCCAACACCTGTACTGGGTCTAGCTGAGACTTTTGGAGGTTTACCAAGAAACCCAACTCCTCCCAGGGTATGTTGGATATGACAGAGAGACAGATATATATAATATATTAATTTGGGCCTCCTGGGAGGACTGTCTTGAAACCAACCAATCATCTAGTTTGGGGAAGACACTAACCCCTTGCCTTCTCTTTGTGAAAACTCTGGGAGCTGAAGAAAGGCCGAAGTGAATCTGGTAGTGGCTATTCTCCATTCTGAACCTGACATATTTTCTGTAAGAGGGTCTTGCTGGAATGTGGAATTAGACATCTTTCAGATCCAGTGACCCCAGCCAGTGACCTTGTTCCAAGGATGGAATTGTTATTCTTAGTGTTACCATCTTGAACTTTTCCTTCATTTGTTCAGATATCTATGATCTAAAATCAGTCACCACTCCCCATTTTTCTTGTGGGTCAGGAAATATGGAGTATAATCCCCTCCCAGTTTGGAGGGGGGGGACTGTTTCCACTGCATTTGTTAGTACCATATTTTTTACCTCCAACTCTAGCAGAAGTTTCTTTGCTCTGGTATGAGGAGAAAAGGCTCTGCGAGTCTGCAGCTTTGGAAGCCTTTTGAACTGCAGAGAGAGACCCTGACCCACTATTTCTACAACCCATCTGTCTGTGGTAATATTTTCCCAAGCCTGTAGATAGAGAGTTAGCCTTCCTCCCACTGGTAATGGTTTGGTGACCTGGGCACACATTTCAGGGGTTTTGCTTCATCTGGGCCTTGGGCACTGGGGTGGCACCTCTATGTTTGGGGCCCCTTCTGCCCCTACCTCTGAAGAAGCCCCTCTGGGAGGCATAGTCATAGATCACATAAGCATGGGTGTAGTAACCCCTGCCCCTACCTTCTGTTCTGTAATACCTCTGGGGAGTGGAGGCCTTTTTCTTCTCAGTGTTGCTTTTGTAAGTGGTTTTGTATTCATCCACTTTCTTCATGTAAGTCTCTGTCTTGTCATCAAACAAGAAATTTCCCTCACATGGAAAATCCATGGCTTTTGTCAGAATGTCATGGGAAAGGTTTGTAGTTCTGACCGAGCAAACCTTCTGAGAGACACAATGCTTTCGCAGTGACCCTGAAATTTATACTTAGTGGTGTCCATGGCAGTTTTGGCTTTGCCAGGTGCTAAGCCAAATCTCCAGTTGCTTTTTTCGCTCATGGCCACTACAGAACTCCCAACCCACCTTTTGGTACAGAGCTGAGTAGGCAATATAAGTTGTCTGTCTTAGCAGCAAAGAAGCTGACGTGTAAACTTTTTTGCCCATGCTATCTAATTTTCTAGAATCACTCTCTGGAGGCTGAGAAGAATGGGGTACTTTAGTCTTGTCACAGGCAGCAGTTTGAACCACTCTGTCATGGTCAGGGTGGTTGTATAAGTACTCAGCACCCTGTTTGTCCACCTGGTATTTTTTCTCACTCTTTTTGTAAATGCCAGCAGCTAAAGTGGGGGGCTGACAAGTCCCTGAAACTGGCTTTCTTTAGAGACTTGTGGACAGGTAAATACAATCTTTTTGTTGGGACTAGGCCCATCATGTCTAAAAATTCAACCTCATCCTCTGCTTTCTGCTGAGGTGAGAGATTGAGGACATTTGCCATCTGCCTCACAAATATAAAATGAGAGGTATAGTCCTCTGAAGATCGAGGAGGGGAACCAAACTCCTGCTCAGGAGAGCTGTCTGGTTCTATAGGATCCCCCCTCCTTGTCATAATATATTTCTGCCTCCTCCCCCAATAGGTACCGGGGGGGGGGGCTGACATGGTCTTAAAGGCACCCATAACATGGAAAGCCTGGAAACATTGCTATGCTTTAGTCGTATCTTCAAATGAGGGAAAGTTAACTTCTGCTCACTGGTCTCTCCTTTGCCTTTTCAGCAGGAGGGGCAGTGACATGATTTTCCTTATGAATTTTCTTAGGAGGCACCGTGTCCAGTGCCTGCCTAGTGTCCAAGGGGTATTCCTGTGCAACAAATTTGGTTACTTTTTACAATCATGTCAGCAAAATTAGGGATAATGGTGTCCCTGTTGATGTACTTCTGATTGACCTGAGTAAGGCTTTTGATTGAGTTCCGCATTGGGCAATTCATCAAAAATTGAAAAAGTATAAAACAAATAAAGTTATCATTAGGTGGATAGATGACTAGCTTTCTGATCGATCCCAAGTAGTTTCACTTCGGGGCCACCAGTCTATTGACAGGTGACAAGTGGAGTGCCGCAGGGGTCTGCGATTGGACCCTTGTTATTTCAGATTTTTATGGCAAATTTAGATGATAATATCAGTAGTATTATTATGAAATATGCTGACGACACAAAAATGTGTGGCCCTTGTAAAAACACTGATCAAATTCAGACTCTACAAAATGATATAAATGCAATACGCGCATGGATAAAGAAATGGGAGATGCAACTTAACATTCAGAAATGTAGTGTTTTACGTATAGGTAGACGTAATCCAAATTATGTTTATTGTTTGGATGGGGTGCCGATTGAAACAAAAGTCACAGAAAAAGACCTTGGGAGACTTGTTGACAAATTAAATTTTAAAGCACAAAATATGTCCTTGCCAAAGCAAACAGTAACAGTAGCAATCAAAAGAAATATTAAGAGCAGAAAAGCTGAAGTATTATTGCCATTATATCTTTCATATGTGAGACCTATCTTGGATTATGGATCCCAGATGTGGTCTCCATATAAAATAACAGAAATTAATAAATTGGAAAAAAAAATACAAAGAAGATATACCAAATCAATAACCATGTTGAACCGATACTTGTACAAGGATAGATTGGGGCTGCATAGCCTGGAGGTTGGAAGGCGGAGAGGTGATCTCTTGTTCTTTTTTGATATACTAAATAATCCCTTATTAATACTTGACCTAGATATTAAATTTAAGAACGACCTGTTGAACACTAGAGGTCATCCATTACAGATTAAGAATGATAGATTTAAAATTAAAGACAGAAAATATTTCTACACCCTACGAGCAATTTCGCTTTGGAATAGATTACCTTTTAAAGTTATTTCAAGTATTACAAAGAAAAATTTCAAGAAAAATCTTGATGATTATATTTCTCCAAATAGGAGCTATTATGGGCTATGCCTTTTTTGCTCCTGTCGAACTTGATGAACTTAGTGTCTCCTTTGTCTTTTCAGCAGGAGGGGCGCTGGCATGCTTTTCTTAGCAGGCACCATTTCAAATACCTGCCTGCTGCCCACTGGCACCTCCTTTGCCCTTTCAGCGGGAGGGGCAGTGACATGATTTTTTTTTGTTTGAAACTCAGCTTTATTAATGCATACAAACATTGACATACAGAGTGATCTGCACCTCATTGCTAAAGTGCATTCAGAGTATATAGTAACAGAATTTTTCCAGTAAGCAATTATAGCTGAGAGGCATTCTTAGTTGTAGGAGAGAACCCCCCAAACATTAAACTACGTGTATATGTCACTATATGCCTTGTACTCTAGTCAAGCTTCTGGAAATAAAAAAAGAGGAAACGGTAAGAGCTTATTTGACATCTCTTTCTTCTGTTATCTCACTAACTTGGGGGGACATTGTTAAAGAAACAACCAGAAAAGAACTAATAAACTTGTCCCCAAATATTGTATGCCTCATCAACATGGCCCCTGGTAAAGCTATATTATTACACTCCCCCAACCCCACCCCATCCCTTACAACATTATCTTTAGAGTATTCAGTTCTCCTGCCCTCTTCCCAGCCCCCAGCAGGGAGAACACCCCCACAAAATAGGGTACCTTTCAAGGATTTCACCTTTTCCAGCTGGGTATCATGTCTTTCCTAACTCCCCCTCATTTATTATTTTATCGTGATTTTATACTATATGTATTTGTATATGTGTTTTGTTCGTATTAATATTGTACAGCGCTTTGAAATATTGAAAGGCGCTTAATTAAATACATTTTATTATTATTATTTTTTTTTATTAATTATTATTGTGAATCCATATACGCTTGTATCCAGGCCTCCCATCCTTTCCATCTTTCAGTGTGTTTTTCTAAGTTGAGTCTTAATTTGGCTGTAATAGAGTCCATCAGGACTACCTCCTTCATCCTTCTGACCCATTCGCCCAGAGTAGGGGGTTTCACTGAGAGCCAGTTTCCTGTGTAGCATTTCAGGGCAACTGCTATAAGGATAAGGGTTATCCTCCTAGTTTCCCCCCCCCAAATGCGTCAAAGTAGGGATACTCAGGACTCATTCTTCTCCTGATGGGGGAATATCTACCCCCACTATATGGGTTACACATGATTTTCTTTGGGTTTTTTTTAGCAGGCACAGTCTCTGATGCCTGCTCTGAGGCTGTTTTAACTTTTGTTGTAAAGGGCTCCTCCTTTCAGATGCCTTAATTTCCATGATCATACTCTGAAGGGATGAACCATCACCTGTGCCTTGCTGTGACGAGGAGTCATAAAGTGAGGCCATAATTACCCTTACTTTTTTTAACCCCTTGAAGCAGAATATTAGGGCAAAACTCAAAGCACAATATAACTGTAAAAAGTGGTCAGAACCCAGGCACCTGAACACAAATCTTGGCGATCTACCCTTGCCCAGATATAAAATTTTTTTTCTGCCTTAGGCCAAATGCCTAAGACACAGTTCCTAAAAAAAAAAAAAAGAAACCCGTTGTGGTTTGGTTCCTAAAATGATGAAGAAACAATCTAAATAAAGAAAAGTTAAATAAAAGATATGAGCCCAAACAGGAAAAATGTTCTGGTTCCCAAGCCAAAATGGAACCGGGACTACACCAATCCTAAAGAAAACCCAACTTTTTTTTTGCAAAAATTGGAAAGTGGGTAATGGAAAGGGAAACCACTCTTCAACTGCCACCTCCAGTTCCCTGGAGCTGCAAAAGAAAGGGTGCCAGAGACGCTCAAATTTCAGAAATTAAGTAAACTAAAACCCTAGCTAAAGTAGAGAGTTAATCGAAAACTAACAGGATAAAACAGAAAAAATTGAAGAAAACCAAATCACAGCACTGAAGCAGGAGCCACGTAGTGGTGATACTTCTTCTCAGGCGGAGAAATAAATCTGCCTTTACAGGACAGAGGTGAGTGTGACTACACAGCAGAGTTTTGAATTTCTTAAGGATACTTTCCAGGGCCATACCCTAGTGGTCCAAATGTGCAGGCACTAGTGGTCAGGGTATTGCTAGGTGCCCAAAGCAACTCACTCACCTTGGTATCGGTCTACATCCCACCTGGTGATCAAGTCACCCATACTTGTGACCTGTGCCATCTGTACACTCCGACAGACTGGCTGCACCTAAAAGGTAGAATGAAATATCAAACCTGCCTCCTAGCCAAAAAGATCTGCCTAGGATTAACCCCCCAGCAATCCTGAACCTCCTTAATCTAACTACAAATCCCCATTGGACCAGAAGTATGACAAGACAATCTTATCAGGTCCCCCACTGCCATACCTCCCAAGGACAACAATCCTTTGCATACCACACCCCCTATTGGCTACATACCCTCCCTATGGATCTTCTGGACTAACTGAAACTAGGCCCCTTCAAGAGACAGTTAGGACATCACTTAGCCACACTTAGCAGCTGTGACTGCCCTCACTAAAGAGGAACTCCCCTAGTCACGATTGAGCAAACTCTACTTCCCCCTCCCAGCACTTAGCAGCAGGTCTGCCACCTCAAGTAACATCACCACCCCTCTACACCTATTCTACCCCCTACCTCCCCATACATCTCTCCCCCATTAACCTTTCACCCACCTCATTGCCTCTGTCCCACCTGTTACCCCTCCACCACTTTCCCCATAACTCCCCCGCCCCCTACCTACCTTTTTACCCTTTACCTCCTATCAACCATAACATTTGACAAGGCCAACTTTTGGCTGTTTTACCATCATCTAACATACTAAAATGCCAGCAGAATAGGCCTAACGGTCTTTCGTATCTGCTCGTTTGGTCAGCCCCCACCCTGGGTGCTGACCTTGCTGCCCCCCTCGCCTTCTCTGGCTTCTCCCTTCCCAGTTCCGGATATTCTTGCTGCATTGGATTTTGCTTCCAGAACCCTTCCCTGTACTTGTCCCACCCTCTTGAACCCCTCCACTGTCTCTGCCTCCCACCAGCCCCTAGGCAGCGCATTCCATGGCTCCACCACCCTCTCAGTGAAGTAGCACCTCCTCCTTTCTCCCCTGAATCTTCCCCCCTCCAGCTTCCACCCATGCCCTCTAGTGGCCCCTCCTCCTTCCTTCGAAGCACCCTGACTGTTCCTCCCCTATTTACCCTCTTCATGTACCTGAAGACGTCTATCATGTCCCCCCGGTCCCGTCTCTCTTCCAATGTGTACATATTTAGCTCTTCGAGCCTCTCCTCATAGGTCCTGTCCCCCAAGCCCCATCTGAAATATTATATCTGCTCCCACCTCATTGTTTCTCTAATACTTTTTAATGTTACTGTTGAATTATTTGTCTAGTGTTCAAGTTCAAAGCCGGCTGTTTTCTGTGGCCCGTAATTTGCATATTCCGCTATTAACTGTTTAAGTCTATGAATTGTCTGAACTGTATGGTGTGTGTTCTCAGACGTGGAACCTTTGTAAAAGAGCTTCTAGCTCAAAGGTATTGTAATTCAAGACTTCAAATAAAAAAAATTCTACATTCCTTAATTTGCATAAAATTCTTCAAGCTTTAGGGCAAGTTCCATCTATGGGACTGAAGATACTGTTAATAAATGACTAATGAGGGATTGGTGGGGTTTGAATACTCAGATACTATACACACTGCAGAAAGTCCTTTGCTTTTTGTTTCATTCGTACCTGGGAAAGAGGTGCCCCAGCTTCTAAACAGTGCTTGTTCAAACGGTTAACACATTGTATTATGTTCTGTTACAGGAAGTATGGTAAGGAACTTCCTGGTGTGGTTTGCACTCATTCCACATGAGACACAGCCACTTCTGTTGCATGTTTTCGGAATGTTCTGCTGCAGAGATTTGTGCTGCTGTCTGAAGCACTGTCCCCACTTTCACTTAGCAATACAGTCTGGGCATTGTCTCTCATAGACAAGCTGGGTTTGCCTAGTTGTGCTACAAGAAAAAATTGCTTACCATAGTAATCATGTTTCTTCCAAGGGAATCTTTACTGTATCCTGAATAATGCAGTTAAGCCTTCACCATTCAACTGCCCCAAAGAAGAGAGGGTTAAAGAACTTATACAACAAATAGTGGAACGTTGATAGGCTTGAGTGCGGTTTTCAAACTACTGTCCCTGGTGCATTCTATGCAACTGTCAGATTCTTATGAAGCATGTACAAAAAATTTGCTAGCTATACTATCCTAAATAACTAATCCACCCACTAATAACCAATCCTTCCATTGAAATATGGGCACCTGAAAAGACTCAAGTCATATGCCCAAGGGCAACCAACTCAACAAATTTCAACAACCACAACAGCATGAACAGCTGGAGTGCAATGGCCCCCATGTTCTCGTAGGGAGGTAGTGTGGGAGCTCAGACTACAGTAGATTCCCTGGGAAGAAACATGATTACTGTGGTAAGTCATTTTTTTCTTCAAGCCCCATGAAATCTTTACTGCATTCTGACTAATGCAGGCTACCAAGCAGTACCTTTGGAGGTGGGCATACAGTAGAACTTATTTTGGAAATAGCCTGTGCAGTACTGCTGTGCCAAACCTGCCATCACTTCTAGCCTGGGTGTCCAGGCAATAGTGTTTAGTAAAAGTGTGGACAGTTTTCCAGGTGGCTGCTTTACAAATTTCCAGCAAAGGAATGTCTCTAGCAGCTGCTATGGAAGCAGCTGTACCCCTAGTGGAATGGGCTCTGAGGTTCACTGGGGGTTCCTTACCCAGCTTCCCATAGTAAGACTGAATACAGGTAACAATCCAGCATGCAATAGTCTTTTTTGAAGCTGGTTTGCCTTTTCCCACCTATTCATGGGTAAGGAAGAGCTGAGTACTCTCTTGCCTGTGGCCTTTTGTGTGATCCAGATAATATCTGATAGCCCTCTTGACATCTAGGCTATGCAGCATGTGTTCCCCTGAGCTGGAATGATCAGTGAAAAAGACAGACTGGGTAATAGACTGGTTGAGGTGAAAGTCAGATACCACTTTGGGGAGGAACCTTTTACTAGTTCTGAGGACTACCTTGTCCCTATGGGCTGCAGTGTCGTCTGACTCTGTGCACAAAGCCTGGAGTTCACTAATCCTTCTGGCTGAAGTGATTGCTACTAAGAAGACTGTTTTCCAAGTCACGTATTTGAGGTCTGCTGAAGACAGTTCAAATGGGGGTTGCATTAGCTGTGCAGTGCATATGTTCAGGTCCCAAGAGGGAGTTGGCTGCCTGTGTGGAGGGTATAAGTGCAGCAACCCTTTAAAAAACTTCCTGAAAATCAGATTGGTAGTTAAGGAGGAGCTCTTACCTGCTGAAAGATAGGCAGAGACAGCTGCCAGGTGCACTCTGAGGGTAGATGACTTAAGGCCAAGGGAATGAAAATGGGCCAAGTAATCCAGCAGAACTGGCAGCCTAGCCTGTTTCAGATCCATGGGCTTTTGCTGACACCAAATGTAAAATCTCTTCCACTTGGAAGTGTAAGTCTTCCTGGTAGAGGGCTTCCTAGAGACTCTAAGGACTTTCCAGGACCCCTGCAGAGAGATGCAGGTTAGTGTACTCTAGGTCCTCAAGAGCCAGTCCATGAGCCTGAGGGACTTGAGGGTGGGGTAAAGGATTCTTCCCTGGGAGGATGTCAGCAGGTTGTGCCTTCTGGGGAGGCAGACTGGTCTGGAGGTTGACAGGGACAGAAGCATCGAGTACCAAGGCTGCCTGGCCCAATTTGGAGCTATGAGAATCATCCTTGCTGGCTGGGACCTGAGCTTGTTCAGTACCCTGAACAGCAGTGGGAATGGAGGAAAGGCATACAGGAACTTCCCTGTCCAGTCCAGCAATAGTGCATCCATTGGTACTGTGCCCACTGTAGGAGGCCTGAAGAAGAACTGTGGCAACTGGTGATTGTCCTGGGCTGCAAAGAGATCTATCACTGAGGTGCCTCACCTCCTGAACACAGACTGCAGGACCTGTCTGTTCAGAGATCACTCGTGGTGGTTTTGGTTGATCCTGTCAGGGCATCTGCCAGGATGTTGTCTTTCCCTAGTAGATGGACTGCCGAGAGAGAAACTCTGAGAGAGTAAGCTAAGCTCCCGATTTTCATGGCCTTTGTGCATAGCACCTTGGACCTTATGCCCCCTTGCTTGTTTATGTAGTACATGGTGGTTGTGTTGTCTGCACTGACTTGCACAACCTTGCCCTGAACCATTGCAGCAAAGGACTGGAGGGCCAGAAAAACTGCCTTGAGCCCCAACAGGTTTATGTGCAGCAGTAACTCTTGCTGGAGCCATGTGCCTTGTGTAGTGCGATCCCCTAGGTGGGTGCCCCAACCTAGGAGGGAGGCATTGGTTGTCAGCACCACTGTTGGGAACTGCTGCAGGACTGAGACACCTTTTCTGAGGTTGTCCCTTTCCTGCCACCATTGGAGTGCCTGAAGCAGGGTCCCTGTAACTGGAACCAGCTTTGGCACAGAGTCTCTTCTCTGAGACCAATGGGACCTGAGGTGGAACTGTATGTCCCTCATTTAGAACCTGGCACTGTTGCTGTTGAGGCTGCCAAATGGCCTAACAGCTGCGGAAAAGGTCTTGCTGGTCTGGGGTGTGGAGCTGGAATGAACTTGCCAGCTGCACCAGGCTCTCCACTTTTCCTTGAGGAAGGAATGCTTTCCCCTTTAGTGTGTCCAGTTCCACTCCTATGAAGTCTAGGAGCTGGACTGGTTGCAAGACTGAGTTTTTCAGATTCACCAGGAACCCTAGAGACTGCAGCATGGCCTATATGAGGGCTAGGGCATCCTTTACCTGTTGAGAGAACTGCCCCATGACTAGCCAATCATCAAGGTAAGAGAACACTGACACCCCCTGCTTTCTCAAGTGTGCCACCAACACAGTCAGGCACTTTGTGAAAAACCTTGGGGAAGAGGTCAGATCGAAAGGTAGGGCTCTGAACTGATAATGACCTGATTGTAATCTGAACCTGAGATACTTTCTGTGGGATTGCCTGATGAGAATGTGAAAATAGGCATCCTTGAGGTCTAAGGATGCCAACCAGTCTCTCTGCCTGAGGGTGGGGAGAATCATTGCTAGAGTAACCATTTTGAACTTTGGCTTTGTCAGGTGCTTGTTTAAATTTCTGAGATCCAGTATGGGTCGCCACTCCCCAGTTTTCTTTAGGGTTAGGAAGTACTTTCAGTACAGGCTCTTTCCCCTCTGGTGGAGGGGCACAGGCTCCACTGCCATTTCTAGTAAAAGGCTGGCTACCTATGATTCCAGTAAGGCTTTCCTCTATTGGGGTTGCAGATCTCAACAGCTTTGCTCTCAATTTTGGGATGGACTTGAAGCTGAGAGCAAGACCCTTGCTTACTACTTCCAGCACCCACTTTTCTGTGACGATAGCTTGCCACGACTTGAAATAGTAAGTCAATCTGCCCCCTACTGGAACTAGGGAGGAGACCCTGACAAGCACATCAGGGGGTCTGCTTTGCAGGTGTCCTATGCTGAGTACTGGGGCTAGAGTGGCTGATGCCCCTTCTGCCCCTGCCTCTAAAGTATCCACACTGTTGCTGGTATACTGGGAAAGCCTGGGCCTGATAGAAGGGTCTGGCATAAGGCCTTCCCCTACCTCCCCTACCTTGGTGCTTCTGAGAGGTAGAAGCCTTCTCCTTGGCAGAAGCACTCTTGTAGGCCGACTTGTATTTGTCCATTTTCTTCATGTAAGCCTCTGTTTGTTCCCCCAGACAAGGAACTTTGCTCACAAGGGAAGTCCCAAGGCCTTGGTCTGAGTGTCCTGGGAGAGGTTAGTGGCCCTATGCCAAGCAAACCTCCTCTAGGACACTGTGGTTGCCATAAGCCAGGCAGCATTGTCATTAATATCTACTGCCATGTGAAACTGGTACTTGGATGCTTCAATTTATTTATTTATTTAAATTTTGGTAACTGGGTAGGCCCACTGAGACTTTGACAGTCCCTTTTTCAGGGGTGTCCTGGGATTAGTTACATGTACCTAGAGGGGAAAAGAAAACCAATGTTTTTGATTGTACTACAGTATATGGTACATTGATCATGTATACGTGTCACAGAGATGGACATTACTACAGTTGACATAGGCGAGTTTACATACGAACAACCTTGTTAGTTACACACATTCCTGAGTAGATAGTAGATGTAAGTGCAGTTCAGTACATTATGTCCTTCTTTACTGTTCCTCCTTCCCTTTTTGTCTGTATTTATGTGAGGTATCCCCCTTTAGCAGAGGTGCCTTTATGGGTTGCGGCACCTGCAATGAGACCCACAGCTTAGGTGTAGTTTTAACCCTTTCTTGTACCCCTCAAGAGAGGTGCAGTGCTGGAGCTCTCTCGGGAGATTGTTCCAGAGTTTGGGGAGGGTTATTCTAGGTGGCCGTTGTCCCATAGTTGATCTGGCTCTTGAGGGTTCTAGCAGCTTGTGTTCAGTTGGCCTGAGCTCCCTCCTGTTTGCTTTTGGGGCTAGTAGATTTCTCAGGCTCGGTGGGGCATCAGGTTGCTGCAATTTGAAAGCTAAGCACAAGGAGGGATAGGCGAGTCTCGCTTCAAGGGGAGGCCAGTTCAACACTTGTAGTACATCGCAGTGGTGCTCCATTCTTTGCGCCCAGTGGCGAAATGGATGATTCTGTGGTGCAGCGTACTCAGGTGTTCATGTTCCGTTGCCCTCAGTCCTTGAAGCATTGTTGCACCATAGAACAGGATGGGAATGATAGTCCCATTGCTGACCACAATCCTGGTTTCTTTAGTCAGGTAGGAGCTTAGTCTGTACAGGAGCCCAAGTTTTTGGTTTACTATTGTTGTTAGGTGGTCTTTGTGTTTCCTGAAATAGATTTCCTGGTCAATGAACATTCCCAAATACTTGATATTTCCACCACTTCGATCCCTGTTCCATTTGAGGTAGAGAGCAATAGAAGACTAGCCCGGCATGGGCCAAGCTTTTTGGAGCCAAAGAGCATGGCTTTGGTCTTTTTGCTGTTTAGAACCAGCCTCTTTGCCTGGAACCAGTCTTCTAGCATTGAGAAATCTTGTTGCAGCTCCGAGTTTAGTAATTCCGAGTCCTTGCTGGTTCTGTACAATACTGCATCATCCATGTACAGCGTGACCTTTGCTCCACCGCAGTGTAGGGTAGGTTGTTGATGAATAAGGAGAATAACAGAGGGCGTAGGATAGAACCCTGTGGAACTCTGTCTGACACCGGATGCTCATCTGATTTAACACCGTCCCACCGGACCATTTGCGTCCTGCCGTGGAGGTAACTGGAAAGCCATTTTAGGGCCAGTGTCTCAAACCCTGGGAAACCCAGTTGTCCTAGGAGCAGCTTGTGGTTGACTAGGTTGAATGCCATCATTAGATCAATGAAGACTGCTCCAAGGAGGTTTTTTTGGTCCAGAGCTTCGTGCACATCGGTGATGAAGCTTGTTAGTGCTGTATTAGTGCCGTGTCTCTTTCTGAAACCATGCTGTTGGTCTGTTTGCAGGTTGTGCATTTCCAGGTACTCATTGACCTGTTTGTAGACCACCTTCTCAAGTAACTTGCTTAGGGTGCAGAGAATGGAGACTGGTCTGAAATTTTCCACGTCCTCCTGTGGCCCAATTTTGGGAATTGGGGTCACAAGAGCCACCTTCCATAGGGTGGGTACTCTCCGTTCCATCAGGGACCTGTTGAATAGCTGGGTTATCAGTACTGCAATGATGGGGGCTGCAGTCTTCAACAGTTTAGGTTTGAGGTTGTCATGGCCTGCCGCACCTTCTGGTTTTATGCCCTTGAGCAGCGTCAGTACCTCTCCTACTGATGTAAGTTTTAGGTGGAATTCAGTGCCCTGCGGGGGGTCTCTTGATTCTCTGGGCTTCCCTGGCCTTGGTTGGGATTGCTGGTTTTGTACTGCTGTAGGTCCAAGAAGTCATTGAAGGCATTTGCTGTGTCTTTTGGGGTGGTGAGAGGTGTCCCATTGACCTTTATTTCCCCTGTCACCCTGCTTTTTTTTGCCTTTTAGAAGTGAGTTGATATGGCCCCAGAATTTCCTTGTATCAGACAGGTTTCTGGATTGCAGAGCGTGCAAGTAATTCTTTTTGGCTTTTTTGAGCTCCCGCTTGCAGTTGTTTCTGGCTTCCCAGTATTTAACCTAGTCCTGATGCAGATTTGTAACTTTAAATTTGCCCCATAGTTTGCCACAATGCCACATTTTGAGATCTCTGCCAGATCAGCTGCCAGTTGAGGAGACGCTTTGCTAGCCAATTCTAATACATAATTGCAGAGGTTTTTCTGGTATCTGGAGACATAGGCATATAAGAGGCTTGTTTAATTGCCAGAGAAGCCCCTAAGTATCCCTTTTTGGCCATGGAATTGATTCTCCTGGAATCCTTGTCAGATGGGTGAGAGGTTAAAGATATATCTGCTTTATCACAGGCAGCTGCTTGCAGCACCCCCTCATGGCTGGGGTGACTGAACAGGAACTCCACTCCACCTCTTGTCAGAAGGTATTTCCTTTCCATTTTCTTGTTCACAGGGAGGACAGAAGTGGGGGTCTACAGAATCTTGAGTACTTGCCTTTTGGAAGATTTGTGGATAGGAATCAGCAACCTTTTGGTTGCTGGTACATGCATCATCTCCATATAATCTGGTTCCTCCTCCTCCTCTTCAGTGGTCTCCTGAGTGGGGAGGTCCAGTGTCTCTGCCACTTGCTTCATAAAGGAGAAGTGGAAAGAGAAGTCCTCAGGATGGCGAGGGGGGGATTCAAATTCTTGTTGTTCAGGAGAGACTTCAGGTTCAATGGGTTCACTGACGTCTTCATCCTCCTCCTCTTCATAGTATGATTGTGGTTCAAAGAAACCGACAGCCGTTGAAGCAACTGGTGTTTGAAGTGAAGGTTGCTGAGGAACTAGGGTTGGGGAACCAGCCTGCAGCAATTGAATAATGCGAACCGCATTTGCGGTCTCTTCAGCGGTTTGAACTGGTACGGTTTTGTTTGTGGGTCCATCTCTGTATTTTTCTCTTTTTTTTCTTTTTCTTTGAGGCAGAAGCTGGTTCAACGGCTGGTTCTGTGCCCATGTAGTTGTTGAGGAGGTTTTGCCCCTTGTCAGAGGGCTTCCCTTCCAGTTCCTTCATTTTTTCTTTTGAGGGAGGCACCGATTGTCCTGCAGCTGTGTCCGCAGCCTTCTCAGACATCTTCTCCTTCAGTCGGTTCAAGTGTCTCTCAAGCGTGGACTGAGGGAAGATTTTACAAATCTCACACTCTGCTTTCAGCTGTTCAAACCCCAAGCAGAAAACACACACTGTGTGTGGATTGGCCTTTGCAAACCGCTCACCACACTCAGTGCAGTGTTGGAAACCAGTAGGGCTGGTTCTCATTTTGGGCTTCTGTGACATAACCTAAAAACCTCAGATATATGGGTTCTGTGTAGTGACCACAAAAATAACAGCAATAAAGCAGTTAGGCTTTCAGTCCAAATTTTTTTTTTTGTGGTCGATTCAGTAGAGACGACCGAGAAACCCCAGTTTAAAATACAGAACCAATAAGAGAGAAGCCGGCTACTGGATACTAAAGAATAAAACTTAAAACAAAGTAAACTTTCCCTCCAAATGAAGTGAAAAACTTTGGTTCTTTACCAGTTGTGGAAACTGATGAGGAACTGAAAAACTTACTGAAATTAAGCTAAACCTATACTAGTCTACATGTAAAGCAAGGACGGGTCCATTTTCCATTTTTCTTCCCCCCTGAGCAGCTCAGCAACATGCAATGCTGCTAATGGCCAAGCGGTGTGCACTCCCGCATGCAACACGCTGGGCAACTGCCTTGTAACCGCCCCCAATGTGTGAGCCACCAGTGTCAACTCCTAGCCTCCACTGGTGGTTAGGCATGCAGCTTACTCCATCCCACCCCCTCCCCGGGAGAGGAGAGCTGTCCTCCGGATGCTCTATCCTCTCCCTCCTCAGCCAACCCCTGATGGCCAGGTTGCTGGCGTGGCAGGAGGTAAGACATGATGCCTCAGCCCTCCACATCACTGGGCTGGCCCAGTTATGTAACAACATACTGTAACAGTAAATCTTCAAAAGACTCTTTTTCATCAGGTCATGCCGTCCCACTCTTCTCCCCTCTTTGGGGTCGTGACAAGGGATTCTTCTGCTGCTGTCTTCATTGCTATATTTTTCAGCACTCTGTCTTGCCTGGTATGTGGAGTGCAGGGTTTTTTCCTGGTTCTCTAGAGGGAGGGCCTGTGATCATGATCTCCAGTGGGGAACTGAGGAGAAGAGAGGTTGCCCATGTTTATGTATACGTTGACATCTGATGTCGTCATGGGCAGCCCCCTGCTTGCAAAAAGTTTCTGTGTGGCCCTAGTGCATGGGGGCTATAGTTCCAAAGATGAAGCCTGATGAGAAAGATTCCCTTGAAGATCTACTATTACGGTAAATTCTTATGGAAAATGCTGTGCCTGTTCCAGACAAATGAGATGCAGTCTGTGGGAGTACCTGAATGAACTGTTCCCGCACTCAAAAATAAAGAATGAGGGGAGTGAGAAACCAAGTTAACACTCAAACAGGGGAGGGAGTTCAGATGGCAACTGATTAAGTAGTCAGTGGTGGTGATGGGGGGGAGGTAATATCACACTACAGGTTCCATGGTAGACACAGCACATGCACTTAGACTAACCAAAGGAATAAATAAGAAAAAGAATGCAACAGAATCCAAATTAAAACCCAACAAATCATCATTTTATGGTGAAGTATTTGCTTTACAGTGCATGACTTAGTTAAGTGGATCATTGTCAGAAAAACAATAGGTTACTCACCTGTAATGGTAATTATAGGAGTGGTATATAGTTCACTTTCACATTCTGGTAGTTTCACTGGAAATGTTGAGTCATCAGATGTCTTGATGCTAAGCTTTTCCCACCACCTGGGCAGAATATTCCCTGACTCCATTATGTGATGTCAGATCTTGCACACTGGAAGCAGGGATCCTTGTACCACCTACTGGGGGAGGCTGTGTGGGTTGTGTGGATGTGAACTATATACAACTCCTAGAAAGAAGAAATTAACTTCATACTTACCGTAATTTCCTTTTCTGTTATCTCCAACATTGTCAATGGGTAATCATAAAAACTGGGTATAGTGCGCTTCTACCAGGAGAATGGCTCAGCCCAAGCTTTAGAATGTTGGGCACATGGGGATTTCATGCAGTAGCAGCAACTCCCCAGTTATTACTTACCTTGCAGTGCCATGAGAGCTACACATATACAATAAAAAACAATCACATACTTGTAATAGTAAAATTCTGTCTTACCTTCCTATCCGACATTCGGGGAAGGGATGAATTTCATGGACCCAAAGTGAGGCACGAAGTATTCAGTTCTTCTTGTAGAGAGAACTATGGAGCCGCAACGTGCTTCATAAGAATCATCAATCTGTGAACTGAAGCTAGTACACAATGAGACGTGTCCTGTCTTTGTTTTTCTTACTTTTTTTATTTAATGCAAATGAAACCTGTTAAGCTGCAGTCACAGATAAATGACAAATCAGCCTATAAATATAATTATCAGAGGACAGTGCAGCAGAATAGAGAGAGGTCCAAGGAGGGGATCTTCATGAAAAAATAGAACTCTTTCCTAGCATGCAGGATAAGATTCTCCCTCAGGAGCCAAGCTCCTGGGCGGGTCCCATTGACAATGTTGGAAATAACAGAAAAGGAAATTACGGTAAGTTTGAAGTAAATTTCTTCTTTCTATTGCATTCCACATTGTCAATGGGTAAGCGTAACAATTGGGTTCTAAGAAGCAGTACCCAGACAGAAACTGGGAGGGAGGACAATATTATCCCATATGCCAGATGCTTCAGAATTACTTGTGAACTGCTGCCTGCAACACTCTGTGACCAAAAGCTGTGTCAGCAGAACTCTGAACGTCCAGTTTATAATGCTTCGTGAATGTGTGTACTGAGGACCACATAGCTGCCTTGCATAGTTCTGAAACTGTGGCTTCACCCCTCTTTGCCCAGGAAGTTGCCACCATCGCCCTGGTGGAGTGAGACTTGATAAGAGCTGAATGCCTCTTCTTTTTTGCCACATAGGCAGTGGCGGAGCTAGAGGGGGGGGCTGGAGGGGAGGTTGCCCCTCCTGGCTGCCCCAGTGTGAGTAGCGGTGCCCCACCACCATCTTTATTCACTGTGCAGTGCCCGTTGTGGAGCCCATGATTGACTGAATGGCCCCCCCGGCTCCCAAATGCACCCAAACCTGGCTCTGCCACTGCACATAGGCCTTAACACACAGGCCCATACCCATCTATCTAGGGTGGGTCTGGAGGCCTTTTGTCCTTGTTTGGCTGCCCCAAAAAGCACAAATAGACTTTCTGACTTACGAAATTCAGATGTATGTTTAAGGTAGACCCTAACTGCCCACCTCAGGTTCAGTTTATTCAATTTCTTCCCCTTGAGAAGAGAAGGATGCAGACAGAATGATGGAAGTCAAATTTCCTGGTTCTCATGAAAAGCCGTGGGCACTTTAGGGATGAAGAACAGAACCGTCCTAAGCACCACTTTGTCCTTATGCATGAAATGATAAGGCTTCTTATGAGACAAATCCTGTAGTTCACCCACTCTCCTGGCTGAATACATGGCCACCAAGAAACAGACCTTGTAGGACAGTGCATCCAGTGGTATGTATGCCAGTAGCTCAAAGGGTTCAACACAGAGACCATTCAGGACTAAGTTAAGATCCCACGGGGGAACTAGGGATTGAAACAGCGGTCAGCTCCTGCCCACCGCACACAAAAAATGAATGACCTCTCTATTTGTTCCTAGGGGGAACTCCAAGGAAGTTCTGAAAGCAGAAACCTGACCTCTTAGAGTGCTCAATGCCAGTCCCTTATCCACGCCCTCCTGAAGGAAGTCCAGGATTTGAGGAATGGAGGCTTTAGAAGGTTTAAGTCCTTTACCTATGGACCAAGAGGAAAATATTGTCCAGACTCAGGAGTAAGCAGCTGAAGTAGAGGTTTTTCTTGTCACCATCAAGATTTTAACTGCCTTCTATGAAAAACCTGATTTTAGGAGCCTCCTCCATTCAGGAGCCAGGCTGTGAGTTGCATTCCATCTGGGTTCAGGTGGAGAATGGGGTCTTGCAGCAGGAGATCCCTTCGTACCGAAAGATGGAAGGGTACTTGCTGGGCTAGGTTCACTAGCTCTGAGAACCAGGGTCTTGTTGGGCACTTTGGGGCTATCAGAAGAAAGTTTCTGCTTGAGTGTCTTATTTTTCTTAAGATTTTCCGAAGTAACGGTAGTGGAGAAAAGGCATACACTCTGCAGAAGGGCCACTTCTGAGTCAGAGCATCCATTGCCTTTGCCTGTGGACACCGATACTGACTGAAGAACCTGTGGGTCTGAGCATTGTGGCTTGAAGCAAACAGATCTATCTGCGGCTGTCCGAACCAATTGCTTAATAGTGTGAATACTTCTGGGTTCAACTGCCACTCTGCAGGGGTGAACATTTTTGGGACTTAGGCAGTCTGCCTGAATATTCAGTTCCCCCACCAGATGTACTGCCAACAGAGAGAAGGTTCTTCTCTGCCCAGCTCAGGAGTTTGAAGGCCTCCCATAGCATTGCACTGCTTTTTGTGCCTCCTTGGTTGTTTATGTGCGCCACTGTGATGGAATTGTCTGATCGTACCTTTACTGCTGTGTTTCTCAGTCTGGACTGAAAATGAAGCAGAGCTAAGTGAACTGCCCGCATCCCCAGGACATCTATGTGGAAATATTGTTCCTGTAGGGACCAACTCCCCTGAGTGGGAAGTTGGTCCAGGACTGCCCCCCACCCATGCAGACTTGCATCCGTTGAGAAAATCACCTCCAGTGGTCGTTCCAATGGAACCCTCTTGTTGAGATTCTGCACATTCATCCACCAACTCAGGGAGTGATGCAGCTGAGGGGTGAGGAGAATCCTGACTTGACAGTCCTCCGATGACTGTCGGGTCCCAGGCTGTCAGCAGCCCCGTCTGAAGGGGCCACATGTGGGAGCCATCCCAGGGAACTTAGTCTATTGCTGCTGCAATGAGACTGAGACTCCACAGCAGACTGTGGGTTGACGTTGAGGATTGATTCCTGAGCTACCGTATGTCTGACAGCAACGTCTCCTCCTGGGAGTGTAATAGGAACACCCTCCCCACTTTCATGTTAAAAACTGCTCCAAGGACTGTGATGACTCTAAGGTGCCCTTCTCCCTAGCTATCCAGCTATGTGATTCCAGGATCTCCAGGGTCCTGGACACCAACTTCCTTGCAAGGAACAATTTCGGTGCCCGAATGAACTGGCTGTCTAGATAAGGGTAGACATGATGACCCTTCTGCCATAGTTGAGCCACCAGAACTATCAACACCTTCAGGAAAACATGAGGGGCCATTGCAAGGCTGAACAGAAGCACCTTGTACTGGAAATGTTGGCCCAGTGTGGAGAATCTAAGGTACTTATGGTGGGACTGATGAATGGGGATGTGAAGGTAAGCATCCATCAGATCTATTGATGCTAAGAAGTCCCCCGATTGTACAACCCAGATTATTGACCTCAGAGACTCCATCTTGAACATCCAGGGGTGAACAAACTTATTCAGATGCTTCAGATCCAGAATGGGCCTGAACCCCCCCCCCCCGAGTTCTTGGGAACTATGAAATAGATGGAATAGAACCCTTGACCCTATTTGTTTGGGGGAACTGGTACAATGTCTCCGATTTGAATGAGGTGGGTCAGAGTGGCTGACACCGCCTGGCATTTTTTTCACAGAGAGGGTTGTGGATGCATGGAACAGCCTTCCAATGTCTCCGATTCGAATGAGGTGGGTCAGAGTGGCTGACACCGCCTGGCATTTTTTTCACAGAGAGGGTTGTGGATGCATGGAACAGCCTTCCTGAGGAGGTTGTGGAGTCAGGAACAGTGGGGGAATTCAAGAATGCATGGGACAGACATAAGGCAATTCTAGGGTGGGTAGGAGGAGGAAGTAAGCAGTTGATTAACTAGAATCTGCAGTTTATCCATCAGGTAGGGAAATGGGCAGACTAGGCGGGCCAAGCGGTTCTTATCTGCCGTCAAATTCTATGTTTCTATGTTTCTGTTTTGTTTCCTGCTTTGAAACCGGAGATGGCAGAAAACATCTCCTTGAGGGAACCATTAAGAATTCTATAGCATAGCCCAGTTGATGGATTTCCAGAACCCAGGCATCTGTCATTGTTTGGGCCCATCTTACAAGAAATTCATGCAGTCTTCCACCAAGGGAAGGGATGGGACCACGTAACTTCATTCTGAGATACCAGGCCTTTGTGCTGGTCCTCCTCCGTGGCACCTGGGAAAGGATCCTCTATTGCTGTAACCTCTATTGCCTGAATAGGTACCTCTGTTTCTTTGGGTACCAAAGTTTTGAAAGGGATGATACCCTCCCTGGGACTGCCTGTGTCGACCATCGTCCTGACCTCATTGAGGAGCTGTGACCTTCTGTTGCTGTTTTGAAACTGGGAGGTGGCCCTTCTTATCCTGCACATCCTGCGTTATAGAATCCAGACCAGATACAAACAATAAACTTCCTTCAAAAGGAAGACTAAACAGTTTCATCTTCGAAGACTGATCAGCAGACCAATGTCTGAGCCAGACACAATGTGGCAGGCTGAGCGGGCTGACGTGTCAATTGTCCACTGTGGAATCACCCAGGAAGGAGGAGGATGCCATGGCCACCAACTGCAAAATGCTCGCACCTTCTGAATCAGGAGGAATGAAGTCGGTCAGCGTAGTGACCCAGAGGTTTAAGGCTTTGGCAGCAATAAATGATGCACAGGAGATACGCATGTTTGTGCATGTAGAGGCAAAAGCCCTCCTGCATGCAGTATCCATCCGCTTGTCATGTGAATCTGATAGTGCCAGCGCATCCTCCATTAGAATGGTGGTGTGTTCTATAGAATTATACACAGCCTTGTCTGTCGGAGTGGGGAGGATCCAACTTGCAAGACCTTTCCCCTTAAAAAGGGTAATTCCTAATTTTTGGCTTGAGAAGATTTTTTTCTCTCATCCACACCTGTCCATTCTTGCTCAATAATTTGGTCACAATGGAGAAAACCTGTGAAACATTTTGGAGCCGAGGGGGACACCGACAGAACTGGATTAATATCCAGTGTCTGCATGGACTGCTCCTCCTTGAGCTGTAAGGATCTACAAGCCTCAGCCATCAAAAAGGACAAGGACTTATTATCAAAGAGGGGTGGAATAGGAATCCTGGTTTTGGGCTCCATCCACTCTCCTCCTCCTAACTCCTTCTAAGAGGGAGTGCCCGCCTCGTCTGAAAGTAATTTTCTAAGGTCAGGGGTTTCCCCCAAGATGCTGGTAATCCACATCCTGGCCTTCAAATAGGTCATGGTCAGGGTCTGCCTGCACATCTGAATCCGCATCCTGGCCTCCAAATAGGTCATGGTCAGGGTCTGCCTGCACATCTGAATCCACAGCCTGCTCTTGCTGCATCACACCTGGATGTGCCTGTGTGCCTTCCCCTTCCGACCTGAGGGGACCAGTTTGTGGTTGGGTGCATCTGTTATGATGTCCTGCAGAACATCGAGGCTCAGAAGCTCACTGAGAAGCAATAATAGAGATTTTCACAATTCTGCTTTGCCACTGCCAAGAGACAGACCAGGTCCCCCCCCCCCAGCTCAGAGGACCCCCTGGGGGGTAACGTAAGAGAAATATTATGCTGGGCAACACAATGAGGGCAGTATGTACCCATGGGAGAGGGCCTCATCGCCCTTCTGCAGGTCTTACATCTTTTCATAATTAAAGAGCAGCTGATGCCTTTGAAAAAACTTTGGAAAACATAAAAGCCGGACACAATTCAGCTTGTATTTTACACATTATCTATAGATTTCTCCTCTTCGTTATTTATTACTAAAGAAATTCCCACAAAAGCAGGATCTTTATCCCTTAGAGCTCATCTGCCTCTACAACGTACTCCCTACTTGACACCATACTGCTCTGTTGTGACATCAGAGTCTGTTGCTATGGGAATAACTGTGATGTCGCAAACAGTATTATGACATCAGGTTGGGAAGAAGCAATAGGAGCTGATAAACCCTTAGGTAACAACTTTTCTGTTTTCAAGAACATGGCCTTAATAAATAATGGAGATGAGAAATACAGAGCTAATAAATATAAGCTGCTTTGTGTCCAAATATTATGCTCTTCAAAGTACTTCTTGAGGCATTGCGGCTCTTTAATGGTCTCCTATAAGCCATGGTGCCAATAACTGAAAATTGTGACAGGAAAAAAAAAACAGATTCTAACTGAGTTATTGACAATTTGTTCCCCACAACAGTCACCAACTGTAAAAATTTTCCAGGAGATTGAAAAAGCTCTAACTGCATGTGCGCGTGCCCCTCGGCTCATGGAGCACTAGCTAATCTATTCAATGTGTGTGCGCACTTGCACAATACAATTAAATAGTGCTTAGCGCTGCACAATGACATTACCGATATGCATGCACCGTGGGTGCACATTCAGGACACTGGCGGGAAGCTGATGAGATGAAAAAGTGCATGACCAGCCCTAATGGCAGCAGCGCAAATGGTAAAAGTGGAGGTTGAGGTGAGAAATCACCAAAAAACCTCCTAAGTGTCCCAAATTCACAAGTTTGCCCTGCAACAGTATAAAACACACAAAACATAAAGCTGGGGGGGCAAGGAACCAACGCCAAGGACGAGTGATCCCCAGAGACCCTAAGCTCCCAATAATTTAAATCTGTACTTACCTGTGGCACCTTTTTTCTTTTCCTTTTAAAAAGTCTTTTAAACCGGCCCACCGGTGCAGTGGTTGGATTTCTGTCTGCAGTACAGCGACCAGTTCAGGAACAAGCCTGGACTCACTGAGGCCAGGCTGGATAGAAGACTTGAGTGTCCCATGACTGCTTGTTTTCTCCAGGGGGAGAGCGGGGACCATGTCCACATCTTGTATGACCCCAGGTGGAGGCTTGGGAAACAACAAGCTCTGCAAGCACATGAGGCATGTGGTGGATGTCGATGTGTAGCACCTGGACGTCTGGACATACACCACTCACAGGGGAGAAAATGGCAGAAAAAAGGAGCATTGGAGTGCTGAGGGTAAGGAGCGCCAGTACAAACCCTGATTTCTCCCACCTACCTGGCCTCGATAGGGGGAACCAATGAAACTAGAAAGTTTGGGGTGCACAGCCCCATCTCGTACCTGCCTGAGGGTTAAACCATGGCTTCATGGGGGATCCTCCAAGCTTCCAGATAGATGGAGAAGCAGGGTGTGCCTAGGCATCTCCCGATTGAGCAGAGCTCCAGGGCTGGGACAATAAATAAAAAGTAAAAAAAAAAAAAAAAGTCTTTTAACAGAGACCATTAAAACACCCTAGCAGAGGGGGGGTGTGTGGCCAACAGCCGAGATTGCAGACGCTTCTGAGCGGAGCTCTGTGTTAGCAAGTCTAATTACCAATTTAAAAGTAGAGAAATTGCTTGTTTTTCAAAAATAACTAGTCTTAATCTCAAAAAGAACTTCTGCTGCATTGAACAACACAACTCTGAAACCTTTACTTCCCAGATTCCCGAAGTTATGGGGAGAACTAATAGAATGGCCACTGGAGGAGACAGAGCCCGATTAAAAGACACGAAGTCAGGCATGGGCTCAGAACTGAAAACAGGGTCAGAAGATCTGTCGCTCCAGCCCACCAATGCTGCACTCCTTAAAGCAGTACAGCAGCTCGACCAGAAAATGGAGGACTTTACCTCGCAGTTCAAAATACTGGGTACCAAGGTTGGACTGCTGGAGGAAGAGACAAAATCAGCGCCCGCATCAGCAGCAACAGCCATGACAATATCCACTGGCCTTACAAAGGAAAATGTGGTTTTGAGGAGACACTTGGAGTACTTGGAAAATGCATATAGAGCCTCCCACATTCGAATTTTGGGTTTGCCAGAGGACATCGAGGGAGACGACCCTGCTGTATTCCTACAATCTTTCTTTGACAGGGTTTTATTTATTTATTTATTTTGAAAGTCAGATTTACAACCTTTGAGTCAGGGACTCATTTACAAAGGCACCTTGTCACAGGGAGGGTAGACATGGTTAGTGTGAAATACAACAGTGGTAACATACAGGTGCAATACAGATAACAAAAAGAACACAATATAACTGTGGTTTGTGGGATAAAGTTACATGCAGTAAATAGCAATTGTATAAAAAAAAAGAGGGGGTGAGCAGTCCAACAGACATTGTCAAGGCTATGGGCAAGAAATGGGTGGGATCCCAACAATAGGTTGATTAAGGGTAACTACAGCTTCGGGCCCCAAAGAGGTGGTTATGGAGAGCGACTTTAAGGGACCAATTTTGGTAGACTTAGTGACAGAGAGCGGGAGGGAGTTGAACCACGTGGGGGGCACAGTAGTGGAAGGACCTTTGGGCTAGGGAGGTCTTGGTATGGGTTTTACAGATCCAGGAGCCCATTATGATATTAAAGGCCTACAGGA
This sequence comes from Neoceratodus forsteri, assembly GCA_016271365.2. NCBI lineage: Eukaryota > Metazoa > Chordata > Ceratodontiformes > Ceratodontidae > Neoceratodus > Neoceratodus forsteri. Next base: position 44,402,353 of record JADMNL010000025.1, on the reverse strand, counting down.
TTAGCCCACGTGGTGGGAGAAGCTGCTCGGCGACTAACCAGTTTCTACCATGAATACTTCTTGTGGTACTCTGCTTGGTGAGAGAGAAGACCTGATTATCACCGGGGCAAAACAATGAGGATCCTTGGAGTGGGAAGGTTCTAAGGTACACATTTTTCCAGATTTAAGCTTTGCCACCAGACAGCGTCAGAAAAGGTTTGACGTCGTTAGAACCTGCCTGAGATAACTAGGGGTTCACCACGTCCTTTTGATGCTGGCCAGTCTCCGGCTCACATACAGGGAGAAAACCTACCAATTTACAGACTCTGATGCTGCAAATATAATGCTAGTTCACATGGAACGTGAATTCCAGGCTAAAGGAGACAATACTGAAAGTGACTTGGGACAGTGAGTGAATAAATCTTGATGGGTTTATACCACTTTGCCCATGTCCAAATAAGTTAATTTATGGCCCTTTATTTCACCGAGTCCCGATAAATCTGTTGGAATATGTTTAACTTTAAACTTTTTTGTAGGTATTGGACCGGGAAAGGGCATAAGGACCTACTAAATGACAACCAAAATGGCGATTATTGAAAAGGTCTAAGATTCGGGGCCAGGGGTATTTCTTTACCAACTGTGTGGTATTTTACCCACCATTTACATGTGCAGAATGTAGAGTCTTTAATGTTTGGGGACATGTTTACACAAAGTTATACGAGGATTGCAGTTGTTCAATAGCTGAATACAAGTTGAAATATCTATTATTTTTTGTTTTATTCTGTTAACAGAGAAGATGTGGGGAATATTGGAGATTTTTGCTGATGGTGGGATTTCCGCTGAAATGTACTAATGTCTAGCTAATTAGTATAGGTGAGGGATATTATACCCAAAATAAAGGGTGATCGCTAAAATAGAAATGCTGTGATGGTAATCCCATCTCACGGCAGTAATGGCCTGCTGTAAATCAGATGGCATAGAAAGTTAAAACATAATATTCATCCACCCTGTGTTGTACCAATATGTAGGGGCTTAGCAACTCCTAACTGTAATAATGTTGTTTGCATTACATGTAATGTTTACGAATCTGTATCAGCCTAACTAAGATGGCAGAGTACTGTGTAGTTTTATATACTAAATTAATAAAAAGAAAGTTAAAAAACACCCTAGCAAGGCAAATGTGGCTCTCATTCCACAAAGGGAATGATAAAAAAGACAAGTTATTCAATTTGAAAGCCACAGCTTAACAGGCACGATTTCAATTTAGGGATGCTCCCTGGAACAGGTAGCCCCAACCTTCAGAACACAATTGCAGCCCCAAACTGAAGTCTTGAATCTTGAAACTTGAAAACTTCAGAGAAGAGAAAAGTAGTCCTTTCCCCTTCGAATGGCACAGCTTAACTGGGAGTTGCTGCTACTGCATGGAATCCTCATGTGCCCAACATTCTAAAGCTTGGGCTGTGCCATTCCCCTGGTAGGGATGCACTATACCCAGTTGTTATGATTACCCATTGACAATGTGGAGCGCTACAGAAAGAACAGTCACATAAGAACTTAGTGTAACAGTAGATCTTCAATGGGATCTCAGTCATCAGGTCACACATTTGGAACGTCACCAATGGTGAAGCAGGATCCACATGGAAGATTTTCAGCAGTACTACTTGGACTGCCCATGCTGACATCACCTGCCGACATCACCAACCATATAAAGGCATGAGCAGCCCTGCTCCCTTCTCAGTTCTTTCCCTCGGAGACTAGGGAGCAAATCCTAGCCATGGGGGACCAAGGAGAGAGGTGCCCAGACCAAAATAAGACTGAATACACCAATAAACCAGTTCTGAGCTGAGAACCCCATAAGAGGGGGATGGTGAGAGGGAAGACGGACCTGATGACTGAGATCTCCTCAAAGATCTACTGGTACGGTAAGTTCTTGCGTAACTGTTCTGTCTTTTTCAAGGGTATCTCAGTCATCAGGTCACACATATGAAATAAGTCCCAAGCAGTTACAGGTGCAGCAAGACAGTCTGGGAGGAAGGCAAACCAAAACCTAGGAGAGGAGATCCTGCAGGACAGCCCAGCCAAAGCCTGCTCAGGCTCTAGAGGCAATTTCCAGACTGTAGTGTTTACTGAAGGTATGAATGGTACTCAAGGAGGCAGCCATGCAGATGTCAGCAGCTGAGACCCCCTTAAAACAGGCCACAGAGGTACCCATGCCCCTTGTGGAGTGGGCTTAATCGCCATGCTTGTTGTAGCAGTACACAATACAATGTGTCAACCACTTAGACAAACATTGTTTAGAAACCTGAATGCCCTCTTTTCCTGGGGTGAAAGAAACAAAAAGCTGCTTAGACTTTGTGCAGTCCTTAGTTTGGAGCAGGTAGTACTTCTGTGTACGTCTACCATATGGAGCAGTGCTTCCCTTGGATTGGCATGCTCAGAAAAATAAACAGGTAGGTGGATAGATTGGTTCAGAGTAAATTCAGACACTGCCTTGGGCAGAAACTTAGGATTTGAGTGCAAAGACACCCTGTCTTTGTGAAAAATCAAATAAGGCTCCTCACACCAGAGATCGACAGTCCCAAAGAACTTGCTGTGAATCATACACATGGTCGGTGCTGCTGAGAGAGTGGCCAGCCCCACATTAATGAGCTCCAAGGCAGCAGCACTCCTGGGCAATCATACACACGGAATCAAATGAAAGTTACCACTACAATTTATTGGTTATGATGTGATCCGTAAGCCTAAGCCCCAGTGCTTTGGCATGCAGCCTTTGTCAGGGGGCATGGCTAGGACAGAGCTCACTGTGATTAAATAGCCCAAAAACAATTACATCATATGCCAGGTGTAGACAATGAAAACAAATCATGCAAAAAAAACAAACACAAAAATACAAATAATGTTCATCAAAAACAATATAAATTCATCAAAAACAATTCGGAAATGATGTGCATGATACACTGATATCTCAATAATCCCCCAAATTACATTAACCTCAAAAACAGCTTTTCACTACTAATATTATTAACTATTCTATTCTTCTAAACCCATATCAAGGGGAAGTGGGGGGGGGGGGGATCAGATAGCACATCATATTAAGTCTAAAGCACTGTTACAAAGGTAGCACGGGACCAGGATATAACTCATTTAATAAATAACATTTCTTACATAATCCACAACCGAGTCCAGGTGCAAGAAAGAGTAATTCAAAGAAGTATGTGATCACCAATAAAGGGATGTCCAGGCAAATTCCTTAAATTTCAGGGGATCCTCATATATGAAAAAAGTGAGGGAGTGACAGGTGAAAAGCTCTGTAAAAAATATAAGAAATCAGAGTTACAATTAGAGTTAGGAGGAAAACCACAAAGACCTGGTAACATCAATTTAGGTGCATTTTCAGGAGAAATGGGGCATATCACCTATAGTCTGTTTCTTTTTGAGAAAGGGTTTAAGGTTCCATTGTTCATTCATCCTATCTGGCCTAACACTCTGTAGTTTGAATATCCATTCAGTCTCCTTCAGTAGCAGGATATTTGTCCTATCACCACTAAATCTAGGAGAAGAGACCCTTTCAATTCCCATTAATTTTAAACCTGCTGGATTAGATAAATGGTAGCATAAAAAGTGGTGCCCTAGGGACGGCCTGCCAGCACAGTGGTTGGATTTCTGCTAGCGACACCAGCGACCCGGGTTTGGGAACAAACCTGGGGAGTCAGAGGGCCGGTCAGGGGAGATGGATTAAGCATCTCATGGACTGCTCTCCTTCTCTGGGGGTAGGGAGGGGTAGAGAATCTGGTGCCTGATGGACCCCTGACGGAGGCTGGGGGAACCACAGGCAACCGGTGCCAGCACGCAAGAGGGGTGGGGTGGACACCAGACATCATTGTATGCCCCTGCCCCTAAGGCAGCCTAGAAAAACACTTGCCAGCCATCATGGATGAAGCCCGCTGGCATTTGGCCTTCATTGCTGTCCACCTCCCTGCTGACCAAATACGTCCCTATGCACCACCGGGCCCTGAACCCTGCCCTGGGGGGAAGCCAGGGAGGCAATGTCAGTTCACCAACACCTTCTCCCATTGTAGATGGGTCCACTTGGTGCCATAGCCTCACCCTGGGGGGTAAGCCAGGTAGTATCTGCAGGGGCACGGCGATCGGAGAGCAAGGCGACTGCTCGGGACTGGCGCTGATGGACGAACGGCCAGCAGCCAAAAAGTACAGTAAACTAAAAAATTGGTGCCCTAGAGGTTTGTCCTCTCTTTTATTAACAACAGATCTAATATGTTCTTTATGCAAGTTTTCAAACTTTGCACTGTACGGCCAATATACAACATGTTGCACGGACACCACGAAACATAGACCACAAGGATAGTGTCACAGTTGATGAACTCCCTCACTTCAAATTGCAGACCTTCAATACCTCTGTGAGAGGGTTTTACCAGTGCAGCAGTGACAACAGATATTACATCTTAGGTATTTAAAGGAGCCAGAGGGTTTTTTTGTTAGCCATTTTGAATGTGGATAAGGGTCACTTTCTGTTGTAAACCTGCTGTAGACTAATCTGTCCTTAAGGTTTCACCCCACTGCTGTGGCTACCTGAGGATCTCCTAGCAATATTAGCCAATTCTGGTGGATAATATTCCCAGTCTTTCCAGACCAGTTATTATATTCAGTGACAAAAGTCACCGGTCTGGCTACTGTCTCATTAATGTGGTTACCATTTTTCTTTTTTAACAATTCCTCCCTGGGCAAGTAGTAGTTGATAGACTCCTGTAGTAGTTCTTTGGCATAACCTCTCCCCAAGAACCTTCCCTCAAGTTCCTGTGCTTGCTCAAAAAAATACATCACTAGAGCAGTTCTGGTGCAGATGCAGGAACTGTCCATAGGGAACTGAATTTTTGAGTGCTGCAGGTGAGCATTGTCTGTTCTAAGCACTGAATTGGTGTCAGATGTTTTTCTGTAGCATTTTGTGCTCATTTTCTCCATCTGATTTTTGGGCGATGTCCAGAAAGTTAATGCTTTCACTGCTCACATTGTAAGTAAAACACAAATCAAGATTGTTTTCATGTAGCCAGTGCATAAAATTTTCAACCTCCTGAATGTTCCCCTGCCAGACACAAATGATGTCATCGATAAAACAGTGCCATCTTTTAATCTTGGGCAGGAACATATTACTCACTTAACTCCTCACCTTAGTGATGGTATAATTAACTTCAAGATACAATGCCAGTCTTACTCTGTATATTCTCTCTGTACATTAATACCAATGGTTGTTAAAACAAACATAGATAATATATTTTAAAGGGTTATCTTCTATTAATTACTAATTTAAATTCTTATGTATGATTTATTGTTTTTTCCTGTATAATGTATTTCATATCAAGGATCAATTGATGTCTATACCTATATGTATGTGTTCATTTTTATGTTTGCTTGCACATGTGTGCAAGAAACATAGTGCCACCATATGAGTTTTCATAGGTATGCCACCTCGCTTCCAGTGCCTTGCTCCTTCTTGCAGGCATGACCTTACCACACCAATAAATGTTTGAGCTGTCTATGACAGCAGTTCAGATGCAGTGGCGTACAGTTGAAAGCAAAACACCGCTACAATGAGCGGCAGTAACGTGTAGGCAATTTGCATATTGCCATCATCGGCAGTATGCAAAGTGCCTACACTCAGCACTGCATGAGAACAGCTGTCGTAGACAGATCAGTTTGTTTTCTATCCCACCCCCCTACACACAAAAACACCCATGCAGCATGCTGGGAGCCCACCCCAGCGTGCTGATGCTTCATTGACCAGATGCCGATGGGGTGCCTAACTCTGTCACCCACTGTACTCCCCCAAACCAGGACTTCCAGGTGTCGTGTTGGGAGCCCACCCAGCACGGCAAAAGTTCATATTGCCGACAGGGGTGTCCAATCCCCATCAGATCCACTGTATCCCCAAACCACACTTCCAGGTGGCCACGCTGGGAGCCTACCCCAGCGTGACAACGCTCAGATTGTTGACGGGTGCCCAACTCTGGCCTGCTCCACTGTATCCCCCTGCCCCCCATAAAACCAGATTCTTGGTGCCACGCTGAAGCCCACCCCAGCATGGCAAAAGTTCATATTACTGACGGGGTTGCCCAATCCCCGCCGCTCCACTGCCCCCAAAAACACTTCCAGCTGCCATGCTGGGAAACCACCTAGCGAGGCAAAAGTCCACGTCATCTTCCAGCAGAAGGGAAAAGACACTGTGAAAAAAACGGTCCTCATTGACTGTCTTGCCCCAACCCATGCCCACCCTCTGCGATCCACCTCCCCACCTCACCCCATACTTACCTCCAGAGCCCGGCACGATGATCTTCGGTGGACCGGGAACACGTCTGCACTCTTCAAAGCCGATCATGAACTGAAGAAATGCCGGCAAGCTGTATAATGGCATAAATGGGATTTTTTCAACTTTGGTGCATATCTCTGCCATTTTGGGGAATTTTTTCACCAAATTTTCAACATGGGGTTCTTGGGGTTCCACCTCATGAACTTAGTCACTGTCAATTTGTTATTTGGTCCTGAAAGGTGATTTCATGGCTACTGCACAGAACCACCTTTTGGGACCAAGTAATGAAATGACAGTGGCACAATTCATGAGGTAGGCCCCCCAAAACCCTAAATTGAAAATTTGGTGAAAAAATTCCCAAAATTGACTGTGTTACAAGCAGGCATAGTGCAGTTCCTACGCATGCTCGTAAGTTCACAAATTTTTTAATATTTTCACTCCAGATTTTCAACATTGCCATTTTACCACACCTCCTTATGAGCAATACAGTTGTCATTTGTCCACATCTTGCCCAAAATGTGTTTTCGTGCATGTAGCGCACAATGGCGCAGTCGGTGTGCGAAATCAATGTTCAGGATAGATTAAGAAAATCACAGTGACACTGTTCATGAGCAAAGATCTTAAAATGGCTATGTTAAAAATTTGGTGACAGAAGTCCATAAAATGACTGTGTTACGGATGAGCATTGCACAGTTTCCAAGCACCCTCGTAAGTTCATGAATTTGTACTATTTTCAGTCCAGATTTTCCACACTGGCATTTGTCCACACCTCCTTATGAACAGTACAGCTGTCATTTTTCACACCCTAGCCAAAATGTGTTTTCGCACTTCCGTCGCACAAATGCGTGGTCGCTGTGGGAAATCAGTGTTCGGGACAGATTAATAAAATCACGGTGACACTGTTCATGAGTGGAGGTCCCAAAATGCCTGTGTTGAAAATCTGCTGTAAAATATCCCCCAAACTAATTACATTATGGGTGTGCGTTGCACAGTTTCTACACACACTCGTGACTTCATTTTTTTTATATTTTCACTCCAGATTTTCAACACTGCCATTTTTTACACCTCCCCATGAACAGTACAGCTGTCATTTTTCACATCCTGTTCGAAATGTGTTTTTGCACCTATGGTGCCAAATGGCGTAGTCAATGTGCAAATTCAGCTTTCAACTAACAAACTGACATTGCCACTGTTCATGAGGTGGGGGTCACTAAAACCCCCTGTTGAAAATTTGGAGTGAAAATACCAACAAACGCCTGGGGCATTAGGGTTTCCGACCATAACGCCCCACCCTATAGAGACTGGCAGGCATCAGGGGTGTGACTTGGGATTGCCGCCTGTAATGCTCATGCCATTCCACCCACACCCATACCCTGCAGCCAGTGACAGGCATCGAGGTGTGCCTGGACCTTCGGCCCCAAAGTTCACCCCATCTCCATACTGCACCCATCTCACTGTATTTCCTTATGGAATGGGATGAGCATAAGGCCAAAGACCCAAGGCACACCATGACACTTGTCAGAGTCTGCAGGGTTGGGTGTGGTGAAATGGCGTAGCCGTTATGCCTGACGACCCAAAGGCACACCCCAATGCCTGTCAGTCTCTGCAGGGTGGTGGTGCGGTTGGCTTCAGTTCAGTACTTCACTGCCATTCCTATTATGCATCTCTCTAACTTCTACACTACCAATGCCAATGCCAGCAAGGAAACATTCGGCATTGACAAATGCTTGTTGTTGTTGGGAAAAGAAAAAAACAATAAAAGCTCATTGACAAAAAAAAGAAAGAAAATTATCCATGTTGTAACTTGGAAAAAAATTAATAAAAAAATGTATGATGGAAAAAAAAAAGAAAATTATCTGACTCCTGCTATCATGTGCATTCACTTCCTACCTCTTTTAGTGAAGCTACAATTTTATTATTTAAAAAAAAAGACAAAAATCCCACAGACCCTGGTTCATACTGTCCCATTTTGTTAATTAGCTTGGATGCTAAAATTTTGGCTAAGGTCTTAGCTAATAGATTAGATCCCAATCTGCCAGATATTATCTGGCACTTGGGTTAATATCCCAGTACAGACACTGTAGTACAGCATGAGAGGGGTGCTGCACTTCTGAGGTGCCGTCTTTCGGATGAGATGTTAAACTAAGTTCCCATCTGCCTGGACTGCTGGTAGTTCAGGTGGATGTTAAAGATCCCATGGCACTTAACGAAAAGAGTAGGGGAATTTCCCCGGTGTCCTGGCCAAATTTCCCTCATTCACTAAAAATACCACCAACAGCTTCATCTGGTTCAAGGTCAGTTGGCATTCATCTGTATCCCCCTCCCCCGGGTCGTACCTGAAAATAGGCAGGATTTGTCTAGTGCACTTACCCAGTCAACAAAAACTAAATAAATAAATAAATAAAATAAATTATACATCATGATCAGAATGGGTTTATTAAGGGGCATCAACTCGGATCAAACATTAGATGCACAATTAATCTTGTTGATAGGTTTAACTCCTCAAATTATTTTATGCGTTCTCTGGATGCAGAGAAGAATTTCAGTAGATTGGAATGGGATTATATCAAAGCTGTTCTAATAGATTTTCAATTTGATCCTTACTTTAGATCTTGGATTGATATTCTATATCCAAAACCTTCTTCTAGATTTATGACTAACAAAGACATCTGCGACCCATTTCTGTTGCAGCGCAGCACTAAACAAGGCAGCCCCTTTCCACCCATATATTTGCTTTCACAGAGAAGCCCATGGCAATAGCCATTAGAGTCATAATCATTACAGCCAATAAAAAAGAACTACTAGTAGACTCCGTTGAACATAAGATTATTCTGTATGCAGATGATGCTTTAATTTGTGCACATAGGGCCAGATATTCAGACTGCGCCAGGCACTGGCGCAAGTGGAGGCGCAGCACAACCGAGTTGCACTGGGGCCAGACAGGGGGATATTCAAAGGTGACGTGCCATGGTGCATCACCTTTGAATACAGCACAGAATGTGCATGGCGCACATACAATGCGCCAGCACATTCCCCAGACAGGGAGGACTGGGATTGCTCCTGCACTGGGCGCATTTCTGAGATATTTAGACTTGGACATGCAAATGGAGCCATAATGTATGCAAGGTGCAAGTGGGGTTATTTGCATGTCATTATAGCCCCATTTGCATGAGCTGAGCAGGGCAGCCCGGCAAAATGCACTTTGCACCCTGCACAGCATGTGGTGCGGACAGAGGGGACCTGGGGCAACCCTCCGCCACAGAGCCGTGATTGCCGCTACAAATAATGACAGAATCCCTTGTAGTCTAGTGGTACCCCCTGCCCCATAGCTGTGATTGTGATAGTAAAGCATAGAAACACTCCCTGATGGTCTGGTGGTAACCCCCCCCCTCAAGAATCCGATCACAGTTGAAATGCATAGAATTACTCCCTGATGGTCTAGTGGTATCCCCCTCCTGTCCCATAGTTGTGATTGCCATGTAATTAATATATATATACCTATTCCCTGGTTGTCTAGTGGCACCCCCTTCCTCCCTGTAGCCATGATCGCTGAAACCGACATATGCAATAGCCCTGGTGATCTAGTGGTACCCCCACCCTCCCGATGAACCAATCACTGGTAATCTGCATTGAACTATATCCCTGGTGGTCCAATGACACCCTCTCCCTCCCATAACCACAATTGCCAGTAAATGACAGAAATCCCATCCCTGGTGGTCTTGCAGCACCCCACCACACTGGACCCCCTGCTCACCCAGCTTCTCCCGGTCATTGGCAGGCAGCTTGAACTCACCTGCATACCACCCGGCTGGCTCCATCAATGATAGCTTACAGTGTGTGTTGTGGCTCAGGTATATTGTACTAGACAGTCACAAATATGTGAATGAAGTCATTCACATATTTGTGACTGTCTAGTACAGTCTGCCCTGCAAGCCCAGACTGTAAGCTGTCATTCGGCAGGCAGCCAGGCAGTATGCAGGTGAGTTGAAGCTGCCTGCCGATAACAGGGGGAACTGGGTGGGCAGGGGGTTCTGTGTACGTGGGGGTGCCGCTAGACCACCAGGGATGGGATTTCTGTCATTTACCGATCACAGCTACGGGAGGGAGAGGGGTACCACTAGACCATCAGGGAGATTTTCATTTCATTTCTACCGTGATCACGGTTACAGGGTGGGGGGGTACCACTAGACTACAAGAGACCATATGGGTGCTTGTGGACGGTGTTCTGTGTAGGTGGATGGCCACCCACGGCTGGCGGTTGCTGTGTTGTGCCTTGCAATACAGCAGCCTGTCTGTGGGCAGCCAGCATTTGAGCCTGTTTTTTCTGGCTCAACTTTGCACCCCGGTATGCGGCACATCTAAGGGTTGTGCCAGAAGATGCACCGCACATCCCAGGCTGAATATCGGGGTGTGCTGCATATGCATGGGCATGCCCCCTGCAGATGTGCCCCATACATTACCATTGCTCCCTGGCGCATCGGGACTTGTGCTGCACAAGTCCCTCTTTTGAATATTGCCCCAGGGCACATTCCTGGAGTTGCACTGGTGCAACTCGGTTTCGCCAGGTGCAACCCCTTAGAATATCTGGCCCATAATCTTTTTTTTTTGTAAACTTTATTTAACAGTAAGGACATACATAGACAATACCATCAACTGGTCATCACATATTATATACCAGGATACACTCGAATGGAGGAGGCAAATCATTAATCTTTTATGAAGACTGACATGGAATAAAATAGATCATAGTTATCTATTTATGACTACAATCCTTAGCTACATAAGTCTAGTACCAAATGGCGTAGATGGTGAAGAGGTCATATGACGTAGATGGTGAAGAGGTCACGGGCCCAAAAGCCTCCTGTAGTATGGTTACCCCTTATGGGTTAATACAACCTAATCAGTCCACCACAGCCGAGGTAATTAGAAGAGGGGGAGCCAAGACTCTGTCAAGGCCATCTCAAGAAGTAGCCAAATTTGTTCATATTTATGCACTTGTCCCCTTACAAGGTATTGAGTTCATTCTAGTTTCATAATTCGAAACATTTCAGCTAACCATATGGTATTTGTGGGGGGGTGTAGGTGCTTCCAATGAAGGGCTATTTCTCTCAGGCCCAACACCAGTCCTAAATGTCTGAGAGCATGCCCATCATCTTGGGAGCGGCCCCCAACTCCCAGGAGACCCAGGAGGGCCTCCAGGGGGTCCATTCTTAAATCAGTATAAAGGGTCCACAAGAGAATCTCGCTGATCCCTCTCCAAAAGGGCTGGATTCCATGGCAAAGCCACACTTGGTGGAAAAAAGTACCCACCTGGACCTGACATTTAGTGCAGTATGGTGAGGCTTCTGAGTTTATTCTGTTCGCCCTTTCTGGGGTGAAATACGCTCTCATCATCACATTATATTATATACCCCGCAACCTGTTATTGACTGAACAATGAAGTAAGTTTTTGTATATTAAGGCCCAATCTCCGCCAGTCATATCCTCCAGATATAAATCCAAATCCCATTTGTTTTTAATCACTTCTAGGGGATTAGCTAAGGCTCCCACCAAGAGTCTATAGCATCTCCCCAAGGGTTTAAAAGAATAATATTGGAGAATTTTTAAAAAGTTCCTCAGAAGGGGAATAGTGCATATCGGCCCTGTCCTCATCCTCTTTTAATAGCTCCTCTATTCTATGCTTAAGCCAGATAAATGTCAAGAAGTGAGAGGAGCTCAGACTATATTTTCTTTTAAGTACAGGGAAAGGGTACACCTGTTCCCCGTCCCACATCTGAACAATCCCGGCAAGGTCTTTTCTGGCCCATACATGCAGGTGAGACTCTATCATCAGCAGCAGCTTCTTTTCTCTCCCCGAGACAAGTACTTCTGTTCCCCCACAATCTGATGTGCAGTTTGCCACACCTCAAGGGCAGTTTTAGTACAGGGATTAGAGATCGAGGGGCTCCCTTCCCAAAATGACAAGCAGACTAAGAGGGACTAGTACATGGAGGTCCCACACCTCCACTCCAGCTCTGACCACTGAGGCTGACTAGCAGGATCCTCCCTCAAAAGATCCCAGACGTGAGCTAATTGGGCAGCCAAATAGCAAGAATGGATATTGGGTAGGCCCAGGCCCCCCTCAGAAGGTCTCCACCACAGAGCCTGTTTAGAGACATGTGGTCTCTTCCCCTGCCACAACAGTTGGGTAATCGCCCCCTCTATGGAAGTGATATCTTTTTTAGGTAAGGAGATAGGCACCAACTGGAGCAAGTAGAGCACCTGAGGGAGGATCGACATTTTAACAAGGTTCATTCGTCCTATCAGGGAAAGGGAAGGGTTCTCCACCTGAAACAATCTTGCTTGATCTTTTACACCAGGTGTGGGTAATTAACATTGATTGTCTGAGACAGTCTGTTTGGCAGAATCACTCCTAAGTATTTAATCTGGTCAGTAGGCAGGATCTCCACCCCAGCTGTGGTTACTGATGACTTTATTCGCCCCAGGAGGAGCCATTCACTTTGACTCCAATTTATTTTATGTCCTGACAAAGGACCGTAAACATCAAAAATAGCACTCTGCTCTGGCAGAGCCTTTCCAGGGTTGTCCAGAAACAAAAGGACATCATCAGCAAACAGTGAGATAACCTGGTCATTTCTTCCATTATTGAGACCCTTAATCTTAGGGTTGGCAAGTATATGCCGAAAGGGCCTCTATACTTAATACATATAACAGGGGCAAAAGGGGGCAGCCCTGCCTGGTACCCCAGGAAAGGGAAATGGTAGGGACAGAGTGTTGTTAGTGAGAATCTGGGCCCTTAGTGCTCTATATAAAGCTCTCAACCAGGTCATGTAAACCCTCCCCAGACCAAATTTCTTCAGTACGGCGAACATAAATGACCACTCCACCCCGTCTAACACCTTTTCCGCGTCTAGGGCCAGAAGGCCCCTTAATTTATCTCCCCATTTGGACCATTGGTGTATAATATTCACTGCATGCTGAAGGTTATGCTTGGTGGCCTTCCACAAAGCCACCCTGATCCTTGTGAACTAAGTCGGGGAGAAGAGGGTCCAGTCTGCCCACCAGCACCTTGGCGATTATTTTATAGTCCGAGTTGAGAAGAGAGATCAGCCTATACAATTCACATTGCTCAGGGTCCTTTCCTGGTTTAGGCAGGACTACAATTGCAACCAGTGTCTGGGAGTCAGGGAGGATGGCCTCCTCCAGAGCTGTTTGCACCATCTTCACCATCAGGTCACCCAACGATTCCCACGTGACCCTATAGAAATCATCTGGGAGACCATCCGGGCCCGGAGCCTTGCCCCTCTTCGTAAGTGTGGTTACTCTTCTCACCTCTTCTGGTAGTATAAGAGATCCCAGCTTTTGACATTGAGAGTCACTCAAGCCTAGAGAGGTTCAAATTCTCCCTCAAAAAGGTGGAGGACACTGAACCCACCTGGACCTGAGAGGTGTAAAGGGCGGTGTAGTAATCCCAGAAGACCTCATTGATCTCCCCCTGGTCATACGTAACTCAGCCTGCTGCAGACACCATTCTGAGAATGGTATGTTCCGCCCTTCTTTCTTTACCAAATTAGCTAACCATTTGCCAGCAGAGTCACCTTCGAAATGAGAGTAGGATTTGGTAAGCAGCAGGTCTCTCTCCAGTCATCTAGTGGACGCCTAGCAGAGACAGCCTTTAAAGATTCTCAGTTTCCTGAACTTTTTTCAAAAAATTGGAGTACGAAATAGATTCACCCCTGATATACACTTTGAGGGCATCCCGCACATAGTTAATGTGGGTTCCGATATTGTGGTTATTAATAATAGTGTCTCTGGTCCTGTCATTAATAAAGCTAATGTACCCGGGGTCCAAGAGAAGAGTCAGATCCAGCTGCCACTGAGGAGATGCCAGCTATGGGAGTCCCAAGGATAAGGTCACCCACAGATGGGCATGATCAGAAATAAGTATTGGGCCGTATGAGGCAGAGAGGTCCTCTCCCACTAGATTTGGGGAGAGGAACATGTAGTTGAGTCTACAGTAAATTTGATAGGCATGAGAGAAGATAGGAATATTCTCTCTCGCCCGGATGGCAATGGCGCCAGGACTGTACAAGGGCCCTCTCCTCCACCATCCCTCGCAAGGCCGACCCCCGTGGGAGACCAAGCCTGTCCTCCTCCCTGAGTAATCCAGCATAGGATCCAAATAAGTATTAAAATCTCCCCAGTTATCAAATTGTCTTTATAGGGTGCTAAGGTGACTTGTAAGTTTGTGAAAAAATCTGGGGAGTCATAATTTGGACCATAAATGGAGACCAAGGTCAATCCAGTGCCCCCCCACCTCAGCCTCAACAGTCAAGAATCTGCCCTGAGGGTCAGATGGGGTAGAAATTATTCTATGTGGTAGACCAGGGTGTATCCAAACTGCTACCCCCCCAGCTTTAGGGTGAAGGGGACACCAGCAATGATTCCATGCGATTGTGCTAAAGCCGGGTTTCATCCTGTACAATGAATTTCCTGTAAGAGGGCTATGTATGCTCCCAGCTTTTCAAGCTGTGCCCAGACCCACTTCCTCTTTGCCACAGTACACAACCCATGGACATTCCACATTACACAGCAAAGATTAGCTATATTCTAAGTGCAAGAGAATTATACAAGCCAGCCCCAAGATATAATAATTCAAAGTGAAGTCCTTAACTGTGGCATAGCTATGGTGTCCAAACCTTTTTAACGTTTTCACCCATGTACCCCCCCCCAAAAAACTCCCCCGAATAGTAATAAATTTACCCCAACTTTCAGAGTCCCCCAAACAGAAATGAACATGCCACTCCTTCCCCCCAAACAATGTCATGTACACTCCACTTCCTCACCCTCCCTCTGCTTTCCATCCCAAAAAAAGAAACTTGGATGAGAAGAGAACCCCTATCACCCCCTTAGAAGAATAAGGAAATAACACATGCCACTAGTCTTTGTGGTATGGGCTGGGGATCCACTGTAGTAACTAAGTATGGTACTCTCCGGACATATAATTCCCGCCTATTCATGCTTAGAGGGTCAGAGTGAGAAAAACCCAGAGAACCCACTTCCAAGGTCATGTGCTGAGGGAGGACCCCCAGGCATCAAGCTAAATAATAACTTGCCAATGTAAAGGCAGTGAACTGATTAGAGACCCCTAACGAGGGAATCATGGCTAAGGCCCACCCAGAGTGGTGGAAGTGCCTTACTCCCTCAACACATGCATTTACAGAATTGTCTCAATAGCTCTTACCTACACGTTTGGAATAGGGGTGCTCAAAAGCCCACATGCACCAAATTATTTCCATACCATCCTATGGGTCCCCATCCCCCGGATGAAGAGGTCAGGTTAAACAAACAAGCAACCAGCATTAGAAATGGGTGTCCCCATAGTTTACTGTTTTTGGTAGCTAGAAAGAAAATGTTTATATGAAACCCCTGCATAGTCTTTAAACAATTACCACCATTAAGGTGCAGTAAGCTTAACTCCCTCACAATAGAGCATGCACACCACGAGTCAGTCCTTGAGAACAGTGGAGGGGTTTTGCAAATAATTGTCTTATAGGTGCCTCTGCAGTACAAGTGCTTGTGACCAAAGGCAAAGAGGTGCCATAAAGTCCCAAGGGGAAACAATTGCCACCAGGGCCACAGTAAAGTCATTGAGGAGCCTTTTCAGTGGTAGTTCAGGCCCAGACCACCTCGAGGCATATTCAGCAGTCCAAAGCAGGGCTCCCCAGAGTGAGAGGCAAGGGGAGACTGCAGAACTCACGACCCGCCATGATAGGCCACCACCTGGTATTATGGGTCTTAGGGCATCTGCACCTTAAATTACCTCCCCCCCCAAGGCAACCGCCATCAGATCAATATAACAAAACATTTAGCTCTAGCCACTTCAGTGATTGTTGTCTTCAACTGGGTTGTCCCGTGCTGGGCTCCTAAGATCTTCCCATTCTCTGAGGAAGTCAGCCGCCACCGTTGGATCAGTAAATGCTCTCTGTTTTTTCCCCCGGAGGCCTCACCACAAGACGAGAGGGGTACACCAGTGAAAATGGGCACTTCAAGATGTGGAGCTTTCTCTTAACCTCGTTGAAAGCCTGTCTCCTGGTTTGAAGGTCTCCATAGTAGTCAGGAAAGATACTGATCCAACTCTTGTCCTGCAGAATTGCCCCACTTTCCAGGCAGCTTCCAAGACCCTCTGGCAGTCTTGATAATGCAGAAACTTCACCAGCAGGTGCTGAGGTCTCTGGTCAGGCTGGGGTCTTATTCCAGGGAAACTGTGAGCTCTTTGAACTTCAAGGCTGCAGTCCTGTGGGAGGGATAGTGTCCTCTTCAGCCAAGATTGTAGACAGGATGCACAGTCTCTCCCCTCCTGTCCCTTGGGAAGCCTGACAATACGTACATTGTTCCTCCGTTCCCTATTTTCATGGTCATCTATCAGCTCTTTCAGCTTGTCAATTTCTTTTAGTACTTCTTGTATATCAGCTGACATGGAAGAAGAGTGATCCTCCTGAGCACTGACACAAGCTTCCACCTCCATGAGCCTTTCCTCATGGGCTTCAACGGGTTTCTGATATGGAATTGACTGTTGCAAGTGTTGCAGCTGGGCGATCAGATTATCAAACTCAGCTTGCATTTTGGTGCCAAGATCGCATTTCAGATCCTTTATGAGGCGCTCTAGGGTAAAATAGTCTGCCCCTGAGTTAGCCATGCCTGAGGTCCCAGGTTCCAAGGCCTGCTCCACGGAGGGTCGCTAAGGAACTTGTACTGGTGGCCCACTTGGGTCCAAATCTTGCTGCTGGCACTGCAGGTTAGAAAAGCATAGTTTAGATTGCTTCTTGCCAGATTTCAGTGAGGCTAGCATTAGTGAACTGCTGAGACGAAGAAATGTTGCTGGTCACAGATTAAGGCAGGATGGTGTAGATTTGTAGTAGATCCTCACAGAGCTCCCCAATTAGACCTCCACCATGTTTGCCAGCCAGGTCACACACCCCTGGCCCAAAAATCTTAATCACTGCTTTTCAGAATTAAATAATTTCTTGACTCATTTTGGTACGATCTCAGGTTATAAAATTAACTGAAGTAAATCAGAGCTCGTGGAATCAAAAGCTCACTCAGATAAATTCAAGCTAATGATGTGCATAATCTACAAACGGTTACTCAGCTAAAATATCTAGGGGTTTATATTGATAATGACCTCTCAAAACTTTCTGAGATAAATTTTAACCCTCACATAACTAAGGTTAAAAAAGATTTCGACCATTGAGAAAACCCTCCCTCTTACATTAATTGGCCACTCAAATGTAATCAAGATGAATATACTTGCCAAATTTTTATTTCTTTTTCACACATTACCAGTTTGGATTATGGATAAATAATTTTTTGATCTTGAAAAAATCATTAACATTTTTTTATGGAAGGGGAAAGAGCCACAACTGGACAAACATTATATTCCCAAACACATAGGTGGACTTTCACTTCCAAACTTTCACTGGTATTACCTCGACACCAACTTAGTACCTGCCCTGGCTTGGTTCCATCACGATGTAGATTGGTTTTCATGCCAAGTAGAGTCTTCCATCAATCCATATGATGACATTAAGCATGTTCTTTATGTTGGTTCGTATAGGAAGCAATTATCAAATCGGTGTATGAGTACTATTACGTCTAGTAAAACTTGAGAGAAAATATCGACTTTAATTTGAATAACTTGTGTCTTCCCTCCATTCCCCTATATATTTAAATGGAAATTTTACCTCATCTATCTTAGACACATCATTTAAAAAATAGCATATTAAAGGCCTAAAAGAGATATGAAATATGTTCATTGATAACGGGCTCATGGATTTAACCACTTTGAAATCCTTATACAGCTTACCATAGAAAGATTATTTTTTTCTATTTCTTCAAATTCACAACTATATTGTGAAAAATATAGCTATTTCATCATATCCTAAACAAAATGCCTTAGAGGATATATTTAATGGTAACATTAGATTTAAAATCATATCCAAAATGTACACATTCCTGTTAGTTAATAGTGGAAGAAATCTTTTGAATCTTAAATCCAAGTGGGAAACTAAATTAGGCTGTGAAATCTCAACACAGAACTGGTACAGCATTATTGATTTTCCTAAATTAGGAATTCTTTCCACAAAAGTGCAGCAAATCTATTTTAATATTTTACACAGAACGCATTACATGCTCAATAAATTAAACCTAATGAATCAGGAATGTTCAAACCTTTGTCCCAGATGTACCAAATCTGTCAGCACATTAAAACATATGCTTGTTACCTGCCCTGTTCTGGACTCCTTTTGGAGTAAAATGCTGAAAACATTATTGACGGCATCCTCACTGAATCTAATTAAGGTGGAATGTATTATGCTATGTGTTGGCAGGCAATATGATCTGGGTACACCACCCTAACTTAGATTGGTATGTTTGGGTTTAATAAATGCATTTAAATGTATCCTCATGAAGTGGAAAGATTCATCTTCACCCAACTTTATAACTTGGATGAACTTTATGATTGGCATATATAGAACAGAGAAAGTTCATTATGCCCTAGAGGAAAAAAACAAACAAATGTGATGATATGTGGCAGGAGTTTAACCATATTATTAGATCTCCCAATTTTTTTACCTCTTTTGAGTTGATTTGGCAAGTGTGGCTGAAGATTTTTTCCACTTCTATGACTTTTTGTTGAACCAAAATTAGTTATCTATTTATTTATTTCTTTTTTTTTTCTATGGTTGGGCCTTTTTTTTACTTCAAGACATGGCAGAATTTATCATTTTTAACTTCAGACTGTATATTCATTTACCATGTGTTAAAATCTCTCTCCCCTTGTAGATAACTCTTCCCTAATTAAACTAGGTTTTTATTGATGAGCCTGCCTTAACCTTTGTACTGACATTTGTTATGTGTGATGTATCCTGTGCTTTTCTTAAATTCATAATTAAAAAAATACTAAAAGACTGGCCCAGTGGCATGGTGGGCTGAGGCATCATGCCTTACCTCCTGCCATGCCAGCAACCCATGTTCACAGTGCAAGCAGGTCATCGGGGTTGACCGGGGAGGGAGAGGATCAAGCATCCAGAAGACAGCTCTCCTCTCCTGGGGAGGGTGGGGAACAGAGACCGGCACCAGCCTGACACCTAGTGGAGGCTAGGTGTTGGCACGCCATGTCCTGCACTGTCGGGTTTGGAGGCAGAGCAGCTGATTGGTCTGCTGCATGCGGAAGTATGCGCAGCTAGGCCATTGTCAGCATTGCATGCTCTGCTCTGCAGAAAAATGGAAACTGGTCCCAGTCAAGCTGGATGAAGACCATCCTCCACAGGCACCACCCCCAAGAAGGCACCTCCCTGAACTGAATTGGTCCTGGTGGGTAGAGTTGGGAGCTCCCTGACACCCTGTCACAGAGGGTAAGCCATGGGAGAAGAAGGGAAGCCTGAAGGTTGGGGGACGGGGCTGAGAGAACAGCAGGATAGTGGGCTGACCGGGATGGAGGGAGAAATAGTAACTAGAAAAAAAATAATGCTAAAAAAAGTTATTACAAAAGCTTGATGGCAACAAAGGGGCAGGAGTGGATTGTCTTCCCCCAAGACTACTAAAAATAGCAGCTGAACTATTAGCCAGACCAATGGCACATTTGTTCAATTTATCATTATGTATGACTTGGCTTCCAGAATTCTGGAAGACAGCAGATGTAGCACCAATTTTTACATCTGGAGACCAGCAAATTATCACGAATTACAGACCAATCTGTTTTACCAGCACTGGCTAAACTTGAAAAAGTTGTGGGTTTTTTTTTACCAATTAACTAAACATCTGGAAGAAAAACACTCTTTTTATAAAAGATCAGTATGGTTTTCGTAAGGGGTACAGCATGCTGATGACCTCTGTCAGGTTGACTAGTGATATTTATGATGCTATTGATAACAAAATGCTAACTGGAGCAATTTTTGTCAACCTGACCAAGGCCTTTCAGCTGGTGGACCACCCCATATTATTAACCAAGTTAGGGAAACTGAACATATGGAATTATACACTTGAGTGGTTCTATTTAACTAGCAGAAAACAAGTGATATAGATTGGATCGGAGTGATTGGAATTGAGAGAAATTGACACAGGGGTGCTGCAAGGTTCAGTACTAGCCCTGCTCCTGTTTTCAATTTTTATAAATGATCTGCTGGGGATCTGTGATAGTGCATCAGTCATAATGTATGCTGATAACACAGTTCTATATACCATAGGTAAGACAGAAGCAACTTAGAGGCAAAAATTCAACCTTTGTGCTATACACTGCAAATTCGGTTTGCTGAAAATAAAATACTACTGAACAAAAAAAAATGTTTTTTGGGACACAACAAAAAATTGGTTCAAAAGGAAACAGTATGAAAATTAAAGGACTCGGATATAAATTGGAGGAAGTATCATATTTAGGAGTTATGCTAGACCAAACAGCATCATACAGTGACCATATAACAAAGATTACAAAAATGATTAACAATAAATTGGTAATTTATATAGGAACCAAAATAGTTTAACAATGGATGTTAAAAGGTCTATTGCAAAACACGTTCTTCTCCCAGCACTTGAACACAGCTCAGTTTAGTACAAAGTTACATCCGATAATGTAATTGGATTTGCCACAAACTCAAAAAAAAAATGAACACCATTGCAACTTGTATCAGCATTTTGGAACTCTTCCCCCAAGGTTTAAGGTTCAATATGCAACTTTTACTTTCCTACATAAAACCTTAAACAGAGGGACACCAACAATGTTAAAAAAAATAAATTGGTAAACTCACAAAATGCTAAATCGCTGAGGCAGACATCATTAAAACAATTTTGTGAAATCCATATTAAATCAAAAATGGCAGAACATTCATTCAAGTCCCAGGAATCCCTCACTGTGCTTAACAGCTGCAATCACTCCCCTGGAATTAACTGCCTCAGAACCTAGAATGTTATGCTAATTATGGAATCTTAGAATGTAATTCAAAACTCTGCTGTGTGGTCACACTCGCATCTGCCCAGTAATGTCAGATTTATTGCTCCACCTGAGGAAGAAGTTGCCCCAAAGTTGTCTTCAGTACTTCAGTGCCATTTATGGTTTTATTTTTTTTTCCTATTCTTTTAGTACATTATTTTAGTTTGTTTGCAATAATTGTGTGAGGTGCATTTTTGACTGGTCATTTCATTTACTTGTTCTACAGTTCCTCATTGGTTCCCAGGAACCAGACAAAAGCCTTTGCAGTGCAGTTCCCACTGTCAGGGAACCACATTATTTTTATATATTAAAAAAAAGAGAAATATTTATAAACCACTTTGTGTTCTTTATTATTCTTGTCCCCATTCCCTTTTCTGGTAGAAATGAGATGCAATTTGACCTTTTTTCTTCATTATAAGTAGTTTTCCTATGATTTCTTTTTTTTTAAAAGAACCGAAGCACAATTCTCTTTTTTTGGAGGTGGGAGGAGGGACTGAAGCACTACTTGGCATGACTGACAGACCCAAAAAGAGGACAGGACCTACAGGCTTCAGAAATTGCAAAATGTGTTTTCAACTCCTGGCTAACGCAAACTGCCATGAGTTGTGTTTGAGGTGCCTGGGTCTGGATCATGATTTTACTAATTGTGAGCTTTGTATCAAGTTTTGCCCTAAAACAGTAAAGAAAAGGGCTGAAAAGTAGAAGACCTTATGACTTCTCAGTCTGCCTGCACATCACCTAAAGGCTCAGAAGGGGACCAGCCCCTCAAAGTAAGCAGAAGGATAAGTCTGCTAAAGATGGTTCAGAGGTAAGCATGTCTGAATGAGAGAACCCTGATTCCAGTAAAATGAGAACGCTTCTCAGCAGACACTGGAGATGATGCCTGCTAAGAAAAAAAACAAAATGAGAAATGTTGCTGCCCCTCCTCCTAAAGAAGGAAAGACTCCAGTGGACAAAAATAAGATGCCCTAAGTAGAGAACGTGACCAAAGCAAGGCAGTTCCTTCAGACCTCCCTGGCTATGGGGACCTTCATGGGTATGTCTGTCCCCCCTCAGCTCCAGTACATATTCTAGTGCCTATGGAGGAGGAGGCTGAGTTTTCTATGAGGAGGAGGAGGAGGAAGAGGAAGAGGGAAGAGAACCTATAGAGCCTGATGGTTCTCCTGAACAGATGTTCGGTTTCCCTCCTCATTCACCATATGAGTTTACCTCACACTATTATTTTGTGAGGCAAATGGTCAGTACCCTCAACTTTGCAATGCAGGAGACTGTTAAGGATGAGGATGGAATTTTTGGACATGATGTGCTTAAAGATCATGTGCAAAGGTTTTTGCATATATTTAATAAAGCTTGAATTCAAGTCCCTGTGTCATGATTAGAGTTTCCTGAAAATGTCATGCTGTTTGGTTTTGTGGTTTTCTTAAAATTAGCATTTGTTAACTTGCTCTACAGTGGCTGAAAACAGTGGCATTATTTCTGTCTCTCAGTCAGGCTTGGACAGTGATGACATCATTGTGGAATACTGTAGCTTGCTGCTTCAGATTCCCAATCACAGTAGGCTGTAGAGTTAATGGTTTGCTCACCAGGTTTCTCATAAACTCAGTCTGTAGTTTGTGTTTAGATAGATTAGCTTAAAATCTATAATTCTTTTCTTATAAAAGTTGATCATTTGAGTTTCAGTGCTGAATTGAAGTTGTGGAAATCTTTCTCTGTGAGAGATCAGCTAGTCTGTATCACAGCTCTCCATTTTTTCTCATCAAAATTCTGATTTTTTTTCTAACTATGTAACACGGGTTTGTTTAATAAATATAAAATAAATCTAAAGTTTGTTCATTCATAGAAATAGTTTGTCTTTGATGTAGCCTTCATAAATACATTCATGTAAGAAATTTTTTTTATGCCAGATTGACAAACAGGTGCCTGTCACACTCTACTATTTCAAGCACATGTCCTATCTGAACTCTCGAATTTAAGTCCTTTGGTGGTTTCTGTGTGAAAGTTCACCATGTATAAATAGAAACACTATATGGCATCCCAATGCACTGTATCTCTTCCCCATGGTTGAGGCAGCTGCACTCTGCTGCCACCTGTCCCCTGCCCCATAAGCCTCCCTGCCTTCTGCTTCACCTTTGAGGCTGCTGCACCCTGCTGCCCATTGTCTTCTCCCACACAGTTGGGAATTGTGCACCCTGCTGCCTCCATCCCCCACCTAATGAATCAGGCCAGCTGCATCCTGCCCAAACAGTTGGGGTTGCTGCACCCTGCTGCCTCTCCCCCCCAAAGTCAGGGACGCTGCACCTACTGACCCCAGTTCCTGTCTCCACAGTCAGGGCTGCTGTGCTGTGCTAAGTCCTAGAGTCCTAGGTCCCCCTGCCTCCACAGTTGGGGCTGCTGCACCATGCTGCCCTAGGCCACCTGAGGTGGGGCTTTTGCTGCACCCCACTGCCAACTTCCATTGCCCCAAATGAGCAGGGCTGTTGTACCACACACACCATCTCACAGTGCTGCTGCATCCTGATGCCCCCATGTCCTGCCTCACAGTCAAGGCTTCTGCACCATGCCGTCCTCTGTCCCCTGTCATCACAGCCAGGGCTGCTCCACCCTGCTCCTGTCTACACAGTTAGGGTTGCAGTGGCCTGCTGTGCCCTAGAGACCCATGCCTCTGTAGTTAGGGCTGCTGCACCATGCTGCCATTTTGCCACAAGAGTCAGGGCATTTGCTGCACCCTGTTGTGTGCCTCCACAGTTGAGACAGTGGCCTTCTGCTGCCCCCCCACCACCTGAGTCAGATCTTTTGCTACACCTTGCTGCCCACATCCCTTGTCACAAACAGGAATGTCTGCTGTATCTTGCGACACAGTTTGAGCTGCTGTACCTTGATGATACCACTATCTTCTGGCTGAACAGTCAGGGATGCTGCATTCTGCTGCCCTCTTTCCCCACCCCCACAGTCACAGCCATGGCAATCTTTTGCCCCCTGTTTCTGTAGGAGAGTGCAGCATGGCATGGTGGTGGCATGGGATAGAGGACAGCATGATGCAGTAACCTTGAATGTTGGGCAGGACACAGGTGGGCATCAGGATGTAGCAGCCTTGATTGTGGCACAGGGTGCATGTTGTGCAGCAGACCAGCCCATTTGGGGCAATGGAGGTGCGTAGCAGGCTTCAGCATCCCCAACTTTGGAGGCAGGGGGCTTATGACTCTTGGGTGTAACACAGCGCAGCAGCCCTGACTGTGGAGAAAGGAACAGGGGGCAACAGGTTGCCATGGCAGTGGCTGTGGGGGTGAGGACAGAGGACAGCAGGGTGCAGCAGCCCTGACTGTTCGGGTAGGAGATAGGCAAAGCATCAGGGTATAGAAGTCCAAAATGAGGGACAGGGTGCAGCAGTCATCCTTGCTTGGGACAAGAGATGTGAGCAGCAGGGTGTAGCAAAGGATCTGACTCTGGTAATGGGGGGCAGGAGGGTGCAACTGCCTCAACTGTGGAGGCACATACCAGGTTGCAGCAAATACCCTGATTCTTGAGGAAAGTGGCAGCATGGTGCAACAGCCCTAACTGCAGAGGCATGGGGCTCTATGGCACAGCAGGCCACAGCAACCCCAACTGTGCAGACAGGAGCAGGGTGCAGCAGCCCTAGCTGTGGTGACAGAGGACAGCATGGTGCAGAAACCTTAACTGTGGCGATGGACATAGGGGGGCATCAGGGTGCAGTATCCCTGACTTTGAGATGGGAAGTGTGTGGTACAACAGCCCTGCTCATTTGGGGAAATGGAAGTGGGAAACAGAGTGTAGCAAAAGCCCCACCTCAGGTGACCTAGGGTAGCATGGTGCAGCTGGCCTTACTGTGGAGGGAGAGGGGCCTGGGACTCTAGGACTTAGAGCATAGCAGCCCTGACTGTGGAGACAGGAACAGGGTGTAACAGGTGCAGCATCCCGGGCAGGGGGAGAGAGGTCAGCAGGGTGCAGCAACCTCAACTGCTAGGGCAGGGGGCAGCAACCCTGATTCTTTAAGCAGAGGATGGAGGCAGTAGGGTGCACAATCCCTGATTGTGTGGGAGAAGACAGTGGTCAGCAGGGTGCAGCAGTCTCAAATATGGAGCAGAAGGCAGGCAGCTTGTGGGGCAGGGGGGCAGTTGGCAGCAGAGTTCAGATACCTCAACTGTAGAGAAGAGACATGGTGCATCAGGATGCCATATATTGTTTCTATTTATACACAAACATGATGTATTTTGGCACAGAAACCACCAAAGAACCGAAATTTGTGAGTTCAGACAGTACATGTGTTTGAAATAGCAGAGTGTGACAGGCACCTGTTTGTCAATCTGACATGAAAAAAAAAGTTCTTACATGAATGTATTTATGAAGGCTACATCAAAGAAACTATTTCTATGAAAAACAAACTTTAGATTTATTTCATATTCATTAAACAAACCTGTGTTATATAGCTAGAAAACTTAGAGTTTTGATGAGAAAGAATAGAGAGTTGTGATACAGACAAGATGATCTCTCACAGAGAAAGATTTCCACCACTTCATTTCAGTACTGAAAATCAAATTATCAACTTTTATAAGAAGAGTATGATGGATTTTAAGCTAACCTATCTAAACACAAACCACAGACTGAGTTTATAAAAAACCTGGTGAGCAAACCATTAACTTGATAGCCTTCTGTGATTTGGAATATGAAGCAGCAAGCTACAGAACTCCACAATGATGTCATCACTCTTCAAGCCTGACTGAGAAAGACAGAAATAACTCCACTGTTTTGAGCCACTGTAGAGCAAGTTAACATGCTGATTTAAAGAAAACCACAAAACCAAACAGCATGACATTTTCAGGAAACTCTAATCATGACACAGGGAACTTAATTCAAACTTTATTAACAATTTGCAAAAACCTTTGTACGTGATCTTTAACCCCCACTAAGAGGGTGCCTTTGCCCACCCACAAATCCCTCAAAAAGGGCAGTTGTAAAGTGCTGGCAACACCCACTTTGGCTGCTGGCATTGACAAGAAAAGAAATATCAGGTGGACAAACAGGACACTGAGCATCTGTACTCTCACCCCAAGAAAAGAAATCAGGTGGGCAAACAGGGCACTGAGTACCTGTACTCCCACCCTAATTATGAGGGAGTGGTCAAGACTGCTGCCTGTGACAAGGAAAGAGTTACCCTTTCCTCCCAGTCTCCAGAAAAGGACTTCAGGAAACTGGATGGTATGGACAAAAAAAAGTTGATATCTCAGCTTCCCTGCTCTTAAGATGGGTAGCATACATGGCTTACACAGCTCAGTACCAAAATGCCCTTTTTGGCTATGAGCAAAAAAGCTACTGGTGACTTGGCACAGGCTCTAGTAGATACAGCAGTAACTGCCATGGATGCCACCAATTATCAGTTTCACGTGGCACATGGCAACAGATGCCAGTGAAACTGCTTCTAGGGTCAAGGCACATGTAGTGTCTCTGAGGAAGCTTACATGGCTCAGAACCATTAACCTCTCCCAGGACATCCAGACAAAGCTATGTATTTCCCTTGAGAGGAGAAACTCCTTGTTTGGTGACAAGACAGAGGATTGCATGAAGAAGGTGGATGAATACAAAGGTACCTATAAGACCAACACTGAGAAGGAAAAGGCCTTCACTTTCAGCAGGCCTTCTGAATTAGGGGGTAAGGGTAAGGGACACTTTTCCAGTTCTTTCTTTATCTTTCAGTACTCCCAACAGAAGGGTTCCCAGGTGTGTGGACACTGCTCCAGTGCACAAGGATGTCATTGAGACACAGGTCAGAAAGCATAGGAAAACCATGAGCAGTTTCAAAATTCACAAAAACAGTGTTTTATTTTTCTCAATAACAGCAAAATAATAAACATTATTCAGTATAACTATTTACAAAGGCAGTACAAACAGAGACAACTAAGTCCTTCTTCTGAAGGTATCTCTTAATTCCAAGTTTCAGTCTCTCACTCTCCTTGTCTCTCTTGCAAAAGCTTTGGTTCTCTTTTTATAAGTCTTTGCCTGGGAACATCCTTAAGAGATGCTCTGTTTCTCAAAGAATGTTCTTGTAAATTTACAGAATGTTCTTGTAAGTTTCATTCCTTGCAGGTGCAGCAAAAAGAACATAGTGACCCAGAACTGACCTTTTGTTTACAGCTCTGCAAAAGGCTTAACAAAATGGCATCTATGGTTAACCCCTTGAGTTCCAAATAGCTTTTTGCAATCATTTCAACAGTACTATATACAGTTTCAAACAAAAGGATCCCAGTTTCACATAAAGATTCGCATATGTTTTATAAATGCAGATATGCAAGGGGGAGAAAAGACAGAACAGCAAGTGAAGGCAGAGAGATAGTGAGAGGCAGAGAATCACAAGATCATCAGAGTGATCAGTTCCTAGGTCTCACAAACATTTGATTGTGCAACCAGACAGAAAAGACACAGAAAAGGAGAGGACAGAACAGACCCTTGTGTCTAAATTCTTTCTGCATAACAGCTGGTGCAGGGCCTTATTCAACCCTGTCACATACCCCCACCCCCACCCCAAGAGGGAACCTGTTTAAAAAAAAAACAGGTTTCCAAAACATTCTTTCAATTCTTTTCTAGCATTACCTTATAACTTTTACAGTTCACTCACTGCATATGCAGGTTAGCAAACAGAGAAGTTTCAACTCACATTTTTTTCAACCTTCGGAATTCTCAATCCCTAATCCATATCTTGACAGAAAATCAGCATTGACATTCTCTGTCCCAGATTTGTGCATCACTTTAAATTGAAATGGCTGTAGTGCCAGGTACCACTGTGTCATTCTAGAATTGTTATCCTTCATTTGGTTAAGCCAACAGAAAGGATTGTGATCTGTTTCAAGTACAAAGTCAGCTCCTAGTAAGTAAAACTTAAGGGACTCCATGGCCCACTTTGCCACAAGGCAATCCTTTTCAATGGTGGAGTGCCTTTTCTCTCTGTCATGCAGTTTCCTACTTATGTATAGAATATGATGCTCTTCCCCATCTATATGCTGACTCAAGACTGCACCTAGGCCTACCTCTGATACATCAGTCTATAACAGAAGTTGTTTCTCAAAGTCTGGGCTTCTTAAAACAGGGGCTAAATATAATGCAGCCTTAATGGCCTAAAAAGCCTTGTCACACTCTTGGGTCCATTTCACATTATTTGGGAACCATTTCTTTGTGAGTTCAGTGAGGGGAGTAGCTAACTCGGCAAAGCTGGGAACAAATCTCCAATAATAACCAGCTAGCCCTAAAAATGATCTCACATGTTTCTTGGTTTTGGGGACAGGGCTGTTAGCTACAGCTTCTATCTTGGAAACCTCTGGCTTGACTTCTCCATTTCCCAAAACACAGCCCAAATATTTGGTTTCCTACTTGCCCAATGCACACTTGGTAGGATTAATTGTCAGACCTGACTTTTTGATAGACTAGAAACTGCTCAGAGGTGTTCCAGGTGGCTTTTCCAGTCAGGACTGTACACCACAAAATCATCCAGGTGTGCAGCACAATAGCCAGTGTGACGGGATAAAATTACATCCATGTACCACTGGAATTTAGCAGGTGCACTGTCACAGGGTGCTCCCTGTGATGAGTACAGGCCCTAATATTCTTCCAAGTGCCCCCCCCAAAGAGATATCGTGCTTAGGTATAAAGTACCAGATGCTGAATAGTGAAGGCATTTATGTGAAATGTAGAAACATATAATATATACATATGGATATATTAAAGGGGTATTGCTTCCATAAAAGTGGAAGTACCTTAAGTGCCCAGTGGGGCAGACACAATATGTTTTAAGAGTTGTCTGTTATACAGCTTTGCAGGACCCTTTTAAAATATCCTGTTAGGTCGTTAGTTTTTCTAGCATTATCTGTTAGATTTGGTTGAGCAGATAGCCTGTTATACAGAAATATAACAAACAAGCAAAATTATTAGCATTCCCTTCCCTTTTCATTTTGTTGCCTTATGCTGCATTTTTGGGAGCATTGGTTTAGTTAATAGAAGAAGGAATTACCAGTCTGCTCTACTTTATTTTAGTAGCAAGGGGGAAACTATTGTTTGATTCAGGCAGGAGTTCTGCAGTTTTCAAAATCCCCCCCCAGGACATAGAAAACCTTAAGAAAAGATTTTTATTTGCAGCTCGGTTCATGCCTCTAATGAGCTGAAAGAAAAGAGTTTTACTTTTCAAATTAATAGTTATAGAGAAGGGAGAGAACCTGAATAAAATGAAAACTAAGATAACCTTTGTTAGCAACCCCTATGAAACAGAGCTCTCTGTATTGAGCATTTCAATAAATTAAAACTCAGTGTTTTATTTAAAGTGTGGAAGTATGCTAGCATCTAAATGAATAAAGAAGTTGCACTAACAAAACACATGTAGGAAATGAGACCAGGGAGTCCCTAAATATTATATGGTGTGCCCTTTGGCAAAGAAGTAAATTTAAAGTGAGCAATATATTCTTGTGCGTCTTACCTGTTGAGCTGCATGGGTGTTCTATAGGGCTGGCAGCTCACAGTCTGTCTGCTTTTATAGAAGTTGTAATGAATGATGTCACTATCAAGGGAAGGGTTTAGCCTTATTGAGACTAATTAACTCTATGAACATTGTTTTAGGACATCAAAGTAAGGTTATGGGTTATTTTACAAATACCGTTATACACTTATATACCTGA
Source organism: Neoceratodus forsteri (assembly GCA_016271365.2). Classification (NCBI taxonomy): domain Eukaryota; kingdom Metazoa; phylum Chordata; order Ceratodontiformes; family Ceratodontidae; genus Neoceratodus; species Neoceratodus forsteri. The sequence continues at coordinate 44,372,394 of JADMNL010000025.1, read as the reverse complement.
TGTTTAGGAATGAAAATGTAAAGTAAAAAAGGAGCCTGTAGTATGTTATTTTGATTTTTCAAAAAGAAGGAGGATCATCTGATTATGATGTCACTCCCCAGAAATGTATAAAAGATTACCACTAGGGAGTTAAGATAGAGGATGTCAGTTGGAGCTGACTGCCAGAGGTGGTGGACCTCTGAAGTATATACATTTGCAAGGAGATAGCCTGATGGCACTGCTGGGCAGAGCAGTGGCTCATCCTGAGTGTAGCTCATCTGTTCATTATTTTGTTGAGACTTTGAAAATAACTGAACTAACTTTATTTTCCTGATTTCTGTGAATCCTGAGGTCAACGTTTCCTGACAAAAATAAAATAAGTGCCTTTCCAGCACTTTTTATGCACTAAGTTTGTGGGTCTGCTTGATTTGTTATCCTGACTATCTCAACCCCGCTACAATTGGTGTCAGCAGTGGGATACCGGCTGAATGTCCATGGTATAGTGGGGGAGTTCAGTCTGGGGTGCCAGACTTGGCATCGCAGGATAATAGCAGACAAGTGCATGGCACCAGAAATCGGAGTGTCTGCGGGAGCTAGTGACCTGGGAGAAGCTCCACCGAAGATGGACGGAGATCGGATGGAAGAGTTGGTGAGGCTGGTACACTGGCTAAGTGGTGAATGGCTGGAGGCAAACCAGCGCCGAAAAGAGGCTGACCAGCACAGGAGTGAGGCAGAGTACCGCTGCAGGGTACTAATGGAGGAGTCCCAACTGCCAGAAGCTAAAGAAGATGTGGTGAAAGCGATGGAGGACCAGGACTCGAGGGTACTGGAGGAGGTGGACCCTCTGTTAGATTTATCGTGGCATGCTGGGGATTTATTGCTTCCAGAGTTACCAATATTTCTGGGCTGTTACTTGGTGGAAGATAATGATGAAGTCAGTGAGACCCCAGGTGAGACTATATCCAGACATTGTAAATTGGGGGAGAAGTTTACAAGCAAGACTGAAGAAGCCATTGAGGCTGAAGGGACACTGTCTTGTTCTAATACCCATGAAATGTTTAATAGCATGTATAATACTGACTGGGGTAAACTGCAGGCTGAGGATCCAGAGGTAGCCATGTTAAAGCAAAACGTTATAGAGAGAGAAGGTAGCCATGTTAATGGTAATATGGGGTCAAAGCCAGGGTGGTGGTTTGAACAGAAGGAGGGTGTCCTTTACCACATGCGGCCCAACCCCCGCACAAAAAGTATAGATGCACAGGTTGTGGTGCCTGTGGCCTATAGGCAACATGTAATAGAAGCTGCACACTTCAGTCCCTGTGGGCACCTGAGCCATGGTGGGGTGTTAGCTAGACTCACTCCATTCTATTATTGGCCAGGTATGTATAAGCAAGTAGCAGTTTATCTAAAGAATTGCCATGAGTGCAACCAGACAGAGGTTCATGCTACTGCTGGGAATAGAAGGTATCAGGTTAGCAGAAATACTAACACAGGTACTGTAAAGAAAAGGTACCAAAGGGAAGGGACCACCATGAAGTGGCATTCTTGGAGGCGAGGGAGACTCCCACATAGGCCACTCGAAGGGAGGTGGTAGACTGGTACATTACTGATTGAGATGTTAGACCATGTTGAGTAGTACATAATCCCAAAGGTTGTCTGTAAGAGAATAGGCTGGATATTTCACAGATATACCTTTTGGGGACTGTACTTGACTGGGAATAGATTTTGGGAATTCCAGGTAATGGTGGAAGACTAAAATACTACAATATATAGTATGTTTAATGGTTAAGGTAACAGTCACTACTGGGTATATACCCTGAAGCAAAAATGGCCTAACTCCATCCCCTTCCAGGGAAAGGAAGGTGGAACTATGCTGCCTGATTGGTATGGACCATTTCTTCTATAGATCTTCTAGAAACTTCTGTCATGACAGTCTTGCTATCCTGTTCTTATCTATTTTCATTTTTCTAGTTTGATAGGCTGGCCACCTTCAGACAATTTCTTCTTCTCTATTGTTCTTTTCTTGTACTGGTGATCTGTTTTTCTTTCTCAATGGTCCAAGGGTATGAAGGTTAACAACATTACAAAGGTTAACCATGGTGATGATAGTAGAATGTGCACACGTAGGAATAAGTGCCTGGTATCATGTCATCCATGTACCGCTGGAATTTAGCAGGTGCACCATGTAAACCAAATGGCATGGTGGTGAACTGATAGAATCCTATAAGAGTGGCAAAGCAGTTTTGTCTCTGGATTCTTTAGCTAGGGGGATTTGCCAGTAACCCTTGATGAGATCGAGGGTACTGATATACTTGGCATGCCCCAGTCTGTTCACCAAATAATCTATTCTGGGCATAGGATAACTGTCAAATTCTGGCACTTGATTGTTTCCTAAAATCAAGGCAGATTCTTACACCCCCTTCTTTTTTGTTTACGGTCACCAATAGTGAGGACCAAGCACTTCTTGACTCTTCTATGATGCCCAATTCTTTCATTTTTAGTATTTCCTTAACCACATCAGCTCTTAATCGCTGTGGTAATCTATGTCTTTTGTCTAATAGGGTGAGCATTCTTTGTCACTGTTACATGCTCGACCCCTTTTGCTTGGCCTGTTACTGTGGTAAAAGTACCATTAAATGTCTTTAGCAAGTTACAAATTTCTGCAGTTTGTGCAGAGGTTAAGGAAACATTCACCTTTACAACATCAGCAGTTAGTTTGTTCCCATCTATCATAAACTACATCAATATCTTCTTATATCAGTTTCTGGTAAAACCAGCAAAACAGCTTTTGTTGTTTTTTCAACCCATTTCTTGAGGAGGTTAGCATGGTATGTCTTAATAGGATTTTTCCTATCTGGGGTCTCAATCTCATAGTTAACTGTGCCAGTACATCTAAACACTTTGTAAGGCCCTTGCCATTTCATGAACAATTATTGCTCTGTAGTGGGTAACAGTAGCAAGACCTTTTCACCTGGCTCAAAAACTTTTTCTTTGACCCCATGGTCATAATACACCTTCTGCTGGTTTGGGGCCTCTTTCTGATTACTATGGGTGATTTCAACATATTTTTCCAGTTTCATTCTCAGGGCACACATATAAGATATAATAGATTGTTTCTGAGTGGGGTTATCTTCCCATGTTTCTTTTTTATATCTAGTGGCCCTCTAGGTTGTCTACCATACAGCATTTCAAATGGTGAAAACCATGTTGAGGCTTGTGGCACTTCTCCGTAAGAAAAAAGCAGGTAAGGTAAGTATTGGTCCCAGTCTTTCCCTTCCCCTTTTACAAACCTTTTTAACATGCATTTTAGGGTTTGATTAAAATGCTCAACAAGACAGTCTGTCTGAGGGTGATAAGAGGAGGTTCTTATGGCAGTGATACCTAGTAATTGGCACAGTTCTTCAGTAATGCAGCACCAAAATGACTACCCTGATCAGTAATAATCTCTTTAGGTATGCCCACCCTGCTGAAAATTTTGGCAAGCTCTGCTGCCACTTTTGGGGCTGTGACAGTACGCATTGGAACTGCCTCTGGGTATCGAGTAGCATAGTCACATACTATCAAACTGAATCAATTATCCTTTTTACTTTTGTCTAAAGGGCCAGCCACATCCATTGCAATTTTCTCACAAGGCACTTCTATCAAGGGTAGGGGTACCTTGTCTTTTTTAGTCACTGGGGCTACTTTCTGACACTCAGCACAAGAACTGCAATAGGTAGCAACATCTTCATGAATTTCAGGCCAGTAAAATCTGTACAGCAATCTGGCAAGCATGCAATCCCTCCCCGAGTGACCAGCCATAGGACTATAATGTGCTATCTGCAACAACTCAGAGCTGTACCTTTGTGGTATAACCAATTATTTTATCTGCTCCCGTGTCTGAGGTTTAATTCAAACTCTGTACAGTAGCCCATTACATTTTTTAAACATAGGTTCACCCTGTTTTGGTTTCACCTCTAGCTGCTTAAAATAACCTGGGAAAGAAACATCATTGGCTTGTTCTGAAAGAAAATCACAATCAGTGATCAGTTTAGTTTCAGCAGCTTCATATCTTAACCCCTTATGTGCATCAGTCTTTTGTTGCCACTGTTTCTTCAGGCATCATCTTTCTTTTCTGGACTTCTAGATCTTGGAGCTGTGTTCAAGACAAGTCCGAATCAAAATCAGCGAAAGGGAAAGAATCCCCACCATCTGAGATTTTCTTTGCCTGAGCTCTTGTCATTATGGTTGCTGGAACATCAGGCTTTACTCCCTCTTTGATTAACTCAGTAAATTCTGGAAAGTAATTTCCAATAATCACAGGTACAGGTAACTTAGGTACTACCTCCATTTTCATTTGGTGTGACACACCCTTAATTGTCAGAGTCACTTGGGTGGTGGGATATTATCGAGTGTCCCCGTGGATGCAGATGACACCAGTACCTGGTCCTTTTGGACACTGTTTTCCCAACACTTCAATATGTACTAAGGTCTGTCTGCTTCCTGAATCTAGAAGTCCCTTCACAGTCATATCTCCCACCTTCACATCTGTTAAGTTCTTGCCCCAGTTTGCGAAGGACAAATCTGCTCCAGTGTCACTCTTCTTACTTCAGCAAGTTATTGCAATATGACCTGGCTTATTACAGTTATAGCAAATAAAGTCATTGGGTGCAGATTTGTTACCCCCAGCAGAGTTATCAGACTTGGAGTTTAAATGAGAAAAAGTGTGTCTTACTGACTTGGCTGATACCTCGCTGCTGTGGCATCTGTCTGGCCATTTGGTAGCCTTCAGCCAAAGAAACAGCCTTTTCCCCACTTTCTGGTTGGTCTCCTTTTACCTAAAGCTGTACATCTGTGGGTAGGATGTTGATAAAATGCTCCACTACAAATGTTCTGATGATCTGTGAGAGTGTTTTGCCCTCTGGTTGGAGCCATTTCATAAGGAGTTCTCTGAGTCAGGTGAAGGCTTCTCAAGGATTGTCGACTAAGTTGTGCTTCAGAGACCAAACTCTCTACCTGTAGGTGTCTCCTGAGATGTCATATTTTTTAAGGACCTCACTTTTCACCAGGTCGTAGTTTTCCTTTCATTTTTTTTCCTGCCTTCCCTTGCTCCAGGTTGGCCACGCCTTCAGGCCTCCTAGGTCCCCGTTAGCACCCCTGCCCCAATGCCAGCCATCACCACCTCATATTTGCAGCTCCCCAGGTAACCTAAACATAACCTTTTGCTGGGTGGGTCCTCTGAGGGAGACAGATGCCGGTAGGGACCAGCCAGCACATGCTACTTGGCCTGGGTGCTGCTGAGGTGGATCTGGGCCATATCGGGGGTTCGGTGGCAACAGGACCCCAGTGATCATCATCTGGTTGGCTATGGAGCACCTTTCCACTTTGCTCCCCGGGGGCATGGTGTGCCACAATGTGAATGCATAAGCTAACATTCCACACACACCCCTCAGTCAGTGGGAACCCAGAACATTGCCATACCCCCAGCCTCCGCCAGGAGTCGGCAAGCACCAGGTGCCCAGTCCACCCTCCCCCCCAAGAGAAGGCGAGCAGTCTCTGGATGCTTTAACCTTCTCTCCCTGACCAGCCTTCCAGTGCCCTGAGTCCATTCCCAAACCCAGGTCACTGGTGTCACAAGCAGAAATCCAACCGCTGCGCCGATGGGCCGGCCCTAGCTCATAGTTTTCTGACTGTGCAGTGTCCATATTGCTGCAGGCAAGTTGGGCTTTTCCTGTCAGGTAAGGTATCAGTCTGATTGCCCATTGCTGCTTTCGCCACTGGCAGGCTGTGGCAACCCTTTCAAAAGTTGTTAGGTATGCTTTCATATCATACGAGGGACACAGCTTTGTAAGTTTAAGGTCTTTTAAGTTGTTGGTGTTTTGTTGCACTGCTGGACCAATGCCAGAACCTCCAACTTTGATAGCTTGCAAGGCATCCAGCCATTGCTGCATCTCTTCTCTTCTTTGCTGCTCCTGTCGCTGCATCTCTTCTCTTCTTTGCTGCTCAAGTTGTTGCATTTCTGATTTTCTCTGTGCCTCTAAACATTGAATCTCTTTTTTCTCTACTGCATCTCCTCTCTTCTCTGTTTCTCCATCTCTGTTGTATAGCCCACCATTTGAAAAAGGCAGTCAGGCTTTCAGATTCTTCTGTCACTGCCTGTTCTTTTCTTTCCATCGCTGGTGCTGGCTGTACAGTCTCAGTTTGGACTTTTCTTTCTGCTTCTAGTTTGGCTGCTACTCTTCTGGTAATCACTCCAGGACTTGCTGCTGCAGAATCCATACCTTTCTTCTATGCATCCCTGGTACTAAGTCTAGTACCCATGCACAAAACTCCTGGCTTAGAGTATGCATGCGTAAATCCCACTTTTAAAACCATCTGTCATTGAGGCACAAGTCAGGAAGCATAGGAAAACCAGGAGCAGTTTCAAAATTCACAAATAGCATTTTATTTTTCTCAATAACAGCAAAATAAAAATAAAAATTATTCAGTATAACTATTTATGAAGGCAATACAAACAGAGAAAACTAAGTCCTTCTTCTGAGGGTATCTCTTAATTCCAAGTTTCAGTCTCACTCTCCTTGTCTCTCTAGCAAAAACATTGGTTCTCTTTTTATAAGTCTTTGCCTGAGAACCTCATTAAGAGATGTTCTGCTTCTCACAGAATGTTCTTGTAAGTTTAATAGTAACCCAGAACTGACCTCTTGTTTACAGCTCTGCAAAAGGCTTAAAAAACTGCATCTCAGGTTAACCCCTTGAGTTAGTTTTACATGAAGATTGACATATGTTTTACAAATGCAGATATGCAAGGGGGAGAAAAGACAGAACCGCAAGTGAAGGCAGAGAGCTAGCGAAAGGTAGAGAATCATGAGACTATTGGAGTGATCAGTTCCTAGGTCTAACAAGAAAATTTGGTTGCAACAACCAGATAGAAATGGAGAGGACAGAACAAACCCTTGAGTCTAAACTCTTTCTGCATAACAGCTTATGCAGGGCCTTATTCAACCCTGTCATAAAGGGCTAGGCATAACAGAACCCCTGAGAAGTTTGCACAGATCACCCAGCCATTGCCAGTTGTGGGGAAGACTCAGTGATTATCTCCGGGCATGGGAAAGAATTAGCATAAACAGGTGGGTCCTGGAAATAGTGAATGAAGCTCTGACTCAGCAGTTCAAAAAATTTCCAAAACTGCAGGCTCGCAAAAACTTCATAACTCCTGCTCCAACAGAAAAACATGATTGGAGTTAGAGGTACAGATGCTGATACAAGCAAATGCAGTAGAGAAATCATCCCCCCATACACACACACACACACACAGAGGGGGGAGATGCTTTACTCAAGATGCTTCCTGACCCACATGAAAGATCAGTAATCCCATCTCTGGAACAAGGAGGCTGGTTGGGGTCACTGGATCTGAAAGATACCTATTTTCACATCCAAGTCAGGCACACTCAAAGAAAATATCACAGATTCAGGGTAGGGAGCTGCCACTACCAGTTCGTAGTGCTACCCTTTGGCCTACCCTCAGCTCCCCAAGTGTTCACAAAGTGCCTAACAACAGTGGTAGCACATTTGAGGAGGCAAGGGGTGGTGGTCTTTCCCTAGACAACTGGTTAGTCTTTGGAAAGCCACACCAGGAAGTCAAGTCCTCCTTCCCTTCCTCCTTCTCATCCAGCACATCCTGGAGGACCTGGGCTTTCTAATGAATCCCCAAAAGTCCCAGACACAACATGTGTAGTCCTGGACTTTATAGACACAGAACTGGATGCCCACCAAGGGAAGGCATTACTTCCTCAAGAAACAGTGAAAACCTGACAATGCTTGCAAGGTCTTTCAAGGCAGGGCAACCCAGACCTTCAAAAGACTTTCTATAGCTGCTGGGGCACATGGCCTTATCTACAACAGTAGTTGCAGGTGACAGACTCCAAATGAGGAACATCTAGTACCACTTGTGATCCCATTGGTCCCAAAGGTGAGACCCACTGTCAAAGCTAGTACCTGTGTCAAAGTGTCTATTATGGACACTGAAGTAGTGGAAGAAGAAGACAACCTCAGAGAGGGGGTTCCCTTCTTCCAACAATCTCCCTTGGTTGTGCTCACTACAGATGCTGCCCTCCTGGGCTGGGATGCCCATCTAGAGGATTTAACAGTAAGCTGGGTGTGAAGTCCACTGGAGTCTTGAGCATATAAATCTCATGGAGCTCAGGGTAGTGTATCTGGCAATGCAGGCTTTCTCCTCCCACATCAGAGGTCAGTCCATACAGATCAGGACAGACAACACCACTACAATGTATTATGTCAACAAACAGGGATGAACAAGATCTTCAAAGCTGTGTGCAGAAGCAATGAAGATATGGAAATTAGCCTATTTCCTAGAGGTGCAACTATCAGCAATACACCTGCCAGGGAAAGACAATGTCTTGGCAGATTCCCTGAGCAGAATCAGCCATGGACCCTGACCAAGCAGGTTTAGCTACAGTGTTTGGAAGGTGGGGTGCACCAGAGATGGACCAGTTCGCATCCCTGGAAAACTACCATCTCCCCCTGTTCTGCTGCAGACCCCCCTCAGTGGGGTCAGTCCCAGTGGATGCCCTAATCCTCAGTTGGGCAGGGAAGCTTCTTTATGCCTTCCCTCCATTTCCACTCTTACTGAGGATGTTGCTGGAACCAAGGAGAGAGTCTGCAACCATAATACCAACAGCTCCAGATTGGGCCAGACAGACTTGGTGCTCACTGCTTCTGTCCCTTTCCATCAAGCATCCTAGCAACCTTCCCCTGAGGTACAATCTGCTGATGTTGTCCCAGGGCAATATCACATTTCCAGACCCAAGAACCCTGCATCTCTGAGAATAATACTCGAAGAGCTAAAATTCTTTGAACTAAACCTTTCTGAAAAAGTTTTGGACATGCTTAAGGTTTCCAGAAAACCAGCAACTAGGAAAATCTACACCACATACTGGAAAATATTTTCACTGTGGTGCTCCTCTAGGCAGCTCAGCCCTCCTCAAGCAGCCCTAACAACGATTTTGGACTACCTAGTACACCTTCAGTCCTTGGGTCTCAGGCCTTCAACTCTGAAGGTGCATTTGACAGCAGTGTTAGCCTATGCTTTAGCTGGCAAAGACAGGTCAGTGACTTCACAGTTCATTTTCAAGAAGTTCTTTAAAGGCCTTATCTACCTGTACCCTAAGACCTGAATCTGTGCATTGCCCAGCACACAGAGCCTCCTTTCGAGCCCATGGCAATTGTTGATTTGAAGTATGTCACCTGGAAAGCCATTTTCCTGGTGGCTGTGAATATGCCAGAAGGGTGAGTGAACTATAAGCCCTCTGCACATACCCTAACTATATCATTTTCCACAGGGAGAAGGTAGTCCTAAGAATCAACAGAAAATTCCTCCCTAAACTGGTGTCCGAATTTCATCTGAACCAGTCAACTGCACTTCCACTATTCTTTACAGCAAAATCCAGTTCAGGAGAGAGCACTGAGCTGCTATTTGAACCACACAAAGGAGGTAAGGTCCACTAATACTCAATTGCTTGTTACCTGTGATGAAGTGGGTAAAGGTAAGACAGGATCCAAGAGAACAATTTCTCATTGGATAGTCTTCTGCATACAGTTCTGTTACAGCAAACCTGGCAAGCTGCCACCTCAGGGCACACTCCATGCGTGGCACCTCTGCCTCAGTGGCTGCATCAAGAGGTATTTCCTTACAGAAAATCTGGAAAACAGTACACACCTTCACAAAGCACTATTGTATGGATGTACAGTCCAGAAGTGATGCCAGTTCTGGCATTGCTGTCTTGCAGAACTTTTTCCCTAAACAGGTTCTGTACCCAGCCTCCCAAGGTACTGCTTTGTAGTCTGCAGTTGTTGAGCACAGTGAGGGATTCCTGGGACTTGAAGAAAAAGTTACTCATCATAGTAATGTTTCTTCAAAGGGATGTCTCACTATGTTTAACAATCCCATCCCAGACTCCCCTTCCAGAACCTGGAAAAGGTTCTCACAAGAATATGAAAATTACGTACTCACCGGAATTCTTGATCTTCCAGAATATCTTCACCATTCATCACTGGTGGGTTCAAGCTGGAGGCGTAGAACTCCTCGGGAGTATATAGCTTTAAGATTTTTGGAGTGGGAAGGCTGACAGAGACAGCACTGCCCATGAAGCAGATGTATGACGTGGTGCTCGTGGACTGGCCCATAGCCAATGCTGGCCTCCCCCTCTCCTCAGTCCTGTCACTTAGGGGAAAAAAAAAAGGGGTGAGAAAATAGAAAGAATGAGGCAAGGTAGCCCAAGGGATAGTGAAAAGGATGAAAAAGTTACTTACCATAGTAACCTTGTTTCTCCCAGGGGATACTCCACTATTCCTAACTCTTCTGCAGATTAAGAAGCAGTGTGCCTTCAAGTCAGATCCACCTGGAGATAGAACATTATGCTAATGATGGAATCATTGGCATGAGACACTTTTCAAATGCTGCCACCTATCAACTGCCTACATTCTAACCCCTCAGATTTTGTGGACGCCTGGAAAGACAGGGCCCAATATTTACAATATAAAGGATTCAATTTAAAATTCCCACACCCAAACCTCCAACTGGAGGAATCATATAAATGTATATTGAACAAACCACACAAACTCCTATATCGGAATCACCTGAAAAGGAGGAAAAAACAAATAAAACCAATAAAAATTAGAATGTGATATACATACTCTATATGGAATGTATGGAATGCAGAGGCCACTGGTTCTTAATAGGAGATGCAGGGTGGGAGAGTTATGAATATTGGAGTATCCCTTGGGAGAAACAAGGTTACTAAGGTAAGTAACTTTTTCTTCTCAGCCCAGGAATACTCCAATATTCCTAACTCTTCTGCAGAATAAGAAGCAGTACCTTTGGAGGTGGGAAGACCCTATTTTGGAAATAAGCTCTGCAGGACAGCTGTACCAAACCTGGCATCGGATCTAGCCTGCATGTCCAAGCTATAATGCTTGACAAATGTATGTACTGTTCACCAGGTCACTGCTTTGCAAATATCCACCAAGGGAACATCTCTTGCTGCTGCCAGTGTGGCAGCTGTACCCCTTGTGGAGTGGGTTCTGAGCCCTGCTGGTGCTTCCCTGCCCACCTTTGAATAGCAAAACTGGATACACTGAACAATCCAATGAGAAATGGACCTTGTAGATGCTGGATTTCCCTTTCCCACATCCCCATAAGTGAGGAAGAGCTGTGTCCTGTCCTGTCTATGGGGATTAGTAGCTGTCGTGTAGTAGCTCAAAGCTCTCTTGGCATCCAGGCTATGAAGCCGGCATTCACCAGAAGAAGAATGCTCAGTGAAAAATACTGGCAAAGTGATGGACTGATTCAGATGGAAGTCTGAAACTACTTTGGGAAGGAAGTTCCTGTTGGTCTGAAGGACCACCTTATCCCTGTAAAAGACAATATAGTCCTTTTCAGTGCATAAGGCCTGAAGCTCACTAATCCTTCTAGCTGAAGTAATGGCAGCCAAAAACACTGTTTTCCCTGTGACATACTTCAAGGGTGCTGAAAACATGAACTCAAAAGGAGGTGCCATAAGTTGAGCAATACAAATAGTAAGATCCCAGGCTGGCACTGGTTCCCTAACCGGTGGGTACATATGGGATAGACCTTTGAAGAACCTCTTAAAAATAGGGTTCGGGGTGCCAGAGAGCCATCTTCCAGGTTGGAAGCATTCTTCTCACTCTCTCCTCCGCGTGGCAGAAAAACAAGTTAAAACTACAATTTTAAATTATTCTTTTGAGAATCCAGCAGATTACCTTTATTAAGCAAACTATCCTGAACCACATGATACCTTAATTAAGATGGGCAGAACTAAACTCAGCAACCAGGTCACCATAAAGATCCTCTAGCGACCAACAGCAAAGCCGGAGAAGCCTCAGGTGGAAGTACTGCTGGTAAAGAGGATCGTGCATCAGATCCTCCGTGGCACACTCTACTAGGGTCCATGTGGGCCATGGATTCTAAAATCAAAAAAATGTTAACAAAATCAATAAATTCTGGTACTGTTATCCAAGATTGGAAATTGGCTAATGTAGTGCCTATTTTAAAGAAAGGACCAAGCACAGACCCAGGTAATTTTAGGCCTATTAGCTTGACCTCGATACTAGGGAAACTCTTGGAGAGAATAATCAAGGATATTCTTGTGGAACATATTGAGCAATATGACCTGGTTGATCCAGTCCAGCATGGTTTTGTACGGAACAGATCCTGTCAAACAAATTTGTTGTCCTTTATGAAAAGGTGAATAGAGAGATGGATGCTGGAACCCTGTGGATGTGGTATTCCTGGACTTTTCCAAGGCTTTTGATAAAATACCCCATAAAGAATTATTATTGGTAGTGGATAACCTAGGGTTGCCTAGTAATATCTGCAGATGGATTTCAGATTGGCTGTGGGATAGAAAGCAGAGGGTGGTTGTAAATGGAGAATACTCACAATGGGCCCCTGTTACTAGCGGCGTGCCGCAGAGTTCGGTGTTGGGACCATTCTTGTTTAATTTGTACATTGCCTCATTACAAATTAATAATATAAATGTATGGATGTACAAATTTGCCAATGATTGTAGACTGGGTGTGGTTCCATCAAATGATGAGCAAATAGTTGCGCTACAACAAGCGTTAGATTTAATTAATAAATGGACAAACCTGAATAAATTGGAATTAAATCTATCCAAATGCAAGGTTATGCACCTGGGTAAGAAAAACAATGAAGCAGTTTACTACTTAGATAATACTAATTTGGGAGTGGTTGCTGAAGAGAAAGACCTCGGTGTCATAATTACAAACGATTTAAAATTTAGGGTACATTGTCGAAAACAATTAAAGAAAGCTATTCAGATTCTAAATTGTATTCTAAAATATATTGCAAGTAGAAGGAGGGAGGTTTTGATTCCCTTGTATGTAGCCTTGGTTAGACCGCATTTGGAATATTGTGCGAGGGTTTGGGCTCCTTACAATAGGGAAGATATACTTTCCATTGAGAAAGTTCAAAAAAGACTGACGAAACAAATTAAGGGTCAGACAGGCAAAGTATATTGGGAAAGACTAGTGAATTTGAACCCTATTCACTATATTACCGTAGATTGAGGGGTGATCTATGTTTTCTATATAAAATATTGAGGATGTTGATTTGTTGAACGATGTGGAATTATATTCAATCATGGAAGAATTAAAAGAAAGCACACTAAACAACTTTATCAACAAATTTGGGTGCATAATTTTAGGAAACATTGGTTTAGTTTAAGAGTGGTCGGGGCATGGAATAGTTTACCTAAACAGATATTAAATAGTTCTAGTATGAATACATTTAAAAAGGTAATAGATGATCATTATGGAAATAGCAAATTCTTTGTTAATTTTTAAATATGGAAGGCAAGCCTATTTGGTTAGTATCTTCTATCCCTGGCTTGAAAATAACCTATGGACCTATGAAAACTAGAAAAACATGATGCTGCAATTGTACAATTTACTGGCTTCTTAGCAAACACAGATAACAGAGTGATTTTGACCCTGGCTACAGTGGCAACCATTACAAAGGAAAATATACAGCTTTGGGGCCACCTTGAGTCACTGGAAAATGAAATCAGAGCTGGCAATATTCACATTGTGGGGCTTCCTGAAGGTGTGGAGGGGCCAAACCTGCTACAATATCTACTGGACTGGCTGAAGGGAAATCTCAATCTATCAGAGGAATTTTCCTGGGCTGCACTTACTAAGGCGTATAGAGTGAATCCAAGGGTTTGTCCATCATCCCCCAGTCAACCACGCATTATCTTGCTGAGGTCTACAGGCTCACAGATCCGAGATCAGGTCTTATTTGCAGCGAGACCAGTGTATCCCTTGGAAGTCGGTGGAATGGATGTTAAATTGTATCCTGACCTCTCCTTCCAGACCCGAGCTAGGAGGAGGGCCTTTGATGCTGTAAGACATAAGCTGCGTGCACTCAGAATTATCCATTCATTTTTACTTCCAGCATGATTGTGGGTGATCTATGGAGGGAAGACATAGCACTTTACCACCCTCTAGGATGCCGGCAGATCTATGGAGAAGGTGGAAACCGAACTTGCAGCAAGGAAGGAACCTACCGATTTGCAGAGCTCCGAAGCAGAGGAAGACACTTTGGGGCTTACATTTGCAGCAGGTCGGGACTTTCCTTATTTGTATCTCTTGTGCTGGGAACCTTTTGAACACCATTGGATTCTATAGGGCACTATAAACTTCAGTGGGTCTTTCATGAAAGTCTGTTTAAATGAGGGGATTACAGAGGGTCCTTTCTTGTTTGTTTCATTAGCTATTTGATGCATGTGGGATTCCCCACCATTACTATGGTCCCTAGACCTTTTCTCCACCAGTTGAGATGCAGAAAGGGTTGAGCCTGAGTTTATACCATCAGACTCTTTAAAATAATTTTGAAGTTATAAAATGTTCTGGTTGTGTGCCATTAAAATCATTACTGCCTACTGTTTAAAACAGGTAAATTCTAAATGTATCAACCGAATGCTGGGTTATATTGATGTTTCTGCAGGGGTGGAGGGAACTGAGGGGAATCAAGTTGTTACTATACAAGTTCTACCTAATTATACCAGGTTGAAATAGCAATCTTTCAGATTGTGTTCAGTTCTTCCTTTCTGATTCTACCTAGAGGATACACCTTTACCATTGAAGAGGCTGGCAAGTTTCGATACAGTCATGGATCTATATAAAGGGACTTATTGTCCGGGACTTACCCCCCTTCCTTCTGTACCAGACTACAAGGGGGTCCTTTATGTGATTTTCAAATGTGATGTAATCCTTTACCTATACCTTGTACGAGTAAATGTAGATTGTTTGCTAAAACAGAAAATTAATAAACATAAACTTTAATAAAAAAAATAGGGTTCGATGCCAAAGAAACAGTCTTACTTGCCAAAGTGTAAGCAGAGGGTGATGCCAGATGAATCTTTAATGTAGAAGGCTGCAAGCCCTGGGAATGCAGATAAACCAAATAGTCCGGCACAAGTGGCACTCCTGCCTGTGCTGGCACAATATCTCTGCTGGAACACCAAAAAGAAAATCTCTTCCACTTTGCAGCATATTTTTTCTTGCCTTTGTTCCACCAGGAGAGAGACACTAAGCTGAAAGCTTGTTTACAGGTGTAACCTGGGAGCACAATGAAGTTAAGTGACTTGCTTAGGGTCACACAATATGCAAGTGGGGGCTGTGGGATTCAAACCCAGGTCTCCAAGTTTGCAGCTCAGAGCCTTAAACCACTGCGCTATACTGCCTCCTGCCTTCTTGGTAGAGGATTTCCTATACCCCTTTAAAACATCCGTGACTCCTTCAGAGAGCTGTAAACCAGCATATTCTAAGTTCCCAAGAGCCAAGCTTTGAGTGTGAGTGACTTGAGGTTCAGGAACAGGAGTCTCCCTTGATTGGAGGTCAGAAGATTGTGCCTCCTGGAAGGTGTATTGGTCTGTTACTGACATGGATGCTTCCTGACCTGTGCCTTGATGACAGATGGTGTCAGCCTAAGTGGGATGTCAGTCATGCATACTCTAAGCCAGGAGTTTTGTGCATGGGAACTAGACCTGGTACCAGGAAAGCAGAGAAGAAAGGTATGGATTCTGCAGCAGCAAACCCTGGAGTGGTTACCAGGAGAATGGCAAGTTTGGCAACCAAACTAGCAGAAACATAAGTCCAAGCTGAGACTGTACTGCTAGCACCAGTTATAGAAAAAGAACAGGTAGTGACAACCTGAAAGCCTGACTGCCTTTTTCAAATGGTGGTCTATGCAACAAAAAGAGATGGAGAAACGGAGAAGAGAGGAGATGCAGCAGAGAGAAAAAGAGATTCAATGTTTAGAGGCACCGAGAAAAGAAAAGATGCAGCACAGAGAAAAAGAAATTCAATGTTTAGAAGCACAGAGAAAAGAAGAAATGCAACAACTCAAACAGCAGAGAAAAGAAGAGATGGATGCAGTGACAGGAGCGGCAAAGAAGAGAAGAGATGCAGCGATGGACGGATGCCTTGCAAGTTATCAAAGCTGGAGTATCTGGCACTGGTCCAGCAGAGCAACAAGACACAAACAACTTAAAATACATTCAGCTTACAAAGCTGTGTCCATCGGATGATATCGAAGCATATCCGACAACTTTTGAAAGGGTTGCCGCAGTCTGCCAATGGCCAAAGCAGCAATGGGCAGTCAGACTGGTAACTAACCTGACAGGGAAAGCCCATCTTGCTTACAGCAATATGAATGCTGCACAGTCAAAAACTATGACCTGGTGAAGAGAGGTCCTTAAAAGATATGACATCTTAGGAGAGACCTACAGGCAGAGATTTCGGTCTCTGAAGTACAACTCAGTTAACAATCCTCGAGAAGCCTTCATCTGACTCCGAGAACTTACGAAATGGCTTCAACCAAAGGGCAAAACACTCCCACAGATCATCAAAACATTCATAATGGAGCAGTTCATTAGCATCCTATCCACAGATGTACAGCTTTGGGTAAAAGAACACTGACCCAAAAGTGGGGAAATGGAAATTACGTACCTACCATAATTCTTGATCTTCTTGGACAAAGTCTCCACCACTCATTCACATTAATGGGAGTTCACTGGAGGAGCTAGGGACCAGCAGGAGCAAACTTTTTCAAGGGGGCTGGCACCTGAGATGGAGCCGGGAGCCCCAGCTGATACGGTAATGACTATCTCAGCGTCGACCCTCCAACCGCTTCAGTACCTTTCTTCCAAGGAGGTGCAGCGTAACTAACCTAAAAGGACTAACCTAAAAATTGGACATAAGATAGTCCGAATGACCCATGTAAGAAGGGTCAACAATAAAGTCTTCACAGCTCAGCCACTGAGGGTGTGAAGACTAAAAACAGAGAAGTGAGCTCAGGGGATGGAGGGTGGACGTGTGAATGAGTGGTGGAGACTTCATCCAAAGAAGATCAAAAATTATGGTAGGTATGTAATTTCCATATCTTCCTGGACATAAAGTTTCCACCACTCATTCACACTAATGGGAGAGTACCAAGCTAATAATCTCCCAAAACAGGTGGCAGGAGATAAAGAGCTCACATACTTAGGACAGAAGTCCGTTGAGAATGGTCCTGCCAAATGACAGATGTCGTCTGGCATGGACATGCAAGGCATAGTGCTTAATGAAAGTATGCACTGAGCACCAAGTAGCCACATTGCAAATATCTGCAATGGACACGTTGCGGATTTCCACCACAGATGCTGCAACTGCTCTGGTAGAGTGAGCGTACACTTTCCCTTCCAACTTGACTTGTGCCATAGAATAGCAGTGCTGAAGGCACACCACCAGCCATGCTGAAATGCATCTAATAACGACAGGTTGACCCAGTTGGGTCTTGCTGAAGGAAACAAACAGTTGTTGAGACTTGTGAATTTCTTTTGTTCTATCTAGATAGAATTGCAGAGCTCTCCTAACATCCAGTGAATGAAGGGTACACTCTCCTTCATTCTGGAAGTTTGCAAAGTAGGTAGGAAGGACTAAAGGTTGGTTTAGATGGAATTCTGAGACAACTGTAGGGAGGAACTTAGGGTGAGTTGTAAGAACTACTTTGTCCTTGTGAAATACAGTGTACCGGGTTGGGGTCTGAGACCAGAGCATGTATTTCAGAAACTCTACGGGCTGAAGTGATGGCCACAAGGAAGGCCGTTTTCCAAGTGAGGAACTTCAAGTTGCAAGTAGTTAAAGGCTCAAAAGATTTATGAGTGAGCATGTCTAGCACAAGGTTAATGTCCCGGCTGCGACCAGATGTCTGATAGGAGGTGTAGTATGCAGAATGCCCCTAAGAAACCTCTTAACTACAGGTAACTGAGCCAGTGACACTGAAAGTACTGGCTCATGATATGCTGAAATGGCACAAAGATGAACTTTGACTGTGGAGTACTGCAGACCTGTATTTGAGAGGTCTAAAAAGTACTCCAAGACTTTATTTGGTGGGCAGGAAAAGGGTTCCAAGAGGATTTTGCACACCAGATACAGAAACGCTTCCATTTGGCTGTGTAGGTTTTTCTAGTGGCCGGCTTATGTGCAGCCAAAAGAATACCGGAAATCCTACAAGAAACATTGAACTTATTCACCTCTCTCTCTTCAGAAGCCAAGTGTGAAGGTGAAGCGACCTCAGATTGGGATGGACCATGGGACCCTGGGTCAGAAGGTTTTTCTGAA
Organism: Neoceratodus forsteri; assembly: GCA_016271365.2. NCBI lineage: Eukaryota > Metazoa > Chordata > Ceratodontiformes > Ceratodontidae > Neoceratodus > Neoceratodus forsteri. The sequence goes on along the minus strand of JADMNL010000025.1, from coordinate 44,354,211 downwards.
GGGGAAGCATCTTTGGGGGGGTTTTGGACAGACTGTTGAGCAGCAGGAATCATATTTGCTGAGGCCAGAAGGGGGCAATGAGAATCATTCTGCCCCCCTGAGACTCCAGTTTGAGCAGTACCCTCTGAATTAGGGGAAGAGGAGGAAAGGTGTATAGAATGCATCCTGACAAAAAATGCCAGGTCCTGGATTTCTGGAGCAGAAGAGAGGCAGTTTTACGTTGAGTGGGGATGCAAAAAGGTCCAGGTCTGGAGTTCCCCACTCTTTGAAGAGTGACTGAACGATGGTTAACTTAAGTCAAGTGACCACTCGTGAGGATCTGTCTCCATTCTGCTGAGACGGTCTGCCAGCTCATTTTGTACTTCTGGCAGGTAAACCACCTGAATCAGAGTCCTGTGTTCCAGGCACCACTCCCACACTCTCATCGCTTCCCTGCATAATGGGTAAGAGTGCGCGCCACCCTGTTTGTTGATGTAGTACATCACTGCTTTGTTATCCATTTGAAGGATAATGTTCTTGTGACAGAGTATGTCTTTCAAGGCTCGGATTGCACAGAGGATGGCTCTCATTTCCAGGATGTTTATGTGGAGTTGGGACTCGTCCTGAGACCACGTACCCTGGGTGTGGAGATCCTGGCAGTGGGCTCCCCAACCCGTCAGGGAAGCATATGTGGTAATTGAGATCTGATGATCCAGAGGGACAAAGCGGTATCCTTCCAGAAGATTGTCCTCTTGTGACCACCAGGTGAGCGACCTCTTCAGAGGTTCCATCACCTTGATGAGAAAGGTCTGAGGGTGAGTGGTTGGGGATCACTGAGTACTGAGCATCCGCTAAGAGGTTCTCATGTGGAGATGAGCTAAGGGTACAGTGAACACCGAGGATGCCATGAGGCCCAGCATCCGTTGTATCGAGATAGCTCAAACCGAGTTGTGATCTCTGATATATCGGGCCATCTGTAAGATATTGCTCCTTCTGTCCTCTGGAAGAAAAGCCTTTGCACAGGTGGTGTCCAGAAGAGTTCCTATGAAGAGGAGCTTCTTATTGGCGTTAAGCAGAGAATTGCAGGATTCCATTAAAAGTGTAGTAATTTTATAACCAGAGGGAATGAGATACAACTGAATTTGCTTGATTGTTGGGGTTGAGACCTAGGATTTGGAAGGATATTTTTGCAACATTTTAAAAGCATTCTGCTGGCTGAGAAGTTAAGTTTTTATCCCTGATTTCACTGAAAGATTTTGTGTATTGGAATCAGATATAGCAGACTGCCTACATTGAAAGGCCTGCTTACATCACAGGTGTCACTAGTCGATCAATTGACTCTGGGTGGGGTTTTATCACTGTGCTGTCTTAGGCATCCTTCACAGTTAGAAGCCTGTCAGTCTGACTTTGATTTGACTGTTGGAAGCTGAGAACCTTGCTACACTGCAAAGAACAAACTATAACTCCATTTAGGACCTGGAAACCTTGTAAGGCATAATACTTGTAAAGAAGGGGAGCTACGTTTTCTACAAAAAGTTTCATTTTTTTCCCTTATTGGCATTAAGCAGAGAATTGCAGGATTCCCATTAAAAGTGTAGTAATTTTATAACCATAGGGAGTGAGATACAACTGAATTTGCTTGATTGTTGGGGTTGAGACCTAGGATTTGGAAGGGTATTTTTGCAACATTTTAAAAGTGTCCTGCTGGCTGAGGAGTGAGTTAATTTTTATCCCTGGACTCAGTAGAGTGGTTTGTGCAGGAGTCGTGGTCTAGTAAATTGTGGTGTTAGTTGAATTACTATAAAGGGCAATACTCACCAGGGTGGTGGAGCAGTTGTATATTTGATTGTTTCTAACAGTCACCAGTGGCTGTGGACTACTCACCCACTCTACCCCACACCCCACCCCCCAGGCATGGCATTTCCTTTATAGCCACAGTTCTGACATCACTTCCTCAACAGGTTTTGGGGCAGAACTGTCATATCCTTAATAACCCAGCACAGTGCAAAAAGGGTAGGTACACACCACAAATAATAAATATATATATATCATATATTATAAGGGAGAGGGACATGTGGGGAGTGGTGCAATGCACTGGCTGTGGGGCAGCAGTTTTCTGGGAGACATTCTGGAAACTGCGTTGCTGTCCTATTTGCAGGCAACTGTCAGCTCTGAGGGAGGAGGATGCCCACCTCCAGGCTGAACTAGCAAGGACTAAGGAGACCTCCCCCTTCCAAAGAGCACCACTGCCACAACCACTGCCTCAGAGGTTGTCAAGTATGAAGAGCAGTTGGACCACAGTGGGTTCTGGGAGAGTGCAGGTGGTGGACCAGAGGCAAAGCCCCCTAGTTGTACCTCTACACAAATCATATGCCATTCTGGCAGAGCAAGGTTCCTCTATGATGGCACCCTCAGTGGAGACCCAGAAGAATACTGAGGACATCCACAAGGGAGACCCAGAAAAGGGTGGCAAGGGACACCACAGGGGAAGGAAACAGCTTCTGATAGGGGACTCTATTGTTGGGGGGGTAAACCTGGAAAAGGGAGAGGCAAAGGAAGTAAGATGCCTGCCTGGTGCCATGGCTTGGAGGGACAGGAAGCGAATCCTCAGGATTGCAGAAGCAGCATCACAGGAGAGGGAACTAGATATCATAGTTTACCTTGGGACAAATGACCTAGCTAGGCATGGGATCAGTGCAGTGCAGAATGAATTTGTGGAGTTGGGGAGGGGCCTCAGACAGGTAGCAAGCACGGTAACCTTCTCAGAGGTGCTACTAGTCCATGGCAGGAGTGAGGCTAGGGTACTGCACACCATGCAGTTTAATGAATGGTTGAAAAACTGGTGCAGAGCACAGGGCTTTGGCTTCATTGTGGACTGGGGGGCCACCTGGAAAGATAAAGGCCTATACTGGCATGATGGTCTGCATCTGTCTACGAAGGGAACCAAGCTCCTAGGTGATAGGTTTAAATGCTTCCTTGGCAAGCTTTTAAACTAGCCAAGGGGGGAGGCGCTGATAAAAGGCAGGAAATTTCAAGCCTCCCCCCACAAAACATGGCAGGTAGTAAGGTAAACACTAAGGTACAGAGCTCAACACAGGGAAGAACAGGGGTAAATGGAAAAATAGACAAGGACAATAAGAGCAGGGATGGGGGAAAAAAGGATAAGCCAACATTAAATGGAGGGCAATGAGTACCAATGCCCGTAGTCTGGAAAACAAGCTTCCTGAGCTAGTAGCCCTGGTGGAAGATGAACAATTGGATATTGTGGCAGTCATGGAAACATGGTACACCGAGAACCATGACTGGGATGTCAACATACCAGGGTACACAATCTACAGAAGGGACAGGGAAGGTAAAAGAGGAGGTGGAGTAGCTCTATACATAAGGGAAGGGATCAAAGCTACAGAACTAAAAAGTAAAGAGGGAGGACAAGAGGCACTCTGGGTCACCTTGGAGACAGGGAATGGCATCACAATCCGCACAGGGGTTGTATACAGACCCCCGTCTCAAAGGGAAGAAATGGACAACAAAATGATAGAGGACATTCTCAAAATGGCTGAAAAAGGGGAGATATTGTTGATGGGGGACCTGAATATGCCAGATGTTAACTGGATAACATGTACTGCAGCCACATCCAAGAGCAGGGTCATTCTCGATGCCCTGTAGGGGGCAGGCCTTAGACAGCTAGTGTTGGAACCCACTCAGGAGGGAGCAATACTAGACCTGGTACTCTGAAATGGAGAGAGGATCACAAATTTAGAAGTAAGTAGACATCTGGGAACAAGTGACCACTGCACAGTGTGCTTCACAATGAGCACAACCATGGAGATAAGCCATACAAAAACAAGGATAATGGATTTTAGAAGAGCTGACTTTGGCAAAATGGGTGAATACCTGAAAAATGCACTAGCAAATGACCAAAAAGGAGGGGTGGAAGAACAATGGAGAAAAATCAAAACTGCCATCATAGAGGCAACAAGCCTTTGTGTGAAACAAATAAAGAAAACACAGCGGAGTAAAAAAACATTATGGTTTTCAAAAGAGGTGGCAGGGAAGGCTAAGGAGAAAAAGGTTGCATTCAAAAATTATAAGGAATCACAGAAGGAGCATGACAGGGAACTGTATCAATTAAAGCAGAAAGAAGTGGGGAAGGCAGTCAGACTAGTGAAGGCCCAAACTGAAGAAAAAATAGCCAACTCAGTTAAGAAGGGGGATAAACCTTTTATAGGTACATTAGGGAGCATAGAAAGGTTAAGGGAGGGATAGTGAACATTAATAAAGGAGAGGGGAGGTGGGCAGAGGGAGACAGTGAAAAGGCAGAGATACTGAATGAATGCTTTTGCTCAGTATTCACAAAAGAAGATGAGGAGGAGTTACCTAAACCAGACATTAGAAGCACTCTGGGTAGGGGGGTTGACATCAGTCCATTCACAGAAGAAAGAGTCCTGAAAGAACTCCTAAAACTCAAGGTGAACAAAGCAATGGGGCCTGATGGGATTCACCCCAGAATCCTACAAGAACTAAGGGAGGACCTAGTGACACCACTGACCACGCTTTTTAACAGATCATGGCAGGATGGGGCAGTACCTGAGGACTGGAGGAGGGCAGATGTGATTCCGCTTCACAAAAGTGGGAGCAAGGCAGAAGCAGGAAACTACAAACCTGTAAGTTTGACCTCAGTGGTAGGAAAAATGATGGAATCACTTCTGAAAGAAAGAATTGTTGAGTACCTAGAGGCCAGCGGACACAGGACCCAAAGCAGCATGGATTTACAGCAGAAGGTCATGTCAGACGAATCTAATTGATTTCTTCAACTGGGTGACCAAAGTAATAGACCAGGAGGGGCTGTGGATATGGCCTACCTAGACTTCTAGCAAGGCATTTGACACAGTCCCCACAAAGATTAATAATCAAGTTAGCCAGCCTGGGAGTGGTCCCAGGGTGGTAGCCTGGGTAGCAAACTGGCTGCACAACAGGACACAGAAGGTAATAGTGAATGGAACACATTCTGAAGAAAGGGGTTACTAGTGGAGTACCTCAGGGCTCAGTACTGGGTCCAGTCCTCTTTAACATCTTTATAGGTGACACTGCAGAGGATCTGGAGGAAGGTATGCCTCTTTGCAGATGACACAAAGATCGTAACAGAGCTGATACACAGGGGGTAGAAAAGATGAGAAGGGACTTGGCAAGGTTGGAGGAATGGTCAGACATGTGGCAACTTAGATTCAATACAAAGTGCAAAGTAATGCACCTGGAAACAAAACCCAGGAGAAGAGTACACAATAGCAGGAGGTACTAACAACAACAAAAATGGAAAGGGACCTGGGGTAGTCATATCAGATGACCTAAAGGTGGGTAAGCAATGTGAAAAGTTGGTAAGGAGAGTTAGGGGATACTGGGATGCATAGGAAGGGCATCACAAGTAGAAAAGGAAGTGGTTATCCCTCTGTACAGACAGTTGGTGAGACCCCATCTGGAGTACTGTGTGCAGTTCTGGAAACCTCATCTACACAAGGACATAGACAGGATGGAAGCAGTCAGGAGGGCAACTAAAATGGTGCAGGGTCTGCAGCAGAAACCATATGAAGAGAGACTGAGAGCTTAATATGTACACCTTGATGAAAGGAGGGATGGGGGACATGACAGAAACTTCAAGTACCTCAAGGGAATCAACAAAGTCCAGGAGGGTAGCATCTTTCAGAAAAAGAGATATGTAAGAACAAGGGGGCACAATTTAAAGATAGAGGGGACGGCTCAGGGGTAATGTGAGGAAATTTTTTTTTCACTGAGAGAGTGGTGGATTCATGGAACAGCCTTCCTGAGGAGGTCGTTGGGTCTAAAACAGTGGGGGAATTCAAACATGCATGGAACAGACACAAGGCAGTTATAGTGGGGGGTTGCAGGAAGTAGGCTGTTGGTTAACTAGAATCTGCAGCTTATCCAGTAGGTAGGGAAATGGTCAGACTGGGTGGGCCAAGTGGTCCTTATCTGCCGTCAAAGTCTATGTTTCTATGTTTCTGGGAGGGCTGCAACTGCGATTTGTTGAGATTTAGCAGGACTCCCATGGATGTGAGGAAGTCTGAGGCCGTGATCACAGCCTCCAGAGTCTCTTGCCTGGAGCAACTTGCCAGGAGCCAGTCATCCAGATATGGGAACACTTGTATTCTAATTTTCCTGAGATGCGCTGTGAGAATTGCACAACACTTTGTAAAATCTCGAGGCGTTGAAAATAGCCCAAAGGGCAGGACTCTGAACTGATAGTGTTGACCCAATGCCGAGAACCTTAGGTATTTGTGGCACTTTGGGTGTATGAGAATGTGTTAGTAGGCATCCTGCAGGTCCAGGGAGGTTAGCCAATCATGTTGATGAAGCAACGGTAGTAGGGTACCTAGTGATATCATTGTGAACTTTTCCTTGTGAAGGAACTTGTTTAACTTTCTGAGATCCAGAATGGGGCGCATGCCACCGGTTTTCTTCAGAATTAGAAATTAATGGGAGTAGAAACCTGTGTTTCATTGGTCCAGCATAACTAGTTCTACTACCCTGTTGTTCAGAAGGCCTTGTACCTCAGAAGCAAGAAGGTCTGACTGTACTGTACACAGCCTGGGCTGTCGTTTGGGAGGATGATACAGAGGGGTTTTCCAAAAGATTGAGCAAGTACCCCCTCGTGGATTATCCAGAGGAACCATTTGTTTGATGTTATAGATTTCCACTGGTTGTAGAACTGAGTCAGATGTCCTCCCACCGCTGAGGAGGAGTCCCCCTCGGACAGCTGAGGTGGGACCTGGTCCAGAAACTCAGAAAGTGGCACTGGGCACTTTGGGCCCTTGTGCCTTCTGCTGCACTTTCTTTTGTGGCTGAGGGGTGTGGTTTTTGTCAAAACCTCCTCTGCCCCTAAAGGATTGATGGTTGTGAAATTGACGCTTGTTTGCACCCCCCCCCAGGAGGGGGCAGGTGCAGGTCTAGCCATCTTAATGGCAGAACTAGTCTTCTGTGTGGCCTCCAGAGCTTGCTTCACCTGGGGCCTGATCAGACACATAACGTCAAAAGGTAAAGCCATGACCTACTGCTGGGCATCATTCGTGAAGTCCGAAGTGCGCAGCCAAGAGTGGCGGCGGGTGCAGATGCTAGCCACCACCAGCCGGGAGGTGATATCGAAAGCATCCATTGCAGCTTTAACCTGTTGGTTATTGGACTCAATACCCCTAGTTATGGTTTGAAGTAGATCTGGCTTAACTTCCGAATCGGGCAGAGCTTTTACCATTTCTTTGAGCGAATGCCAAAAAACATGCTCATATTGAGAAAAATAGTCCTTGTAGCTAGGAATGCACATACCCAGGGTTGAGGTAGCAAAGACTCTCTTACCAAAGGTGTCTATCTTGCGAGATTCTTTTATAGGCCTGATTGTAGATCCCTGAAGAAGGACAGCCTTATCATTCTCTGCCAAGACTACAATGGCATTAGCAAAGACTTGAGAGGCCAGTATGGGGCGATCCTTGGGAGGGGCATACTTCCTATCGATGGACTTGGCCACGGAAGGAATGAGAGCCGTATTCTTCCACACCATCTGTAAGAGGGTCTCGAAAGAAGGCTGTACCAGAGGTATTAAATCCATAGGGATTTCTGGGACATGAAGATATTGGAGTTGTAAGTGCTTCCCTGGATCAATTTCTGTAGTCTGGAGAAAAAGAGTATAATTTAAATTTTTGAGCAGAGACTTAAAGAAAAGGTCTCCAACCACAGGCTCGGCAGAAGGATTGATCCCTGCTCCCAGGGCAGTATCATTACCCAGCGAAGATCTGGGTCAGGCTCAAAATCATCTCCTGATAGCCCAGAGGGGACCGTATGGATAGGAAAGAAGTGAAAATCAGGAGGAAAAACAGAAGAAGAAAGAATCAGAGTCGAGAACCCCTGAAGACTGGTTGGTGCCGCACTAGTAGTCCCTGGTGCCGAAGAAGAAAACAGCGCCGAGAACAGGGAGGGAGGTGCCAGCCGAAGCAGCACCTCACAGTGTGCCAACACAGCTTGCGGCACTGCAGATGGCACTGACAGAGCCCATGGTGCTGCGCACAGTGCCAACAGAGACTGCAGTGCCATGCACTGTGCTGACAGAGCTCATGGTGCCGTCAGAGCCCGCAGCGCCGCGCACAGCACCGAGAGTGTCTCAGCAGTTACCAGAAAAAATTACTCACCATAGTAATGTTGTTTCTTCTAATGGAGTCTTGCTGTATTCTGACAATATGCGGTTAGCCCCAGCACTTGAACTGCCCTGGAGAGGAAAGAGTTAGCTCTATGCAGAAGCATAGAACGCTGAGCTCAAGATCAGTTTTCAAACCTCTGTCGCTGGTACTTACCAGTGTAACCGTCAGATTCTTACAAGCAAACTAACTATTATGGAAATTGTTCACTCAATAGCCAAAGGGAAACAATTTGGGTCCCAAAAAAGACTCAAGTCGAGAACCCAAGAAAAAAGGTAGTGACAATATAATTTATATTTTAAACCTACAATAGTAATAATAATAAAACAGCTGCCCCACCCTTAAAAGGGAAGGTACAAGGTGCAACACTGTACCTGCCAGCCCACTTCCCAAAAACTAGGTTCTGAGAGAGGAGGCAGGGGGGAGGTCAGAATACAGCAAGACTCCATTAGAAGAACCAACATTACCATGGTGAGTAATTTTTTCTTCAAACAACATGAAGTCTTGCTGTATTCTGACAATATGCAGACTACCAAGCAGTTCCCCCAGGAGGAGGGAATGCAGAACCTACTTTGGGAACAAGCTCTGCAGTACTGCTGTGACAAACCTAGCATCACTCCTAGCCTTGATGTCCAGAGAGGAATGCTTTGTGAAAGTATGGACTGTTTTCCAGGTGGCTGCTTTACAGATTTCTAGCAAGGGTATATCTCTGGCCACAGCCAGAGTGGCAGCTGTACCCCTAGTTGAGTGAGCCCTCAGGCCTGGAGGAGGTGTTTTGCCCAATTTCTCGTAGAAGAATTGTATATAAGAGACGATCCACCTGGCAATAGTCCTTTTAGTAGCAGACTTACCCTTTCCTGCTTCACCATAAGTGATAAACAGTTGAAGAGAACCATTTCTACGTGGCTTAGTATGCTCTATGTAGTAGCTAAGAGCCCTTTTAACATCCAAACTGTGTAATCTTCTTTGCCCTGAAGAAGCATGGACAGTGAAAAATACAGGCAGAGACATAGTCTAGTTCAGAAGAAAATCTGATACCACTTTGGATAGGAACCTTCTGTTGGTTCCTAGGACCACTTTATCCCTATGGAAGGAGATGAAGTCAGGTTTGACTGACAGGGCCTGTCACTCACTAATCCGTGTGGCAGAAGTAATAGCTACCAGGAACACAGTTTTCTAGGTCAAGTATTTCTGCTTAGCCAAAGCCAGAGGTTCAAAGGGTGGCTGCATAAGCTGGGCAATGCAGACATTAAGATCCCAAGCCACAGCAGGCTCTCGAAGGGGGGTTAATATGAACCAGACCTTTGAAAAACTTAGTGAAAACAGGATGAGATGCCAGGGAAGAGCACTTCCAAGCTGAAAGGAATGCAGAAACAGCTGCTAAATGAACCTTCAGAGTTGCAGGCCTAAGGCCAAGACTATCAGGATGAACCAGATAATCTAAGGCTGTGGCAATGCCTGCAGAGTCAGGCACAGTGCCCTTTTGAGTACACCAAATGCTAAATCTTTTCCATTTGGAATTATAAGTTTTTCTAGTGAAAGATTTCCTGGAAACCTTCAAGATATTCAGGACTCCCTGAGAAAAATGCAGGCCTGCATATTTCAGCTCTTCAAGAGCCAGGCCTTGAGGTTGACAGACTGGAGATTGGGGTACCAGATCCTCCCCTGAGAGGAGGTTAGGAGATTGTATCTCCTGGGAAGAAAAAGGGGGGCATGACACTGCCACAGACAGCAATAGAGGATACCAAGGCTGCCTGGCCCAATCTGGAGCTACCGGTATCACTGTGCAGGGTGGAGATCTGATTTTTATCAGGACTCTGAACAACAGAGGGAAGGCATAGAGAAACTTGCCCATCCAATCCAGAATGAGAGCATCCAGAGGAACAGTCCCCAGGACTGGAGGTCTGCAAAAGAACAGAGGAAGTTGGTGATTGTCCGGGGCTGCAAAGAGATCTATCTCTGGAGTGCCCCATCTGGAGAAAATGACCTGTAGAATGGGAGGGTGCAGGGACCATTTGTGATTTCCTGGGATATTCTGCTCAGGGCATCTGCTAGTATCTTGTCTTTCCCTGAAAGGTGAACTGCTATCAGGGAAGTCTGAAGGGAATAGGCTAGAGACCACAGTTTCATGGCTTCTGTGCACAAGGCAATGGACCGAGTGCCCCCCTGCTTGTTGATGTACCACATCGTGGTGGTGGTGTCTGTCCTGACTTGAACCTCCTTGCCCCTGACTGACTCTGAGAAGAACTGAAGGGCTAGAAAAACTGCCCTGAGTTCCAAGAGATTGCTATGAAGGAGAGACTCTTGTGGAGACCAGACCCCTTGAGCCGTAAGGGCTCACAAATGGGCTCCCCAATCTAGGAGAGAGGCATCTGTAGTTAGGACTACTGAGGGGACTTAAGAAAGAAATGGAACTCCTTGTCTGAAGTTGTCCTGGTTCAGCCACCATTGGAGAGCCTGGACCAGAGTTTAAGTCACTGGAATCAATTTGGTGAGAGTCTCTTTTCTGAGACCAAAAAGACCTTAGGTGGAACGGAATGTCCCTCTTCTGAAATCTGGCTTCATGCACCACCACAGTGGAAGCTGCCATATGGCCCGTGAGTTGAAGAAACTGTCTTGCTGGATGAGAGACCAGAGGTCGAAAGGAGGAAGCAAGATCTGTTAAGGCCTTTACCCTTGCCAGGGGAGGAAACCCTTTGCTTGGATAGTATCCAAGTCTATCCCTATGAAAGTAAGAAGCACTGGTTTGAGGACAGACTTTGGGAGATTGAGGAGAAACCCCAGAGAGCTGAGCAAGTCTTGAGTGGTTTGCAGAACTGACTTGACCTGGTCTGATGACTGACCTACAATTAGCCAGTCGTCCAGATATGGGAAAATGGAAATACCTTGCCATCTGAGGTAAGCCACTACTATTGCTAGGTGCTTTATGAACACCCTTGGAGCTGATGTTGGGACGAATGGCATGGCTCTGAACTGATAGTGGTCTGAAGGCAACTCGAACCCGAGGTACTTTCTGTGGGAGCGCCTGATAGGAATATGGAAGCAAGCATCCTTGAGGTCCAGGGATGCGTGCCAATCCCCTGGCCTAAGAGAGGGAAGAATTATTCCTAGAGTCACCATTTTGAATTTTGGTTTTGAGATGTGTTTGCTCAAATACCTTAGGTCTAGGATGGGTTGCCACTCCCCTGTCTTTTTTGGGGCAAGGAAGTACCTGGAGTACAGGCCTTTGCCCCTGTGCTGAGTAGGAACCTTCTCTACAGCTCCGAGAGCCAGAAGACAGGAAACCTCTGCCTCTAGGGCAAGGGTTTCTGAGATGGATGCAGGTGGAAAAGACCTGGCCCTCAGTTTTGGAAACCTTTTGAAGCTGAGGGCCAGTCCCTGGTTTACTACTTCCAGGATCCACTTGTCTGAGGTAACAGACTTCCAGGCCTGGAAGTAATAAGCCAGCCTGCCTCCTACTGGAATGAGGGAGTCAACGCAGGCTGACACATCAGGGTGTCTGCTTGGCAGAAGCCTTAGACTGGGAAGAGGATGCAGCCCTATCCATCCCCCTCCTGCCTCTCCCTCGAAAGAACCCCCTCTGTGGGAAGGAAGAGGAAGCCTGGGCTTGGTAAAAAAGGCTTGTGGAATGGTCTGCCCCTGCCCCTAGACTGCTGCCTCTGAGGAGTGGCCTGCTTCTCTTTGGTCTGTGCACTCCTGTAGGTGGTCCTGCACTCGTCCATTTTTTTTCATGTAAGCTTCTGTCTGATCCCCAAACAGAAAGTTACTCACTACAGGGAAATCCACAGCCTTGGCCTGAGTATCCTGTTAAAGGCTAGTACAAGCATGTCTTTTGAGAGACACAGATGTAGCCATGACTCTTGATGTCACATCATTGGAGTCCACAGCAGCATGAAATTGCACTTTGGATGCCTCAATTCCATCAGCAGCCACCCCCTCCAGCTCTTCGGCTAGCTGGGGGGAGGCCTGTTTAGCCAGTTCCTGAACCGTATCCCACCTGGACTTCTGGTATCTGGCTGTGTAGACCATGTAATTTGCCTGCCTGAGTCCCAAAGAGGATGCCAAATATTGTTTCTTGGCCATGGCATCAACTTTCCTGGAGTCCTTGTCTGGTGGGTGTGAAGCCAAAGAGATGTTAGCCCTGTCACAGGCTACAGCCTGCACTACCCCAACATGGCTGCAATGAGTGTATGAGAACTCCGTACCTCAGCCTGATAACATATACCTCCTGTCCATTCTCTTATCCACAGGAGGTAAGGAGTTAGGTGTTTGTTAGATTTTTTGTGTCTGTTTCCCCAATGACTTGTGAAGAGAGATAGACAATCTTTTGGACTCTGGGATGTCCATCATTTCTACAAAATCAGGCTCTTCCTCCTCCTCCTCCTCCTCAGCAGCTTCAACCTTTGGGAGCTGGAGGGTTTCAACCACCTTTTTGTAAAACAAGAATTGTGAAGGAGACTCAAAAAGCCTGGGAGGGGAGACATTGGAGGGCCTGTCTGGGGAGATGTCTGGTTCAATGGGCACATCCAGACCCTCACGGTCGTTAGCTTCGTCCTCATCATCGGGATAGTCTTCATCTCCATCCCACTTCTCATAGAAAGCATCTGGATCGTAATCTGATGGAGTTGGATCTGACTGAACCGACCACCTAACCGGCGGTACCGGTTCGGATGGAACCGGGCGAAGCGATTGAACTATGCTAATCGCTTTAGCAATCATGTCAGTGGTTGAAGTATGTGGTGTTTGGTCCGAACTGGCTGCCTTACGCTTTCTTTTTGACAGAACCGAGCCCTTGGAGTCAGACCTCCTTTTGCCTGAAAAGGTATCGCCTAGGTCAGTAGGCACCTCCTCAGGGTCGGCCGCAACCGAACCAGGTTGGCCATCTGGATCTACGGAGTTCTCTGCCTCCCTTTCCTTCAACCTACTCAACCTTTTTTCTAGTATGGCTTTAGGGATGTTTTTGCAAATCTGGCAGTCTGTTCTGAGGTGGTCAAACCCCAGACAATAAATACAGATGAGGTGGAGGTCGGCCTTGGCAAAGGCCTCCCCACACTCAGTACAGTGCTGAAACCCAGTGGGACCGTTTTTTTCCTTGGGTTTCTCAGACATGGCCAACCTAACCAATTACCCTTAAAAAGCTTTCAAGCCAGGTAATAAACAACCGGTTATGAACCGTGTCACGGGTTCAGGAAAAAAAAACAGAAAAAAGTCTGGTTCTTTTGAAACCGATCAGCACCGGAACACCACACTAATCCCTGAAAATAGTAAAACAATCAAAAACAATCAGAAAGGTTGGTTCCTAGCTGGACCGACCAATGAAGAACCAAAACAAAAACAATTTCCACAATTTCTAAATAAAACACAAGTCACCACCTATCTACCACACCACCTGTACCGTAGACAGAGACCGGAAATACGAAAAATAATAAACACATCGGTGTAAACCAAATGCTTTTTAAAATGTTACAGAACATTCTATGCTTCTGCATAGAGTTAAATCTTTGCTCTTCGGGGCAGTTCAAGTGCTGGGGCTAACTGCATAGTCAGAATACAGCAATACTTCATGTTGTTTAAAAACTGTGATTTGAAGATAAAGGGAAAAATGGCAGGAGATACAGGCATCGGTATGTCCCCCTGCGCTGCAGCCATGTGAGGGGCATAAACACCGGAGCGCGGAGTTGACGGCACCAAAGAAAGCATTACTTACCATAGTAATCTTGTTTCTTCTAAGGGAGTCTTATTGTATTCTGACAAATGCAGTATGGTCTCACCATAGGACTGCCCCGGAGCCAAAATGGTTAATAGAACCTATGCTAATAGTGGAATGTTAGGCTCAAGCTTGGTTTTCAAATCACTGTCCCATGTTGCATTTCCTGCAACCGTCAGATTCTTACGAAGCATGCAGAAGCTAAATACTAACTAACCAAACTAAGTTTACTACCCCTAAATAACCCTATTAGGGGAGCAGAAACTCCAACAACAGGAGGTGTCTCTAAGACTCAAGTCAACAGATGCCCAAAAAACTAACAGGTACCTACAGGTTTCCAACATCAGTGATACAGGAGTGAGCACAGCCCTGTAGGTCCTAGCAGGGGAGGAAGGGTGGGAGCTCAGAATACAGTAAGATTCCCTTGGAAGAAACAAAATTACTAAGGTAAGTAATGTTTTCTTCAAACCTCAGGAAATCTTACTGTATTCTGACAAATGCAGACTACCCAAGCAGTGCCTTTAGAGACGGGCAGAGGACCTATTTAGGAACTACTGTGCCAAACCTGGCATCATTTCTGACCTGGGTGTCCAGGCAATAGTGCTTGGTAAATGTATGAACTGTTTTCCAGTAAGCTGCCTTGCAGATTTTCAAAAGAGGAATGTCCCTGGAAGCTGCTATAGATGCAGCAGTCCCCCTAGTAGAATGGGTCCTAAGCCCTTCTGAGGGCTGCTTACCCATCTTGTCATAACAGAACTGGATACATGAGACAATCCATCTTGCTATCGATCTCTTTGTGGCAGGTTTACCCTTGCCGGCCTCTCCATAGGTCAGAAAGAGTTGGGTTCTATCCCCTCTGTGACCTTTCATGTGATCTAGATAGTAGCTAATAGCCCTCTTGACATTCAGGCTATGTAGCCTACACTCACCTGAAGAGGAATGTTCAGTAAAGAAAACTGGCAGGGTGATGGACTGATTAATGTGAAAGTCAGATACCACCTTAGGAAGAAATTTATTTGTCCTGAGTACCAACTTGTCCCCGTGGAAGGCAACATAATTGGACTCCATGGACAAGGCCTGAATCTCACTAATCCTTCTGGCAGAAGTAATAGCCACTAAAAACACAGCCTTCCAAGTTACATACTTAGGGTCAGCCGAAGACATGGGTTCAAAAGGAGGCTGCATAAGCTGTGCTATGCAAATGTTTAGATCCCACACAGGGGTAGGGGTTCTATGAGGAGAGTGCAAATGCAGTAATCCTTTAAAAAACTTTTGGAACACTGCATTAGAGGCCAAAGAGGATGCTTACCTGCTGACAGGTGAGCAGACACTGCAGCCAAATGCACCTTCAAAGTAGAGGTCCCGAGGCCTAGGGAATGAAGATGGGTGAGATAGTCAAGAACTACTGATAAGCCAGCCTGGGTATGGTTTACATTTTTGTCTCTGCACCAAAAAGCAAATCTTTTCCACTTAGAAGTATAGATTTTTCTGGTAGCAGGTTTTCTGGATACCCTAAGGACCTCCATTACCCCCTCTGAGAGATTCAAGTTTGCATAGTCTAGGTCCTCAAGAACCAGGCTTTGAGTCTGAGGGATCGAAGGTTGGGATAAAGGTTCCTGCCCTCGGAGGAGGTAAGCAGATTGTGCCTCCTGGGTAGGCTGACTGGCCTGGGTACTGATAGGGACAGGACTAGGGAATACCATGGTTGCCTGGCCCAATCTGGTGCAATGTGGACCATTGTGGCTGGTTGGGACCTGAGCTTGTTCAGGACTCTTCGTAATAGTGGGAAGGGAAGGAAGGCATACAAGAACTTCCCTGTCCAATCCAGGATCAATGCCCCCAGTGGTACTGTGCCCTTCAGTGGAGGTCTGCAGCAGTACAGATGGAGCTGGTAGTTGTCTGGGGAAGCAAAGAGGTCTACCTCTGGAGTGCCCCATCTTCTGAACACCAGCTGCAGTACTTGCTTGTTTAAGGACCATTCGTGATGGTTCTGATTTATTCTGCTCAGTGCATCTGCCAGCACATTGTTCTTCCCTGGAAGGTGGATTGCTGACAGCAAAATGTTCAGGAAATAGGCTAGGGTCCATATTTTCATAGCTTCTGTGCACAGGAATGTGGACCTTGTGCCTCCCCATTTGTTGATGTAATCAGGGGTGTAGCCAGGAATTTTAAACTTGTACTCAAAACTGTTGCCTCCCCACCATTATGTAAACATAAACCAAAATATGCGCTGCCATGCCACACCAACAATAGTCCCCACCCCCTTTGCCATGTCTGAATTCAAGTAATCAGTTTCTTCCTGTAATCCTCCTTCCTTTGTTTTTCTGCCTGTCTGGTAAGTTGTTCTTGTTTGTGTATTTGGCTGGTGGCATCAGTGCCCCATAGCAAACAACAACAAAGGCAAAAGGGCTCAGTGCGACACGGACGCAATGTGACTCAAAATGTCCTTGCTTTCCTCTTTTTGTTGCCCTTGCCTGATTTGTTGCCCCTGCCTGATTTTGTTTACTGTACTCGGTTGAGTACAGTGCGTATGCCTGCCGACACCCCTGGATGTAATACATAGTGGTCATGTTGTCTGTCCTGACCTGGACCATCTTTCCTTGCAGCATGCTGGCGAATGCCTGAAGTGCCAGGAACACTGCCCTGAGCTCCAACAGGTTGATGTGCAGTAATGACTCCTGTTTGAGCCACGTACCATGGACAGTATACTCCCCTAGATGTGCTCCCCCACCCTAGAAGGGATGCATCTGTAGTGAGCACCAGAGACGGTTGCTCTTGGAGGAATGGGGCCACTTGTCTGAGGTTTCCCAAATCCTGCCACCATTGGAGTGTCTGCACGAATGTTTGAGTGACTGGGACCAACTTTGACAATTTGTCCTTTGTTTGGTGTCAGTAATGTTTGAGATTATATTGAATATCCCTCATCTGAAATCTTGCTCCTGACACTGTGGCGGTTGAGGCTGCCACATGGCCCAGCAACTGGAGAAAATGTCTAGCTGGCCTGAGGCTGTGAGGCTCGAAAGAACCTACCAGTTGCCTGAGAGTGTCTGCCGTCAGTAGAGGAAGAAAAACCCTTCCTCTGACTGAATCCAATTCTGCTCCTATAAATTCCAGGAGCTGTACTGGTTGCAGCACTGACTTCTACTGGTTTATCAAGAAACCCAAGGACTGTAACAGTTCCTGTGTTAAGGCCAGAGATTTCTTGACCTGTTGAGAAGTGTGCCCCACTAAGAGCCAGTCATCCAGGTATGGAAAGACTGCCACTCCCTGCCTCCGTAGGTGTGGCACAACTACTGCCAAGCATTTTGTGAACACACTTGGGGCAGAGGTAAGGCTGAAATGCATTGCTCTGAACTGATAGTGGCCTGATAGAAGCCTGAACCTCAGGAACTTTCTGTGAGACTGCCTTATGAGGATATGGAAGTAAGCATCTTTTAGATCCAGAGACACCAACCAATCCCCTTGCCTTAAAGTTGGCAGAATTATTTTTAAGGTGACCATTTTGAATTTTGGTTTCAGTAAATGCCTGTTTAGGTACCCGAGATCCAATATGGGTCACCACTCCCCTGCTTTCTTGGTTGTGAGGAAGTAACTTGAGTAAAGGCCCTTTCCTTTCTGTAAGAGAGGAACTGGCGCCACTGCTCCTAGTGAAAGCAGATTTAACACCTCCTTTTCTAGTAACAATGTCTCGGGGGGGGGGAGGAGGTTAAAAACTCTTGCCCTCAGTCTTGGACTGAATTTGAAACTGTGTGCAAGTCCCTGACTTACTACCTCCAGAACCCACTGATCTGTAATGATGGATTGCCATTCCTGGAGATAGTGGGTCAGCATGCCCCCTACTGGTCCTGGGGAGGTGACACGAGATGATGCCTCAGGGTGTCTGCTTAGACTGAGGTGCTGACTGGATGCTGGGGCTAGTGCAGTCAGTGCCTCTCCTGCCTCTGCCTCTGAAATAACCTCTCTGCTGTTGATAATGTGGATATGCCAGAGGCTGGAAGAATGGCCTATAAGGTCTGCCCCTATGATCCCTAGCATGCTGCTTTTGGGGGGGGTAGGAGCCTTCTCCTTAGCAGCAGCACTTTGATATGCTGTTTTGTATTCATCCATTTTCCTCATGTAAGCCTCAGTCTGCTGTCCGAACAGAGACGAAGGCTCACATGGGAAGTCCATGGCTTTGGAGTGAGTGTCTTGGGTCAGACTGGTAGTCCTGAGCCAAGCAAATCTTCTCAATGATATTGAAGAAGCCATCTGTCTGGCTGCAGTATCATTGCTATCCACAGCCATTCTGAACTGGACTTTGGAAGCCTCTATCCCTCTCTTGGCAGCTTCCTCCAGCGTCTGTTGCAATTTGTGTTGGCACTGACTTTGTAATCTGTAGGACAGTGTCCCACAGTGTCCTTTGGAATCTGACAACATAGGCCATGTATGAAGCCTGCCTAATTGCCAAGGAGGAACCAGATGCATCTTTTTTGCAATAGAATCCAGCCTTCTGGAATCCTTGTCAGGAGGGTGGGATGCCAGGGGAATACCTGCTTTATCACAGGCTGCTGTCTGTATCACACCCTCATGGCTAGGGTGGCCAAACAGAAATTTGGCCCCACCTTTAGCCACCCAATATTTCTTATCCACCTTTCTATCAACTGGTGGAATAGAAGTTGGGGTATGCAGGATTTTTATCACCTGCTTCAGGGACTTATGGATGGGGAGTAAAACCCTTTTAGGAGCCTGAACATCCATCATGTCCCTATAGCCCTGTTCCTCCTCCTCATCAGTTGATTCCTGTGTAGGGAGGTCCAGGGACAAAGTCACCTGTTTCACAAATTTAAAATGAAAGGTAAAGTCCTCAGTTCCCTTGTCAGGGGAGTCAGAACGATGAGGATCCGGTGAAATATCTGGGTCAGTGGGTTCACCGTAGTCCTCATCCTCAAAATCGTCAGCATCATCATAATAATCCTCATGAAAACTGTCCACTTCTGGTTCCAATGATCCGAGAACCAGAGTGGAACTTGAAGCATCCAAATGCGTCTGCTTCTGAACCTGAACCGGTGTTACCGGTTGAAGCGACTGAATTATTTTGATAGCATTAGCTATTTCCTCAGCGGTTGGAACCGGAGTACTCGGTTGCGGTTCAACCACTGAATGCTTTTCTTTTCTCTTTCCTGCGGCTATCGGGTTAGCAGCAGGGTCAGCAGGCTTCTTTTTGGTGGAAAAACCGTCACCCTTGTCAGAGGGCTGATTATCCGGTTCTTTTTGATCAGAAATCAGTTTGTCTGCAGACGGTTCAGCATCCTTTTCAGTCATCCTTTCCTGCAGGCATTTTAGGCGCCTATCAGGCGTCAACTGAGGGAAGTTTTTACAGATCTTGCAGTCCCCTTTGAGGTGGTCAAACCCCAAGCAAAACACAAAACTAATATGAGGATCACCATTGGCAAACAGTTCCCCACACTCTGTACACGGTTGGAAACCTGTGGGGCCGTTCGCTTCTTGGTCTGTGACATTGATTGGTTTTTTTAAACCAAAGTAAAACTGAGAATTACCCTGGTAGGTTTTAAACGTAAGAAAAAATGCCTTACCGGATGGTAACAGTAATTTAACTTTAAACAAACACACAGAATGACCTTGGTTCCTTCTCGGCTGGAAAAACCAAGGAGGAACCAAAAGACTTACCTAAAACTACACTAATCTAACAAATTCTACCTATGAACCAAGGACAGTGCTTCAAAAATTGAATAAATAAAATGGACTTTTAAAATAAATTGAGAAATTATTTCTTCAGTTAAAGTGAAGGAGAGCTCTCCAGAGATGTCTTACTGAGGCAAGCGGAGTAAAGAATCTAACAGTTGCAGGAAGTGCAACCAGGGACAATGATTTGAAAACTGAGCTTGCGTCTAACATTCCACTATTAGCATAGGTTCTATTAACCATTTCAGCTCCGGGACAGTCCTATGGTGAGACCATATTGCATTTGTCAGAGTACAGTATGATTTCCTGGGGTTTGAAGAAGGCGCTGCGTGACTAGGAAGGCCCAACCACCCTACCCGTCCCTCTGGGGCTGAATGGCCTGAAGGCCCCGGCGTCGGAGTGACCGGCTTGGGCAACTGGACCAATCTCCGAGCCCACTGCTCCATAAGAGTAGCCCACTGGTGAAACTGCTCATCAGAGGCTCCTCCAATAGGCAAGGAGGAGCTCCAGTGTCGAGGAGGTCGGCTACCAGAGACACAAACCGGTGACTTCGACAGAGGTGGAGACCGGTGCCTGGCCCCAATAAACGGCCGTCTACATGCAGACATACCAGAGGGTGACCTCAAGTGATGCCTTTTCTTCTTCAATCCATGTGTCGAAGAAGAACTCAATGCTGAACAGTGCTGAGAATGGGACCGTTTCCTTTTATGCTTTCAGGGGGAATCGCCCATCCCCCTGAGCATTGGACCATCCGTTGTCAGACACTCCTCCCTCTGGGGAGGGCAGCAGACTGGACCCGACCCGACTGACTGAACAGCTTTAATATGAAGTCTCCCTACTGTCATCTGACCCACTCATGGTCGACTCCATCAATGGAGGGCTGAAGACTTCTTGCAGAATTGTTAAAATTAATAATATAATCGGTACTGATTCGAAATAATCTACAAAACAAGAAACTGAACTATTGCTGCTAGTGAAGTTTAACTCCCAGTGGGCAAGCGACGTCATCACTGAAGCGCACTAGACAGCAGGAAAAAAGGAACTGAGGCAGTTGGAGGGTCAACGCCGAGACAGTCATTACTGCATGAGCTGGGGCTCACGGTGCTGCTTCCTCGTGGCTCCATCTCAGACACTGGCCCTCTTGAAAAAGTTTGCTCCCACTGGGTCCTAGCGCATCTGGTGAACTCCCATTAGTGTTAATGAGTGGTGGAGAATTTATGTCCAGGAAGATAAGGCCATTTCTTTGGCCAAAGACTACCAAATGGCCAGACAGACACCACAGCAGCGAGGTAACAGCCAAGCACTGGTAAGACACTCCTTTTTCCCATTTAAACTCCAAGTCTGATAAGAACTCTGGTGGGGGTAACAAATCTACACCCAAAGACTTTATTTGCTATAACTGTAATAAGCCAGATCATATTGCAAGAAAATGCCATAGTAAGAAGAGAGACACTGGAGCAGATTTGTCCTTAGCAAATTGGGGAAGTACTTAGATGTGAAGCTGGGAGATAAGACTGTGAAGGGACTTATAGATTCGGGAAGCAGACAGACCCTAGTGCATATTGAAGTGCTGGGACAACAACGTCCAAAAGTACAAGGTACTGGTGCCATCTGCATCCACAGGGACACTGAATACTATACCACCAGCCAAGTGACTATTAATGGGGTGTCGCACCAAATGAAAGTGGGGGTAGTACCCAAGTTACCTGTACCTGTTATTATTGGAAATGACTTTCCAGGATTTACTGAGTTAATCAAAGAGGGAGTAAATCCTGATGTTTCAGCAGCTGTGGTGACAAGAGCTCTGGCAAAGAAACTCTCAGATGATGGGGACTCTTTTCCTTTCGCTGATTTTGATTCAGACGTCTTTGAGTACAGTTCCCAGATCCGGAAGTCCAGGAAAGAAAGACGATGCCTGAAGAAACGGTGGCAAAAAAAGACTGATTGACATAAGGGGTTAACATATGAAAATGCTGAAACTAAACTGATTGTGATTTTCTTTCAGAACAAACTAACAATGTTTCTCTCCAGGGTTATTTTAAGCAGCTAGGGGTGAAATCAAAACAGGGTAAGCCTATGTTTAAAAAATGTAATGGGCACTGGCCCAGCAGTTGGATTTCCGTCTGTAACACCGGCGACCTGGGTTCGGGAGTGGACTCAGGTCGCTGGAGGACTGGCAGGGGGGAATGGGCTTGAGTGTCCCATGATGACTTGCCTTCTCCGAGGGGAGGGTGGGGAATCCGCCCGGCATATGCCGACCCCTGGCAGAGGCCAGAGGTTCAGC
Source organism: Neoceratodus forsteri (assembly GCA_016271365.2). Lineage (NCBI taxonomy): Eukaryota > Metazoa > Chordata > Ceratodontiformes > Ceratodontidae > Neoceratodus > Neoceratodus forsteri. The sequence continues at coordinate 44,332,361 of JADMNL010000025.1, read as the reverse complement.
ATCACATCAGGCTCCTCAGTATTTGATTGGCTCCGGATGAAGGTTGGGGGTTTGACAAATCTCTGAGGCAGCTAAGGGAAGGATGTCGCGGACATCAGTGCTTGCACCTTGATGTAGTGGGCACTTGCAACATCCACACAGAAAGCATGGAAAATGTCCTCCAGCTCCAGAGACAGAGCCCTGGAGCGAGCCCTCAATGTGCTGCCACCTGCCTGACCACCCTCTGATCGACAAAAAACAGAAGTATCGGGGTGCCTGGGGCCCAACCTCATCCCCACCCGGGGGGTAAACTGCAGCTCCATGGGTGAAGAGGGCAGATCAAGGTAAGGCAGACAGCAGAGGGATGACTCCGTGGGTTCCTGAGGAAGTCGGAGCTGGGGGGATATAGGGAGGAAAAGAGAAAGTACAAAAACAAAATGTAATGGGCTACTGTACAGAGTTTGGGTTAAACCTCAGACATAGGACCAGATAGAAATGGAAATTACATACCTACCGTAATTCTTGATCTTCTTGGACGAAGTCTCCACCACTCATTCACACTAATGGGGAGTACGCCGGAGGCGTTAGGACCCAGCGGGAGCCAAATTTTTTCAGGAGGGCCGGCACTGAGAGCTAGGCTCATGTAGTGTATAGACTACCTCAGCATCGACCCTCCAACCACCTCAGTATCTTTTTTTCTGAGGAGGTGCAGCGTAGCTAACCTAGAGAGGACTAACCTAAATATCGGACATAAGATAGTCTGAATGAACCCTGTAAGAAGGGTCAAAGAACAAAGTCTTCACAGCCCAACGACTGAAGGACTGAAGACCATAAACAGAGAATTGAGCTTGGGGTATCATGGGTAGGCATGTGAATGAGTGGTGGAGACTTCATCCAAGAAGATCAAGAATTACGGTAGGTATGTCATTTCCATATCTTCCTGAACATAAAGTCTCTACCACTCATTCACACTAATGGGAGAGTACCGAGCTAAAATAATCCCCCGAGATGGGTGTTAGGAGAGAGGAGCTCACTTAGGACAGAAGTCCATTAAGGACTGATGTTGTCTGGCATGGACATCCAAGGCATAGTGCTTTACAAATGTATGCACAGAGCTCCAAGTGGACGCACTGCAGATGTCCGCAATGGGCACATTGCGGATTCTGGCCAGAAATGCCATGACTACTCTGGAAGAGTGAGCGTATTCTCTGCATTCCAGCTTGACCTGTGCCATGGAGTAGAAATGGCGAAGGTATGCCACTAACCATGCTGAAATGCATCTGATAGCAACAGGTTGACCAAGCGGGGTCGTGCTGAAGGAGACAAACAGTTGTTGAGCCTTGCGGATCTCCTTTGTGCTATCCAGGTAGAACTGCAAAGCTCTCTTCACATCCAAAGAATGAAGGGTACACACGCCCTTATTCTGGAAATTTGCAAAGTAGGTAGGAAGGACTAAAGGTTGATTCAAATGAAATTCCGAGACAACCTTAGGAAGGAACTTAGGATGAGTCCTAAGAACCACCTTGTCCTTGTGAAATACAGTGTACGGAGGGTCTGTGACCAAAGCGTGTATTTCTGATACTCTACAGGCAGAAATCATGGCCACCAGGAAGGCAGTCTTCCAAGTTATAAATTTCAACTCACAAGTGGCTAGAGGCTCGAAGGGTTTACTAATGAGCATGTCTAGCACGAGGTTAATGTCCCAGGCTGCAACCAGATGTCTAATGGGCAGTCCGGTAAGCAGAATGCCCTTAAGAAACAATTAAACTACAGGTAACTGAGCCAGGGACATAGAAAGTACAGGCTTATGGTATGTGGAAATTGCGCAAAGATGAACTTTGACTGTAGAATACTGCAGACCTGTGTTAGAGAGGTCTAAGAGATACTCCAGGACTTTACGCGGTGGGCATGAAAAGGGATTCCAAGATGATTTTGCACACCAGGTAGAGAAATGCTTCCACTTAGCTGTGTATGTTTTTTTGAGTAGCTGGCTTGCATGCAGCTAGAATATCTGAAGTTCTACAAGAAATGTTAAACCTGTTCACTTCTATCTCCCCAGGAGCCAGGCGTGGAGGTGAAGAGACACCTCAGGTTGGGATGAACTACAGGGTCCTGGGTCAGAAGATTCGTCTGGAGTGGAGGTGGTTTCAGGGAGGTTTCTAATAACCTGTTGATTAGAGGAAGCCAGATCTGGAGAGGCCAAAATAGGGCAATGAGAATCAGTCTGCCTCCGTGTGCCTCCAATTTGAGCAGCAGTCTCTGAACTAGGGGAAGAAGAGGAAATGCATACACAAAGCATTTTGTCCACCACAGCCTGAATGCATCCTGACAAAAAATGGCAAGTCCTGGATTTCTGGAGCAGAAGAGAGGCAGTTTTGCGTTGAGTGGGGATGCAAAAAGGTCCAGGTCCAGAGTTTCCCACTTTTTGAAGAGTGACTGAACGATGGTTAAGTTGAGACACCACTCGTGAGGATCTGTCTCTGTTCTGCTGAGATGGTCGGCCAGTTCATTTTGTACTCCTGGCAGGTAGACCACCTGAATCAGAGCCTTGTGCTCCAGACACCATTCCCCACACTCTCATTGCTTCCCTCCATAATGGGCAAGAGTGTGCACTGCCCTGCTTGTTGATGTAATACATCATTGCCTTGTCCATTTGAAGGAGAATGGTCTTGTGACAGAGTATGTCCTTCAGAGCTCGGACTGCAAAGAGGATGGCCCTCATTTCCAGAACGTTTATGTGAAGTTGGGACTCGTCCTAGGTCCACGTGCCCTGGGTGTGGAGATCCTGGCAGTGAGCTCCCCAGCCTATTAAGGATGCATCCATGGAAATGGAGATCTGGGGATCTAGAGGGACAAAGGGGATATCCTTCCAGAAGGTTGTCCTCCTGAGACCAACAGATGAGTGACCATTTCAACGGTTCTGTCACCTTGATGTGAAAGGACTGAGGGTGAGTGACTGGTGACCACTGAGTGCTGAGCATCCACTGAGAGGTTCTCACGTGGAGACGAGCCAGAAGTACAGTGAACACTGAGGATGCCATGAGACCCAGCATCCACTGCATTGAAAGAGTTCAAACTAAGCTGTTCTCTCTGATGAAGCAGGCCATCTGAAGGATATCACTCCTTCTGTCTTCCGGAAGGAAGGCTTTTGCACAGGAGGTGTCCAGAAGGGCTCCTATGAAGAGAAGCTTCTGGGAGGGCTGCAGCTGCGACTTTTTCAGGTTGAGCAGAACTCCCATGGACGTGAGGAAGTCTGAGGCTGTAGCCACGGCCTCCAGAGTCTCTTGTCTGGAGTGGCTTGCGAGAAGCCAGTCGTCCAGATATGGGAATACTTGAATTTTGATTTTCCTTAGATGCACCATGAGAACTGCACAGCACTTTGTAAAGACTTGAGGCACCAAGGATAGCCCAAAGGGCAGGACTCTGAATTGGTAGTACCGACGCAGTGCCACAAACCTTAGGTACTTGTGGTGCTTTGGGTGTATGAGAATGTGTTAGTAGGCGTCCTGCATGTCCAGAGAGGCTAGACAATCGTGTTGATGAATCAAAGGTAACAGGCTACCGAGTGATATCATCTTGAACTTTTCCTTGTAGAGGAAATGAAAATTACATACCTACCGTAATTCTTGATCTTCTCTTGTATCTTCACCATTCATTACTGCTTGGGTTAGTGCCAGAGGCGTGCACCCGCTATGGGAGTTTTTTTTTTTTTGATCCAGCTCCAACCGCACCGCCCTCGAGCACGACGTACTGCGTCATGCGCGAGGGGTGGCCGTTAGGTGCCGTAGACTCCTCCTCTATCTCAGTTCTGGTAGCCGGAGAGGCAAAAATAAAGGGTAAGAAAAGAGGAAAGCGAGGCAAGAGAGCCGAGGGACAGAAAAAGGAAAAGATATAAACTGAAAAAGGAATAAGCTGGTAGAGAATAGACAGAGGAGAGAGAATTCCTATTCTAAGGGACCGCAGGGCCTCCTTTCTGGGGCGGCTCTAGGGGAGGAACAGAGAGAAGGAAGAGAAAGTAGAAGAAGAAGAAAAAGAGGCATGTTGAGAGGGAGAACAGTGCCCATCGAGCATTGGTTGAGAGGCTTATAGGCTCAAAACTAACAAGGGAGCAAGAATCCCAGTTGCTAGGACTGAGGGGAGGTTCAACCGAACCACCTGAACAGATCCGAATGAGGGCAGACTTTCTGAACTCTCAACATGCCAAGTCCCTTCATCCTAGCTGAGGGCTCCTAGACTGCCCGGGCAGAACCTGTTCCGGGTAGAGCACCCACCCAGGAAGGGGACTAAGTCCCTTAGCACCTTGTTAAGTGCTAACACAGTAGTGTATGGGAAAGACTATGCCTTCTCAAAGGCAGTTTGGTATGAAAGATAGAGTGGAACTCAATCAGACTCCCTAAGGCAAGGCAAGCAGATGCTCAGAGCTGACAAGTTCAATCAGCAACTAGAAGAGCTCAAATAATACCTGCCAGGAGGATTCTAGACTTTGCCGAGGCCAAGTCAGAGCATGGCCTCTTGGGCTGTGAAACTGCATAACCTGAAGAAGGTATTTAGGAATTGCATCCTAAGGGCGGTCAGAAAGAGTTCCCTCAGAATTTAGAGAAAAGTACAACCATGCTCGTTCCTCTTTACCTTGAGGAAAAAAGGAACCATTCATTAAGAATGGAAAACAAAGTTGTTGTTTTTTTGGCATAAAGGCCAAAGAAAGGAAGAGGAATGAGACGGGAGGGGGAGACGCCACAGAAGGAGGCCACTGAAGGGAAGGTGGGTGGGTATCAGTAATGAATGGTGAAGATACAAGAGAAGATCAAGAATTACATTAGGTACGTAATTTTCGTGTCTTCCCTTGTCAGTCTTCACCATTCATTACTGCTTGGGTGAGTACCAAGCCCTCCCCCTTAGAAAAAAGGGGGGGTAGAACCCTGAGGGAAAAAGACCCCCGGCCTCCTGCTGGTGAGAAACAGAAGGGGAAGACCCTGGGCTAATCAAAAGAGAAGCCTATGGGGGAGAAGAGCTAGGAGGTGCCCCCTGAGGACGGGGAGACAGAGGAAGCCCCTGCAGTAATCTCCTAGCTCTGGAGGAAAAGAGACGGGTCCCCCAGAAAGCAGAGTGAATCACCCTATGCCGGGCCAGGGGTGACAACCTTGATAGACGAAGCCGTGCCATCCGCCTAATGCAGATCGCTGTCCCCGCAAGCCTGGAAGCCACCTCACTGGCGCCATAAGATGCCTTGCTTGGTGTCTTGCCAGCTCCAGGCCTATAGCAGAGAGGGCAATAGCTTGTCTGGTTTGCTCCGTATCAGGCATTGATGCTAAGATCTGAGAAAGCATCGACCACAAATGCCTACTGTAGGCAGCGTGATGAGCCTGATGAGACGCAATGCAAGCCATCGCACGAGAGGAAGAGAACACTCTTCGCCCCCACCGGTCGAATTGTAGGGAATCCGAATCCGGTGGACAGTTGTGCACCAGGCGGCAGCACCCAGAGGGAGTCTCCAGGTATACCAAACCCGAGGGCGGGTTGGGGAGAGTACCCAGGGATTCTGAAGGGGCACAATACCTTCGTTGACAGTCTGCCATGACTGGAGAAGGGGCGGTTGGCGACTGCCAGGAATGGATAGACGCCTCCTGGAAGGGGATAGGCCAGGAAGGTACCACCAGGTGCTGGGCACTGAATTCTCCAAGGAATTCACGCATCTCCCGTTCGGTATTGTCTCGCCTAACATAGGAGATTCGAAGATCCCTCACCATCCTCGAAAGGAATCGCTGATATTCAGTGAAATCAGCATCGGAGGAGATATGAGCAGAGGGTTCCTCTCCCTTGGAGGAAGGAGACGAGGATGATGGAGAGCTCGAGTGTCCAGAAGATTCTTGTGGCGGTGGGGATAGGCGAAAGAACCGCTCATTCATACACCTGACATACGAGGGGAAGGCCGCCGCAGAACCTCTGAACTGCTCCCAGGATAACGGGCCCGTAGGACTGACATGGCCTGGAAGAGCGGGGGGGTGGCTGCAGAGGAACGGGAGAAGGGCACCTACGAAGAGGCAACTATCCTCTGCTAGGGCTCTGAAATCCGGAGAATGGAGCCCGAGCTGGTGGGATTCCGGACAACAGACCAGGTCGCAAAACGGAACCCTGGGGATGCGAAACCTGGAAGAGCCCAGAAGGGGATCATCCCCTGTGACGAACCTGGGACTGCATGGATCCAGAAGGGCAGTCCGCAGCAACGCCACCGGAGGGGACCCCGGGGTCCAAGAGGGAAAGGCGGGGCCCAGCGCTACGGCTCCTAGCCACCCCCTGAGGGGTGGCCAGCAGAGACCGCAACGACTGCACCCTGCCCCTCGACCCCTCAGACTCCGAGAGTGCCCTTCTCCTTGACCCCAGCGTTCTCCCACCCCGAGTGGCTGCAACAGCACCAGGGAAGGTAGCTGTCACGAGCCCCCCAGGAGGGAGAGCCTCTCCCTCTGCCCCCACTCCATCACCCCCCAGGGACCCAGGACCACCCCTAGCCTGAGGGCCCTCAGGGGAGGACAGTAGCGGGGACAGAGGGAGAGGCCCGCTCAGCCGCCCAGCACCACGCGCACCGGGACACTGACTCCGAAGAGTCAGGTTGCCAGGACGGGTCCACGTCTGAGTCATCGCCCTCCGAAGAAGAAGAGACCAGCTGGACCACAATACTAGCAACCCTGGGGGTTCCTGGAGAAACGGCGCCGTGAACGGCGCCGGACGACCTTGGCTCACCTGCACTCGCCAGGCCCAGCCCGTCTCCCCACTGGCACCGGCTAGGCCCACGGCACTGCCCTCAGTATCGGAACCCAACCCGGTGCCGCCGAGAGAGCGAACCGGGCATGCAGCCATGAAGCGCCGAAGGCCAGATGGCGCCGCCAAGGACGCCATCTCACCACTGCGCGCTATGTGCCGGGATCCGAAAATGGCACCGGAGGGCGGCATCGAGGGTCCACCAGTGCCGGGCCCAGCAGGCGCAGGCCTCGACACTGGGGGAGCCTGCTCCTCTGAGGAGGTGACTGCCGAGGCAGTGTCCCCGCCGCAGCCCTGGGGGGACCATGACGTTCCTCCAACACCACAAAAGAAGCTTCCTCTTCGGCAAGAGAAGAGGAGGAAGCCTCCTCTTCCACAGATCATATAGGCTCGAGAGGGGAACCGGAGGAAGGGCCTAGAGACCTTACCTGGGAATCCCTTGAGCGACGCCGTCCCCCGAAGGTTGGCGGGGCCTTGCCGATCTTGAACGCGTGGACTTCGAGGACACGACAATCCATGGAGAAACAGGCATTGCACGCATCCATATCGTGGTTGGGTCCCATGCAACGGAGACAGACATCATGCCGGTCTGAGATGGAGAAATGCCGGCCACAGGAGCACCTGACGATAGGGCACGCCCGCTTCACTTCTACATTTTGTCCCCTTTAACCTGACACATGATGCGAACTAAATAAGACAAAAACAGCAATAAAGCACTCGGGCGCCATCGACAGAAAATAAAGGAATGGTCTTACCGAGATGGCCGAGCTAGAGCTACTGAGAAAACGAGGAGTCTTGACGCAGAATGACTGGAACTACTGCAGCAGGTGTACCGACGCGGGAGAAACAGAACTGAGATAGAGGAGGAGTTCACGGCACCTAATGGCTGCCCCTCACGCATGACAGAATACGTCTCACGGAGGGCGTAGCCTTCGAGCCGACTAAACAAAAAACCCAAAACTCCCGCAGCGGGTGCGCACCTCCGGCACTAACCCAAGCAGTAATGAATAGTGATGATTGACAAGGCAAGATCTTAACTTTTCTGAGGTCCAGAATAGGGTGCATACCGCCTGTTTTCTTTGGAACCAGAAGGTAGTGGGAGTAGAAACCTGTGTTTCACTGGTTTAGCGGGACTACTTCAACTGCCCTGTTGTTCAGAAGGCCTTGCACCTCGGAAGCAAGAAGGTCTGACTATGCAGCAGACCACTTGGGAGGATGATCCGGAGGGGTTTCTGACAGGTTGAGAGAGTACCCCTCGCGGATTATCCTGAGGCATTTGTCCAATGTTATTGACTTCCATTGGTTGTAGAAATGAAGAGTTCCCTTCGGACAGCTGAGGTGAGACCTGGGCCAGAAACTCAAGAGTGTGGCACTGGGCGCTTTAGTGCCCTGTGCCTTTTGCTGCATTTTTTTTTTTTTTTTTGTGACTGAGGTTTCCATTGAAACCTCCTCTGCTTTTGCCATGCAAGGACTGATGGTTATGAAACGGATGCTTATTCCTGCCTCCTCGAGAGGCAGCGGAAGGGAGTCTAGCTGTCCTAATAGTGGACACAGTTTTCTGAGTGGCCTCTAGTGCTTACTCCACTTGATGTCCAAACAGATACATACCATCGAAAGGTAAGCCCATGAACTTTTGTTGGGCGTCATTCATGAGGCCTGAAGTGCACAACCAAGAATGGCGACGGGTGCAAATACCAGACGTCGCTGCTCTGGAGGCAGTATTGAAAGCTTTAATCTGTTGGACTCAATACCTCTAGTAATGGTCTGTAGTAGCTCTGAATTAGCTTCTGATTCAGGCAGAGCTTCTACTGTTACTTTGAGTAAATGCCAGAGCACATATTCATACTGAGAAAAATAACCCCAGTAGCTAGCAATGCACATGACCAGGGTTGAAGCAGCTAAGACTTGCTTACCTAAGGTGTTGATCTTGTGGGATTCTTTGTTTATAGGACGAGCTGTGGATTCCTGAGGAAGGAGAGCCTTGTCATTCTCTGCCAGGACCACTATGGCATCAGCAAAAGCTTGAGAGGCCAGGATGGGACGATCCTTGGGAGGGGCATATTTTCTATCTATGGACTTTGCCACAGAGGGAATAAGAGCTGGGTTGTGCCACACCATCTGGAAAAGGGTCTCAAAAGAGGGCTGCATCGGAGAGGTTCAATCCATAGGGATTTCCAGAACACGCAGATACTAGAGACGTGAAAGTCTCACGGGATTGATTTCCGTGGTCTGAAGAGAAAGGGTAGAATTTAAATTCTTGAGCAGAGACTTAAAGGAAAGATCTTCGACCACAGGCTCTGCAGGAGGATTAATCCCTGCCCATAAGGCGGACTCGGCATCAAAATCATCACCCAGCCGAAGATCAGGATCAGGCTCAATGTCATCTCTTGACAGTCCAGGAGGGACTGTATAGACAGAAAAGGGGTGAAAACCAGGAGTAAGAGGAGAAGACAGACTCAGAGTCAAAAACCTCTGAAATGCAAGTGCAGCCAACGTCCCCAGCACTGCCAAAGAAGATGGTGCCAAGTACAGAGGTGGCGCCGACACAGAGAGCAGTACCAAACTGTTGCAGTGCCGAGCGTGATGTTGACATCACACCCGGCACCGAAAACTATGCCAGCAGTGGATGTGGCACCACGCATGACATTGACACCACAGGCTGTGCTGGGAGCAAACTCAGTGCCGGAAAAGCCGGCCCTGATCGCAATGCTGGGAAGGTCGGCACTACAGACTGTGGCACCGTAATAGAAGTCTGCAAACTGTTATTTGAAGGTAAAGGAGGAAAAATAGCAGGAGATAAAATCACCAGTGTGGACCTCTGCGCCGCAGCCATGTGAGGGGGATAGACACTGGAATGCGGAGTCGGCACTGGAGGTGCCGCGTGGCTCGGCAGTCTCAACTGCCCCACCTGCTGATCTGAAACTGACAGACCCAAAGACCCTGGCGACGGACTAGCCGCTTTGGGCTGTCGGGACAACCTCCGTGCCCTTTGCTCCATAAGAGAGGCCCAATGGTGAAACTGGTCACTGAAAAACCCTCCAGCAGGTGGGGCGGGACTCTGGTGTAGAAGATACCGGTCGTCAGAGACAGAAGCCGGAGGAGACTCCTAAAGAGGTGGAGACCAGCTCTGGGCGCCGACAACTGACTGTCTACACGCAGGTGTACCAGAGGGTGACCTTGAGTGAAGCTGTCTCTTTTTCGACCGGTGGGCCAAAGAAGAGGTCGAGGATGAATGGTGCCAAGAATGGGACCGTTTTTGTGTTTCTGGGGAGACTGCCCCTCTCCCTGATCACTGGACTGTCTACTGTCAGATCCCCCCTCCAGAGAGGGCAGTGGACCAGACCCAGCCCAGCTGACTGAACAGCTTTCATGCGAAGTCTCCCTACCGTCACCTGCCCCATTCACGGTCGACTCCATCGATGGAGGGCTGGTGACTTCTTCCTTGTAGAATAATAGAAGTATAATTTTAAAATGTAATCGGTACTTTCGTGAAATCTTACAAAATAATAAATCTGAAAACTAGCTGCTAGTTGAAGTTTTGACTCCCAGTGGGCAAGCAACGTAGTCACTGAAGTGCACTTGATGGCAGGGAAAAAAGGAACTGAGATGGTTGGAGGGTCGGCACTGAAGTAGTCTATACCACGTGAGCCTAGCTCATGGTGCCGCTCCCTCGCAGCTCCACCTCGGCGCTGGCCCTCCTGAAACAGTTTGGCTCACACTAGGTCCTAGCACCTCTGGCATACTCCCCATTAGTGAGAATGAGTGGTGGAGACTTTATGTCCAGGAAGATCAATTAGTTATACCACAAAAGTATAGATCTGAGTTGTTAGAGATAGTACAATTGTCCTATGGCTGGTCACTCGGGGAGGGAATCACACCCTTGCCAGACTGCAGTACAGATTTTACTGGCCTGGAATTCATGAAGATCTTGCTACCTACTACAGTTCTTGTGCTGTCAGAAAGTAGCCCCAGTGACTAAAAAAGACAAGGTAAGGTACCCCTACCCTTGATAGAAGTGTTTTGTGAGAGAATTGCAATGGATGTAGTTGGCCCCTTAGAAAAAAGTAAAAAGGGAAATCGATTCATTTTGGTAGTATGTGACTATGCTACTCGATACCCAGAGACAGTTCCAATGTGTACTGTCACAGCCCCAAAAGTGGCAGCAGAGCTTGCCAAAATGTTCAGCAGGGTGGGCATACCAGAAGAGATTATTACTGATCAAGGTAGTAATTTTGGTGCTGTACTACTGAAGGAGCTGTGTCATTTACTAGATATCACTGCCGTAAGAACCTTATCACCCTCAAACAGATGGTCTTGTTGAGTGTTTTAATCAAACCCTAAAACACATGTTAAAAAGGTTTGTAAAAGGGGATGGGAAAGAATGGAACCAATACTTACCTTACCTAACATAGAATTTGATGGCAGATAAGGACCGATTGGCCCACCCAGTCTGCCCATTTCCCTACCTACTGGATAAACTGCAGATCCTAGTTAACCAGCAGCCTACTTCTTCCTACCTGCTTTTTTTTTTTTTTTTTTTAGAGAAGTGCCACAGATATCTTCAGGTTTTTCACCATTTAAAATGCTGTATGGTAGACAACCTAGAGGACCACTAGATGTAATAAAAGAAACATGGGAAGATAATCCCTATCAGAAACAATCTATTACATCTTATATGTGTGCCGAGAAAGAAGTTGGCAAAATAGGTTGAAATCGCCCATAGTAATCAGGAAGAGGCCCAAAACCAGCAGAAGGTGTATTATGACCATAGGGTAAAAGAAAATGTTTTTGAGCCAGGTGAAAAAGTCTTGCTACTGTTACCCACTACAGAAAATAAACTGTTAATGAAGTGGCAAGGGCCTTATAAAGTGCTTAGACGTACTGGCACAGTTAACTATGAGACTGAGACCCCCGATAGGAAAAATCCTGCCAAGATACATCATGTTAACCTCCTCAAGAAATGGGTTGAAAAAACACCAAAATCTATTTTGCTAGTTTTACCAGAAACTGATGAAGAAGATATTGATGTAGCTTATGATACATGGGAACAAACTGTAACTGCTGATGCTATAAAGATGAATGTTTCCTTAAAGGGAAACATCCATGTAGGATTCATTTTATCAATATTGTTACCAATGGAAAGCTGCTTTACATATTTACCGAACCTGTAACACTTTAGGGCCAGAATTATAACCCATTTAATTGCACCTCCCTTTATAGCTGCAGGCATCCATTTTCTGTATCACAGGCACAGGAAATTACATCACATCAGGGGAAAACACATATAGCCGATAAATTGTTTAACCAGGAAAGGCACACTAAGCTGAAGCTCGATTCCATGTACGACCTGAGAGCACAAGAAAGTTAAGTGACATTATCAGGGTCACACATTAATGTAAGTGGGAACTGTGGAATTCAAACCCAGGTCTTCAGGTTTGCAGCTCACAGCCTTTAACCACTGCACTATACTGCCTCCTTGAAAGTAATAGGAAAAAAAAAAGCAGTCCCTGGGGATGTGAACTTATCTCTAATCCTGAAGGGGTTGGGCCTCTTGATGAGCGGTCACAACTAGCCACCTAATAATTTAGTGATTGCACCTAGGAGCATCAGGGAAGTGAAGAGGTTTTATCTCAAAAATAAGGGGGCTACTGGAGATTTCCTGCTGTAAAGACAGCGTGAAACAGTTGGAATCATGAAATGAAAAAAATAATTTTTTTTCTCTTACTTTGGTGAAAGAAAACCTATTTCTGGATGGTGTTCAAATAAGGATTTTTGTTTTATTTGCAACCTTCAGAAGGAGTAGTGTCGGAACATGGGGGAAGTGAGTGTGTTTGGGGGGGTACTGTGGTAATAAGACACCGTGATTGCTTCCCTTCTGACATTGCATACATTAAAGGGACACTTTGAATGCTCATGGGCAAAAGTGGGAGGTGTCCACACCCCCCCACACACATACACACACCTATAGGTTCTGGTACCTTTGTTCAGAAGGGTCCTCTACTGACAGCCATCTATCCTATCATACACCAACAAAACAATTATTTATTTTTTTTTACAAGTTGTTTACCTAGGATAGTCCAGCTGAGATGTGCCACCTCTTTTCCAGTGGGGTCCTGCTGCTATGTGGACAGGAGCACGGGGAGGTTATCTGACTTACTCAAGGTCACACAATTAGTATTTGACTTTACTGAGGTTTGAACCTCTTATCTCCTGGGCTTCAAGCTTGTGCTCTAGCCACTGGATCACACTCCTACAAATGATAGAACACGATGCCAACAAAAAAAAACAGCAAAACACAACTACTTCAGTGCTAATAAATACTGGAACTAAATAGGTACAGGTGTAAACATGATTTACAGTATTGCCACAGTAGCAGAATATTCTGCAAATCACACAGGCACAACACATTTCACTAAGCTTCAAGGAAGCAGTATAGCACAGTGGTTAAAGGCTCTGAGCTGCAAACCTGGGTTTGAATCCCACAGTCCCCACTTGCATTATTGTGAGACCCTGAGCAAGTCACTTAACTTTCTTGCGGTCTCAGGTCGTACTTGGAATCAAGCTTCCGCTTAATGTGCCTTTCCTGGTTAAGCAATTTATTGACTATATGTGTTTACCCGATGTGATGTAATTTCCTGCGCCTGTGATTTAGAAAATGAATGCCTGCAGCTATAAAGGGAGGGGCAACTAAATGTGTTATAATTCTGGCCCTAAAAGTATTACGGTTCAGTCAACAGCTTATGTAAAGCAGATTTCCATTGGTAACAATACTGATAATTTTTTTTTATATACATTTTTTGATTTTTCCCCTCTTTTTATGCCCAGACCCAGGACCCCAGCAGATATGTACATGCGCATGCATGGAGGAGCACGCAGATGCAGGGCACCAACTCAGCCCCTTGCGCCCCACCCCTGGCATTTTTGCCACTGCTCCTCCTTGCCTACGCTTCCCACCAGACCTCCACCCGGTGGGAGTGGAACTACGGGGGGGGGGAGCGGACAACCACCCCTGGGAAGGGAGAGCTGCCTACTGCAGCTCAATCCCGCTTCGACCCTCCCTCCATGCTGGCTCCCCAGTGACCAGAAGTTGTTCCTGAACCCGGGTCACCAGCGTAGCACGAAGTAAGGCATCCACCGCTCCAGCCTTCAGCATCACCGGGCTGGCTAATATTGACAAATTTAATCCTACGTGGACATTTCCCTTTAACCTCCAAACTGCAGAAATCCGTAACATGCTAAAGACATTTAACAATACTCTTATCGCAGTGCCAGGCCGACCAAAAGGGGTTCAGCACATAACAGTGACAAGGAATGCTCACCCTATTAGACAAAAGACATGCAGATTACCAGAGCAGTTAAGAGCAGACATGGTTAAGAAAATACAAAAAAATGAAATAATTGGATATCATGGAAGAGTCGAGAAGTGCTTGATCATCACCAGTGGTAACTGTAAACAAAGAAAAGAAAGGGGGTGTAAGAATCTGCCTTGATTTTAGGAAACCTAAGTGTCAGAATTTGGCAGTTATCTTGTGCCCAGAACAGATGATTTGGTGATTTGGTGAACAGACTGGGAAGTGTTAAGTATATCAGTACCCTTGATCTCACCAAGGGTTACTGGCAAATCCCCCTAGCTAAAAAAAATTCAGAGACAAAACGGCATTTTCTACTCTTGTAGGATTCTATCAGTTCACCACCATGCCATTTGGTTTACATGACGCACCTGCTACATTCCACCAGTACATGGATGTAATTTTATCTCCTCGTACTGGTTATTGTGCTGCACACCTGGATGATGTTGTGGTGTACAGTCCAGACTGGAAAAGTCACCTGGAACACCTATGAGCAGTTATCCAATCGATCAAAAAGGCAGATCTGACAATTGATCCTACCAAGTGTACATTAGGCATGCAGGAAACCAGATATTTGGGCTATGTTTTTGGAAAAGGAGACATCAAGCTAGAGGTTTCTAAGATAGAAGCTGTAGCTAAATGGAAATTACGTACCTACCATAATTCTTGATCTTCTTGGATGAAGTCTCTACCACTTATTCACACTAATGGGAATTTGCTGGAGGCGCTAGGACCCAGCGGGAGCAAACTTTTTTCAAGAGGGCCGGTGCCAGAGATGTAGCTGCAAGGAAGCAGCACTGCGAGCCTCGGCTCGTGCGGTAAAGACTATCTCAGTGTCAACCCTCCAACCGCCTCAGTACCTTTTTTTTCCCGATGAGGTGCAGCGTAACTAACCTAAAAAATGGATATAAGATGATCCAAATGACGTGTGTAAGAAGAGTCAACAAAGTCTTCACAGCTCAGCCACTGAGGGAGTTAAGATCAGAAACAGAGAAGCGAGCTCAGGGGATGGTGGGTTGGTGAGTGAATGAGTGGTGGAGACTTCGTCCAAGAAGATCAAGAATTACGGTAGGCACGTAATTTCCATATCTGCCAGGACATAAAGTCTCAACCACTCATTCAAACTGATGGGAGAGTACCGAGATAAATAATATCCCCCCCCACCCCGAGACGGGCGGCAGGAGAGAAAGGAGCTCACTTTCTTAGGACAGAAGTCTGTTAAGAATTGTCCTGCCAAATGACTGATGTCACCTGGCATGGATGTCCACGGCATAGTGTTTAACAAATGAATGCATGGAGCGCCAGCTAGCGCATTGCAAATATCTGCAATGGGGACATTACGGATTTCCACCAGAGAGGCCAGGACTGCTCTAGTAGAGTGAGCATACACTCTGCCTTCCAGCTTGACCTGTGCCATGGAATAGCAGTGGCGAAGGCATGTCACCAGCCACGCTGAAATGCACCTGATAGCAACAGGTTGACCCAGCTGGGTTGCACTGAAGGAAACAAACAGTTGTTGAGCCTTGCAAATTTCCTTTGTTCTATTGAGAAAGACCCGCAATGCTCTTTTTACGTCCAGGGAATGACGGATACGTTCCCCTTCATTCTAGAGGTTTGCAATGCAGGTAGGAAGGACTAAAGGTTGATTTAGATGGAACTCTAAGACCACCTTAGGCAGGAAGAAAAAATTACTCACCTTAGTAATGTTGTTTCTTCTAATGGAGTCTTGCTATATTATGACAATTGCAGTTTGTCCCAGCCTTAGAACTGCTCCGAAGGTGAAAGAGTTAACTTCCATGCCAGGCATGGAACTTGGAGCGCGAGCTCGGTTAGAAAAGCTCTGTCTGGATAATTTCAAACTGAAACTGTCCGATCTTTACGAGCAAAACTCACTAAGGTTCTGTGTGGAAGCTGTAACCTACACTAGCCAACTGGCTACTTAAATATTAACACATTTTCCTGGTCCCAACACCAAGACTCAAGTCAGGGGACCAGAAAATAAGATAAAATAAAACACAACACCCAAGCACCCCAAAAAGAAGGGGTGGAAAACACAAGATGGGCATCAATAAGTGCCAACACTGGACTGCCCACCCCATCCCTAGAGTAGAAGTTCTGAGAGGGGCAGGCTGGGGGGGGGAGGTCATAATATAGCAAGACTCTATTAGAAGAAACAACATTACTAAGGTGAGTAATTTTTTCTTCAAACAACATAAAGTCTTGCTATATTATGACAATTGCAGACTACACAGCAGTACCTCCATGGAGGAGGGACAGAACCTACTTAGAAATAGGCTCTGAAGCACAGCTGTGATAAATCGAAGCATCCCTCCTGGCCTGAATGTCCAAGGAGTAATGCTTAGTGAAAGTATGTACTGTTTTCCAAGTAGCTGCTTGACATATCTCTAAGATAGGGATGTCCCTGGCCGCAGCTAGGGACGCAGCTGTACCTCTGGTAGAGTGAGCCCTCAGGCCTGAAGGGGGAACCTTACCCAGTTTTTGATAGCAAAATTGGATACAAGAGACAATCCACCTGGCAATGGATCTCTTAGTGGCAGGTTTCCCTTTCCCAACCTCACCATAAGTGAGAAAGAGTTGGAGGAGTCAAACCTGTGACCCTTGGTACGCTTATGTAGTAACTTAGGGCCCTCTTAACATCTGTTGTGCAGCCTCCTCACCAGAGGAGGAATGGTCAGTGAAGAACACTGGAAGAGAAATAGATTGATTAAGGTGGAAATCTGAAACCACCTTAGGCAAAAACTTCCTGTTAGTCCTGAGGACTACCTTATCCCTGTGAAAGGAGATAAAGTCAGTCTCCACTGACAAAGCTTGTAACTCACTTATGCGCCTGGCAGAAGTGATGGCTACTAGAAACACAGTTTTCCAAGTCAAGTACTTAAGCTCTGCCGAAGACAGAGGTTCAAAGGGGGGTTGCATCAGCTGAGCAATGCAAACATTAAGATCCCAGGCAGGGGCAGGGTCCCTGAATGGTGGATTGGTATGAAGCAATCCCTTGAAAAACTTGGAAAATACAGGGTGAGAAGAAAGAGAAGAGGGCTTTCCTGCTGAAATAAAAGCAGAGACAGCTGCCAAATGCACTTTCAGGGTAGCTGGTCTCAGTCCCAAAGAATTAAGATGGACCATATAGTCCAAGACAGTGGGCAAATCAGCAGATTCCGGGGAAATATGCTTCCCAGAGCACCATATGGAAAACCTTTTCCATTTAGAGTTATAAGTAGCCCTAGTGGAAGGCTTCCTAGAAGCTTTCAAAATTTCGAGCACACCTTGAGAAAAGTGTAGGTCAGCAAACTCTAACTCCTCAAGAGCCAGGCCTTGAGGTTGAGGGATTTGAGACTCTGATACCAAACTCTCCCCTGGGCACAGGTTAACAAATTGTGGTTCCTGGGGAGACACAGGGGAAGATGGACTGCTAAGGACAGAAGGAGTAGGTACCAGGGCTGTCTGGCCCAATCTGGAGCAATCAGAATCGTCTTGCAGGGTTGAGATCTGATTTTGACTAGCACCTTGAACAGGAGAGGGAAGGGGGGGGAAGACATAGAGAAACTTCCCTTCCCAATCGAGGAGGAAGGCATCCAGGGGGACTGAGCCCAACACTGGGGGCCTGCAACAAAAAGTGGAAGTTGATGATTGTCTGGGGCTGCAAAAGATCTATCTGAGGGTGCCCCACCTGGCAAAACTATCCCCAGTACTGGGATCCAGTGACCATTCGTGATGGCCCTGGGAAATCCTGCTGAGAGCATCTGCCAGGACATTGTCCTTGCCTGGGAGGTGAACTGCTATGAGGGAGTGTTCAGGGAATAAGCCAGAGACCACAACTTCATTGCCTCGGTGCACAAGGCCGAAGACCGAGTGCCCCCTTGTTTGTTGATGTACCACATTGTAGTAGTGGTGTCTGTTCTGACCTGTACCACTTTGTTCTGAACAGATGCAGAAAAAACCTGAAATGCTAGAAAAACAGCTCTGAGTTCCAACAGATTGATGTGGAGCAGAGATTCCTGAGGGGACCACAATCCCTGGGTGGAGAGGTCGCCCATGTGAGCTCCCCATCCCAAAAGGGACACATCTGTAGTAAGGGTCAAGGAGTGAGATAGAGAGATGAAAGGAACCCCTTGTCTCAGATTGCTCTGATCCTGCCACCACTGTAGGGCCTGGATCAGGGTTCGAGTTACTGGGATCAACTTGGATAGGGGATCTCTTCTTTGAGACCAAAAGGCTCTGAAATGGAACTGAATGTCCCTCATCTGAAATCTTGCTCCTTGCACTACAGCTGTGGAAGCAGCCATGTGTCCTAGGAGCTGTAGAAAATGCCTTGCTGGTCAAGAGACCTGCAGGGTGAAGGAGGAGGCCAGGGCCACCAGGGTCCTTACCCTTTCTAGGGGAAAGAAGGCTCTGGCCTGCTTTGTGTCCAGTTCTGCGCCTATGAAGGTGAGTACCTGGACAGGTTCTAGAACTGACTTTGGAAGATTGAGAAGAAAGCCTAGAGAGGTAAGCAGCTGCTGGGTAACCTGCAGGTGTGATTTGACCTGGTCTGGAGACTGACCCACAATGAGCCAGTCGTCTAGGTGGGGAAAGATAGCAATCGTTTGCCTTCTTAAATGAGCAACTGCTACCGCCAGGCATTTTGTGAATACCCTTGGGGCAGAGGTAAGGCCGAAGGGCATTGCTCTGAACTGATAATGACCTGAGGGCAGTTTGAATCTGAGGTACTTTGTGGAGCTTTGATAGAACATGGAAGTAGGCATCCTTGAGGTCCAGGGAAGCTAGCCAGTCCCTGGCCTTAGGGAGGGTAAAATCATTCCCAGAGTCACCATTTTGAATTTTGGTTTTAAAAGGTGCTTGTTCAGATATCTTAGGTCCAGGATGGGCCGCCATTCTCCTGTCTTTTTTGGGGTAAGGAACTACCTGGAGTACAGTCCCTTGCCCTGGTGTAGGGGAGAAACCCTTTCTACAGCTCTGAGAGCCAGGAGGGTTGAGACTTCTGTTTCCAAAGCAAGAGTCTCTAGAGGATTTGCAGGTGGAAAAGATCTGATTCTCATCTTTGGAAATTTTTTGAAGCTGAGAACCAGACCCTGGCTTACTACTTCCAGGACCCACTTGTCTGATGTTAAAGACTTCCATTCCTGGACAAAGTAAGCCAGCCTGTCCCCTATAGGTAATGGAGAATCGGCCCTGGGCATCCCATCAGGGTGCCTGTTTGGCAGGGGCTTTAGGCTGAGGGGTGGGAGCAGGCCTGCTCGTACCCCGTCTGCCTCTCCCTCTAAAGAACCCCCTCTGAACGTAAGCTGAAGAGGAGGCCTGGGTTTGGTAAAAAGGCCTGTGAAAAGGCCTGCCTCTACCCCTGGGGGGCTGCCTCTGAGGAGTGGCTTACCTTTCCTTGGCTTGTGCACTCCTATAAGTGGTTCTGTATTCATCCATTTTCTTCATATAATTCTCTGTCTGCTCCCCAAACTGAGAATTTCCCACCACAGGAAAATCCATGGCCTTAGCCTGGGTATCCTGTGACAGACTAGTACACCTGAGCCAAGCCAATCTACGAAAAGCCACAGATGTAGCCATGACTCTAGAGGATACATCATTAGAATCCACTGCAGCATGGAATTGCACCCAGATGCCGGTATCACCATCAGCAGCCACCTGTTCCAGCTCCTGGCAAGCTGGCCAGGGGCCTGTTTGGCCAAAGCCATGACAGTATCCCATCTAGATTTCTGGTATCTTGCAACATAGGCCATATAATTTGCCTGTCTGAGTCCAAGGATGCTGCCATGTATTGTTTTTTAGCCATGGCATCAATCTTCCTGGAGTCCTTGTCAGGAAGATGTGAAGCCAGGGGAATATTAGCCTTATCACAGGCTGCAGCCTGAACTACCCCAACATGGCTGCATTGCTGTGAAAGAAATTCTGTATCAGGACCTGACAAGGTGTACCTCCTGTCCATCTTTTTATCCACAGGAGGCACAGAATTAGGAGCTTTTAACATTTTTATTGTTCGTTTCCTAAAGGATTTATGTAAAGGAATAGACAGTTTCCTGGACTCTGGGATATCCATCATCTCCACAAAGTCAGGCTCCTCTTGCTCATCCACAGCTTCCTCCAAAGGGAGCTGGAGGGTTTCAGCAACTTTTTTATAAAACAGAAAATGAGAAGGGGACTCAGGGAGACTCTCCTAAAGGTCTGTCTGGGGAGATGTCCGGTTCAATGGGCACATCCAGACTTTCAAAATCACATTCACGCTGTTCATAATCATCCTCCCCCTCCTCTGGTTCATAAAACTCCTCTATATCATATTCTTGAACCGGTGGAACCGGCCGAACCGACCTTTTGCCAGATATTGGCGGTTCGGATGGAACCGGGGAAAGCGACTGGACAATTTGGATTGCTTTGGCTATCTCTGCAGCAGTTGGAGAAGGAATTTTTGACTCCACACCTGCTGATTTTCTAGTTCTCTTTGCTGGAACTGACTCCTCTGAGTCAGCTTTTTGTTTGCCCGAGGAAGTCTCGCCCTGGTCAGAGGGCACTCCCTCCGGTTCGGTTGGCACCAAACCGGGCTGGCCATCCGGGTCAGCGGACTTTTGGCTCTCTCGCTCCCTGAGAGCCTACCAACTCTTATCTAGGGTAGCTGCAGGAAATTCTTGCAAATCTGGCAGTCTGCATTGAGGTGGTCAAACCCAGACAATAAACACATGTGGTGTGTGGGTCAGCCTTGGCAAAGGCTTCCCACAGACACTACAGTGTTGAAACCCAGTGGGCCGGTTTTTCTTTTGGGTTTCTCAGACATAATGCCAGCCTAACCAAAACTTGCCCTTTTCCGGCAAATGCCAGGCAAGACACCCTTATCGGGTTCCCAACCGTGTCACGGGTCGGAAAACCGTAATGAAACCGCTTTTTTAGAACCGATAAGAACCGGAACCGTACTCTAAATAGCTTTAAATGATTTTAGAAAAGTTTTAAAATAACCTGATCGGTTCAAACCGAACCGATAAACATTTACAAGTTCCACACAGAAATAAACCTGTCTATTACTTACAATACCACAGACAGAGCTTGAACCGATCGGTTTATGTTAAAATAATTATAATCAGGTTGAATTTAACTGAGAAAACACTTTTAAACCGAGAAATGAACCGAGCAGTAGGAGGAATCTCCAGAGCGACTGTTCAGTGAGGCGGAGTAAAGAATCTGACAGTTTCAGTTTGAAATTATCCAGACAGAGCTTTTCTAACCGAGCTCGCGCTCCAAGTTCCATGCCTGGCATGGAAGTTAACTCTTTCACCTCCGGAGCAGTTCTAAGGCTGGGACAAACTGCAATTGTCATAATATAGCAAGACTTCATGTTGTTTGAACATCTAAGAACTACTTTGTCCTTGTAATCGCTCCTGGACTTGCTGCTGCAGAATCCATACCTTATTTCTATGCTTCCCTGGTACCAGGTCTAGTTCCCATGCACAACCCACATTTGCGCTAAACCCTCTTTGGCAATCTAAAACCCTAGGACATGATTACTGTTAAATCTCCTTAGCACCATCTCTGACATCCCCTCCCCCCGCTACCCTACCCCCTTCACCTTTCTTCCCCTCTACCCTGTCTGTCCCGACAAGCCCTGTTGACTGATTTCAACTTACCTTATGATTTTACCAGTAACTGACAAAACTTGTTTTAGCTGATTTTCAATTTTCTGTATGCATTCCTGTGCATGAAACTGCATAGTGTTACTCGTTTGTATTCTTTAATTCACTGTGAATGTCAACTATTGCTTTCTTTTCTTTACAATTATTTTACCATACCGTTTAGCCTGTAAACCTGTTGATCTCCTTTCTCCATGTATACTGTTTTGCCATACTTTTTGTTCTGTTAACCAGTTGTATTATGTTGCTGACGTGGAACCTTTGTAAAAGAGCTCTAAGCTCAAACATATTTGTAATCCGAAATCTAAATGATAATAAAAAAATAAAGTATACGGGGGTCTGTGACCAAGGCGTGTATTTCAGAAACCATATGAGCAGAAGTAATGGCCACCAGGAAGGTCGTTTTCCAAGTGAGGAATTTCAACTCACAAGTAGCCTGAGGCTCGAAAGATTTACAAGTGAGCATGTCCAGCACAAGGTTAATGTCCCAGGCTGCAACTGGACATCTAATAGGAGGTCTAGTATGCAGAATCCCTTTAAGAAATCTCTTAACTACGAGCAGCTGAGCCAGCAACATGGAAAGTACTGGCTCATGATATGCCGAAATGGCACAAAGATGAACTTTGACTGTGGAGTATTGCAGACCTGTGTTTGAGAGGTCTAAGAGATACTCCAGGACTTTATTCAGTGGGCAGGAAAAAAGATTCCAAGAGGATTTTGCACACCAGATACAGAAGCACTTCCATTTAGCAGTGTGGGTTTTTCTGGTGGCTGGCTTGCGCAAAGCAAAAAGGATATCAGAAACTCTACGAGAGACATTGAACCTATTCACCTCTATATCTTCAAGAGCCAAGCGTGAAGGTGAAGCGACCTCAGGTTGGGATGGACGACGGGATCCTGGATCAGAAGGTTCGTCTGGAGGGGAAGCGTCTTTGGGGGAGCTTCCGATAGACTGTTGAGTAGTGGAAACCATATTTGCCGAGGCCAGAACAGGGCAATGAGAATCATTCTGCCCCCCAAGACTCCAATTTGAGAAGTACCCTCTAAATTAGAGGAAGGGGCAGAAAAGCGTACAAAAAGCATCTTGTCCACTGCAGCCTGAACACATCCTGACAAAAAATGCCAGGTTCTGGAACAGAAGAGAGGCAGTTTTGTCTTGAGTGGGGACGCAAAAAGGTCCAGGTCCGGTGTTGCCCATTCTTTGAAGAGTGACTGAATGACGGTTGAGTCAAGAGGACACTTGTGAGGATCCGTCTCTGTTCTGCTGAGACGGTCTGCCAGCTCATTTTGCACTCCTGGCAGGTAAACTGCCTGAATCAAGACCTTGTGTTCCAGGCACCATTTCCACACTCTCATCACTTCCCTGCATAAAGGGTAAAAGTGTGCGCCACCCTGTTTGTTGATGTAGTACATCACTGCTTTGCTGTCCGTTTGAAGGAGAATGTTCTTGTGACAGAGTATGCCCTTCAAAGCTTGGACTGTATAGAGGACGGCTCTCATTTCCAGGACGTTTATGTGAAGCTGAGATTTGTCCTGAGTCCATGTACCCTGGGTGTGGAGATCCTGGCAGTGAGCTCCCCAACCCATCAGGTACGCATCTGTGGTAATGGAGATCTGATGATCCAGAGGGGCAAAGGGATATCCTTTCAGAAGTTTGTCCTCCTGAGACCACCAGGTGAGTGACCTCTTCAGAGGTTCTGTCACCTTGATGAGAAAGGACTGAGGGTGAGTGGTTGGGGACCACTAAGCATGCACTGAGAGGTTCCCATGTGAAGATGAGCCAAGGGTACAGTGAACACCGAGGATGCCATGAGACCCAGCATCCGTTGCATCAAGAGAGCTCGAACTGAGCTTTGTTCTCTGATGAATCGGGCCATCTGTAAGATATGGCTCCTTCTGTCCTCTGGAAGAAAAGCTTTCGGATGGGAAGTGTCCAGAAGAGTTCCTATGAAGAGGAGCTTCTGGGAGGGCTGCAACTGTGACTTCTTGAGGTTCAGCAGGACTCCCATGGGCGTGAGGAAGTCTGAGACCATGGCCACGACCTCCAGAGTCTCTTGCTTGGGGGGACCTGCTAGAAGCCAGTCATCCAGATACGAGAATACTTGGATTCTGATTTTCCTTAGATGCACTGCGAGAACTGCACAACACTTTGTAAAAACTCGAGGCGCTGAGGACAGCCCAAAGGGCAGGACTCTGAATTGACAGTGTTGACCTAACGCCACAAACCTTAGGTATTTGTGGTGATTTGGGTGAATGAGAATGTGCTGGTAGGTGTCCTGCTTGTCCAGGGAGGCTAGCCAATCATACTGATGAATCAATGGCAGCAGGCTACCGAGTGATATCATCTTGAACTTTTCCTTGTGTAAGAATTTGTTTAACTTTCTAAGATCCAGAATGGGGCGCATGCCGCCAGTTTTCTTTGGGACCAGAAAGTAATGGGAGTAGAAACCTGTATTCCATTGATCCAGCGGAACTACTTCTACTGCCCTGTTGTTCAGAAGGCCTTGTATCTCGGAAGCAAGAAGAAACAATTACTCACCTTAGTAATTATGTTTCTTCTAATGGAGTCTTGCTGTATTCTGACAATTGCAGTGATTCCCAACCTTTGAACTGTCCTGGAGAACAAAGAGTTAACTTTCTATGCAGGGCATAGTAAGCTGAGCTCGAGCTCGGTTGAAGACTCTGTCTGGAGTGATTCAAACCTAAACCGTCAGATTCTTACGAGCCCAACTAAACTAAAAATTCTATGTGGAAATTGTAAAAATTCTTACTAGCCAACTGGCTGAAAAAAGTTTTGGATCCCAAGGAAGACTCAAGTCAGGAAACCCAAAAACCAATCTACTATAAATAACAATAAATCAGCACCCAAACAAAAAGGGAGGAGGGTGCAAGCAAAAAACACCCCTTGGGTGCAACGCTGCACCTGCCCACCCACTTCCCAAAAACAAGTTCTGAGAGGGGAGGCAGTAAGGGAGGTCAGAATACAGCAAGACTCCATTAGAAGAAACATAATTACCAAGGTGAGTAATTTTTTCTTCAAACAACATGAAGTCTTGCTGTATTCTGACAACTGCGGACTACCAAGCAGTACCTCCAAGGAGGAGGGACAGAACCTACTTTAGCAATAGGCTCTAAAGTACTGCTATGCCAAACCGAGCATCACTCCTAGCCTGGATATCCAGAGAGTAATGCTTGGTAAAGGTATGGACTGTTTCCAGGTGGCTGCTTGACAAATTTCTAAAGAGGATATCCTGGCAGCAGCCAGGGAAGCAGTGTACCTCTTAGAATGAGCCTCATGCCTGAGGGTGGAGTTTTTCCAGTTTTCATAGCAGAATTGTATACAAGACACAATCCACCTGGCAATAGATCTTTTGGTGACAGGTTTGCCCTTTCCCACTTCTCCACAAGTGAGGAACAACTGGAAGGAGTCAAACCTGTGACCCTTGGTATGCTCTATGTAGTAACTAAGGGCTCTTTTGACAACTAAACTGTGTAGCCTCCTCTCTCCTGAAGAAGAATGATCAGTGAAGAAAACAGGGAGAGACAGACTGGTTTAAATGGAAGTCTGAAACCACTTTGGGCAAGAACCTTCTATTGGTTCTAAGGACCACTTTATCCCTGTGACATGAGATAAAATCAGGTTCCACTGTCAGGGCTTGCAATTCACTGATACGCCTGGCAGAGGTAATGGCCACCAGAAATACAGTTTTCCAAGTCAAGTACTTAAGCTCTGCTGAAGACACAGGCTCAAAGTGGGGTTGCATAAGTTGAGCAATGCAAACATTCAAATCCCAGGCAGGAGCAGGGTCGCTGAAAGGATTGGTGTGAAGCAATCCTTTAAAAATGTTCAGAACACAGGATGGGAAGATAGTGAGGAAGACTTCCCCACAGACAAAAATGCAGAAACAGCTGACAAGTGTACTTTGAGAGTAGCTGGTCTGAGGCCTAGGCCATTAGGATGGACCATATAATCCAGAACCGTAGGCAATCCAGCAGTGTCTGGAGAAATATGCTTCTTAAAACACCAAATGCTGAATCTTTTCCATTTGGAGTTGTAAGTATTTCTGGTGGAGGGCTTTCGAGAAGTCTTGACGATATCCAGAACCCCTTGGGAAAGTTGCAGATCTGCAAACTGTAACTCTTCAAGAGCCATGCTTTGAAATTGAGAGACTGAAGATTGGGATACCAAATCCTTCCCTGAGAGGATGTTAACAGGTTGTAATTCCTGGGAAGAGACAGGAGAAGATGGACTGCTAGGGACAGCAACAGGGAGGTACCAGGGATGTCTGGCCCAATTTGGAGCAATCAGAATCACCTTGCAAGGTTGAGACCTTATTTTTACCAAAACTCTGAACAAGAGTGGGAAGGGTGGAAAGGCATACAGAAACTTCCCTTCCCAATTCATGATCAGGGCATCCAGAGGGACTGAGCCCAAGACTGGAGGTCTGCAACAAAAGAGAGGGAGTTGGTGATTGTCTAGGGCTGCAGAGAGAGATCTCTGGAGGGCCCCACCTTGAAAAAATCACTTTCAACACCCGAGGGTCCCGGGACCATTCGTGATGGCCCGGAGAAATCCTGCTCAGAGCATCTGCTAGCACATTGTCCTTGCCTGGAAGATGAATTGGTACAAGAGAGGTTTGCAGGGAATAAGCCAGGGACCACAACTTCATGGCTTCTGTGCACAAGGCCATGGACCGAGTGCCTCTCTGCTTGTTGATGTACCACATGGTGGTGGTGGTGGTGTCTGTTCTGACTTGAACCACCTTGTTTTGTACTGACTGTGAGAAAGCTTTTAGAGCCAGAAAAACTGCTCTGAGCTCTAGAAGATTGATGTGGAGAAGGGATTCTTGAGGGGACTACAGCCCCTGGGCAGTAAGGGACCCCAGATGGGCTCCCCAGCCCAGGAGAGATCCATGGTAAGGACCACTGAACAAGGCTGAAAGTCTTAAATTGTGCTGATCCTGCCACCATTGGAGGGTTTGGATCAAGGTCAGAGTCACTTGGATCAGTTTGGTAAGGGAATCCTTCCTCTGAGACCAGAAAGCTCTCAGGTGGAACTGAATATCCCTCATCTGGAATCTTGCCCCTTGGACCACTGCTGCTGAAGCTGCCATGTGGCCCAAGAGCTGGAGGAAATGCCTTGCTGGTCGAGATACCCGAAGACTGAAGGAAGAAGCTGGTTCCATAAGAACCCTTGCCCCTTCTAGATGAAGAAAGGCTCTTGCTTTGAGTGTGTCCAGTTCTGCCCCGATAAAGGTAAGAAGCTGGACTGGTACGAGAACTGACTTGGGAAGGTTGAGAAGAAATCCTAGACAAGTGAGCATTTGCTGGGTCACTTGCAGGAGAGACTTGACTTGGTCTGGAGACTGACCCACTATTAGCCAATCATCCAGATATGGAAAAATGGAAATGTTTTGCCTTCTTAGAAAGGCAACTACTACTGCCAAGCACTTTGTGAAAACCCTTGGGGCTGAGGTTAGGCCAAAGGGCATTGCTCTGAACTGATAATGGCCTGAGGGCAACTCAAACCTGAGCTACCTTCTGTGGGAGCACCTGATGGGAATGTGAAAGTAGGCATCTTTGAGGTCCAGGGAGGCTAGCCAGTACCCTGGCCTTAGAGAGGGAAGGATTATTCCCAGAGTTATCATCTTGAACTTTTGTTTTAAAAGATGTTTGTTTAGATATCTTAGGTCTAGGATGGGTCACACCCCTGTCTTTTTGGGGGTCAGGAAGTACCTGGAGTACAGTCCTTTGCCTCAGAGTAGGGTAGGTACTCTCTCTATGGCTCTTAAAGCTAGGAGAGAAGAAATCTCTGCCTCTAGGGCAAGGGTTTCCAAGAGATTTGTAGGTGGAAGAGATCTGGCTATCATCTTTGGACATTTTTTGAAGCTGAGAACCAGTCCCTGGCTTACTACTTCCTGGACCCACTTGTCTGATGTAACAGACATCCAGTCCTGGACAAAGTAAGCCAGCCTGCCCCCTACAGGAATAGGACAGTCGACCGAGGCAGGCCCATCAGGGTGTCTGCTTGGCAGGGGCTTTAGGCTGAGGAGTGGATGCAGCCCTGCTCATCCCCCTTCTGCCTCTCCCTCTGAAGAACCCCCTCTGAGAAAAGGAAGAAGAGGCCTGTGCTTGGTAAAAATACCTCTGAAAAGGCCTGCCCCTAGACTGCTGCCTTTGAGGAGTTGCCTGCCTTTCCTTGGCCTGAGCACTCCTGTAAGTAGTCCTGTACTCATCCATTTTCTTCATGTAATTCTCTGTCTGCTCCCCAGAGAATTACCCACTACAGGAAAATCCATGGCCTTAAGCCTGGGTGTCCTGTGAGAGGCTAGTATATCTGAGCCAAGCCATCCTCCGAAGAGCCACAGATGTAGCCATGACTCTTGATGAAACATTAGAGTCCACAGCAGCAGGAAACTGAACCTTAGATGCCTCAATCCCATCTGCAGCCACTGCCTCCAGCTCCTTGGCTAGCTGGGGGGGGGGCCTGTTTAGCCAGTGCCAGTACAGTGTCCCACCTGGACTTCTGGTACCTGGCTGTATAGGCCATGTAATTTGCCTGCCTGAGTCCCAAAGAAGATGCCATGTACTGCTTCTTTGCCATGGCATCAGTCTTCCTGAAGTCCTTGTCAGGGGGGTGTGAAGCCAAGGGAATATTTGCCTTGTCACAGGCAACAGCCTGCACTACCCCAACGTGGCTGCATTGCTGATACAAGAACTCTGTGTCTGAGCCTGAAAGTGTATACCTCTTGTCCATTCTTCTATCCACAGGAAGTATAGTGTTAGGAGACTAAGATTTTTTGTGTCTGTTTCGGAAAAGATTTATGGAGGGGAATAGAAAGTCTCCTGGACTCTAGGATGTCCATCATCTCTACATAATCAGGCTCCTCTTGATCTTCCACAGCCTCCTCCATAGGCAGCTGGAGGGTTTCAGCCACCTTTCTGTAAAACATAAAGTGAGAAGGGGACTCAGAAAGACTAGGAAAGGAAACACCTGAAGGTCTGTCTGGGGAGATGTCCGGTTCCACAGGCACATCCAGACCTTCACTTACATCATCATCCTCAAATTCCTCTTCCTCTTCAAATTCCAGTTCATAAAAATCTTCAAGGGTATAATCTTGAACCGGGGGAACCAACCGAACTGAACCCTTGCCAGAAGGAGCCGGATCAGCTGGAACCGGATTGAGCGATTCCACAATCTGAATCGCACTGGCTATCTCTTCGGTGGTTGGAACATGAACCTCTGGATCCAAACTGGTCGATTTATCTTTGTGTTTTCTTTTTGTCAGAACCGATCCCTTGGAATCTGCTCTCCTTTTGCCCGAAGTATCGCCCTGGTCAGAGCGCACTCCTTCTGGTTCAGTCGAAACCAAACCGGGCTGGCCATCCAGGTCAGCGGACTTCTCAGACTCCTTTTCCCTCAGTCTACCTAATCTCTTCTCAAGGGTAGATTTGGGAATTTTTTACATATTTGGCAGTCTGAATCGAGGTGGTCAAACCCCAGACAATAAACACAGGAGGGGTTGGGATCGGCCTTAGCAAAGACCTCCCCACACTCACTGCAGTGTTGAAACCCAGTGGGCCTGTTTTGTTTCTTGGGTTTCTCAGACATGGCCAACCTAACCAAACTTACCCTTTTTTCCGCAATTGCCAGGCAAGACTCCCTAATCAGTTTCTAACCGTGTTACGGGTGTTGGGGGAAAAAACGTTTAAAACACTTTTTTTTTAGAACCGATAAGAACCGGTAACCACAAAGTAAACACACAAATTTCACTATCAAATGGCCGGCTCAGCCGAACCGAGCCGCACTTTTACAAGTTCCACACAGAAAAAACAGAACAATTCCAATCTAGTACTCATGGCACCACAGACAGAGACTGAACCGACTATGCGGAAACTTTTTCGGTTTAAAAACCAGTGAAAACTGAAACTTTAACTGACTTTCGAACTGAGCTGAAGGAGAACTCTCCGGAGTGACCGTTCAGTGAGGTGGAATAAAAAAATCTGACGGTTTAGGTTTGAATCACTTCAGACAAAGACTTCAACTGAGCTCAAGCTCAGCATTCTATGCCCTGTATAGAAAGTTAACTCTTTGTTCTCCGGGGCAGTTCAAAGGTTGGGAATCACTGCAACTGTCAGAATACAGCAAGACTTCATGTTGTTTGAAGGTCTGACTGTGCTGCAGACATCCTGTGCGGTCATTTGGGAGGATGATCCGGAGGGATTTCCGACAGACTGAGAGAGAACCCCTCGCGGACTATCCTGAGGACCCATCTGTCTAATGTTACAGATTTCAATTGGTCATAGAACTGATTCAGACATCCTCCCACTGTCGAGGAAGAGTCCCTATCGGGCAGCTGAGGTGGGACCTTGGCCTGAAACTCAGAAGGCGGCACTGGGTGCTTCTGGGCCTTGTGCCTTTTGCTGCATTTTCTTTTGCAGTTGAGGGTTCTGGTTTCTGTTAAAACCCCCCTCTGCCTTTGCCCCTAGTTATGGTCTGAAGTAGCTTGGAGTTCACCTCCGATTCAGGCAGAGCTTCTACCATTGCTTTGCGTGAATGCCAAAGAACGTATTCATATTGTGAAAAATAGCCCTGGTAGCTGGCACTATGCATGCCCAGGGTTGAGACAGCAAAGACTCTCTTACCCAAGGTGTCTATCTTACGATATTCTTTGTTTATAGGACGGGATGTAGATTCCTGCGGGAGGACAGCCTTATCATTCCCTGCCAGGACCACAATGGCATCAGCAAAGATTTGAGAGGCCAAAATGGGGCCTTGGGAGGGGCATATTTCCTGTCTTTGGACTTGGCCACAGAAGGAATAAGCACCAGACACTCTCACACCATCTGGGAAAGAGTCTCAAAAGAGGGCTGTACCGGAGGGATTAAATTCATAGGGATTTCCGGAACACGTAGATATTGTTGATAAAATACAAAATAATAAAACTAAAAACTAAGCTGCTAGCTAGAAGTTCGACTCCCGGCGGGTGAGCGATGTCATCACTCAAGTGCATTCGACAATGGGAAAAAAGGAACTGAGGTGGTTGAAGGGTCGACGCCGAGATAGTCTTTACCGCACAAGCCTGGTTTGCTGTGCCGCTTTCTGGCGACCCATCTTGGCGCTGGCCCTCCTGAAAAAGTTTGCTCCTGTTGGGTCCTAGCATCTCTGGCGTACTCCCATCAGTGTGAATGAGTGGTGGAGACTTTATGTCCGGGAAGATGAGTCCCACAGATTGACACATTTGCAATGGAGCAATTATCAACATCCTGCCTACAGATGTGCAGCTTTGGGTAAAAGAACACTGACCCAAAAGTGGGGAAAAGGCTGCTTCTTTGGCCAAAGACTACCACATGGCCAGACAGACGCCATAGCAGCGAGATAACAGGCAAGCACTGGTAAGACATTCTTTTTCTTATTTAAACTCCAAGTCTGATATGAACTCTGGTGGGGTAAAAAATTTGCGCCCAAAGACTGTATGCTATAACTGTAATAAGCCATGTTATATTGCAAGAAACTGCCATAGTAAGAAGAGTGACACTGGAGCAGATTTGTCCTTAGCAAACTGGGGCAAGTACTTAGATGTGAAGGTGGAAGATAAGACTGTGAAGGGACTTTTAGATTCGGGAAACAGACAGACCCTAGTACATATTGACGTGATAGAAAAAGTGTTCAAAAAGACCAGGTACTGGTGTCATCTGCATCCACGGGGACACTCAATACTATCACACTTCTAAAACCATCTGTCATTGCGGCACATGTCAGGAAGCACAGGAAAATCAGGAATAGTTGTAAAATTCGCAAATAGTATTTTATTATTAACAGTAAAATAAAAATAAAATTGTTCAGAATAACTATTTACAATGGCAGTACAAACATAAGAAGCAGAGTCCCTTTTCTTCTCAATTTCAAATCTCTCTCTCTTGCTAAACACTGCAGCTCTTTTCATAACAAGTCTTTGCAGGAGCTCATTAAGAGAACATTCTGCTTCTCACACAGTGTTGTCAGTTTCAGCAGGTGTAGCTAAAACAACACTGAGACCCAGAACTGACCTCTTGTTGACAGCTCTGTAAAGTTTGTAAACCAGTTTCTCAGTTTAACCCCTTGAGTTTCAAATAGCTTTTTGCAATCATTTCAACTGTAAAACTATGTACAGTTTTGCACAAAGGAATCCCTGTATCAGTAAAATTTCCACATAAAGATTCACATATATTTTTATACCTGCAAATATGCAAGGGGGAAGAAAAGACAAAAACAGCAAGTGAGGGTAGAGAGATTGTGAGAGACAGAGAAGTGCAAGATCATCGGGATGATCAAGTCCTAGGTCTCACGAGAAAATTTGGTTGCACAACCAGACAGAGAAAAGACAGAAAAGGAGACGATGAAAATTACGCACCTACCATAATTCTTGATCTTCTTGGATGGAGTCTCCACCACTCATTCACACTAATGGGACTATGCTGGAGGTGCTAGGACCCATCGGGAGTCAAAAATCTACAAGACGGCTGGCACCTAGGTAGGGCTGCGAGGAAGCGGCGCCATATAGGCTACCTCGACATTGACCCTCCAACCGCCTCAGTACCTTTTTTACTGAGGAGGCGCAGCATAAACTAACCTAGTGAAACTAACCTATGTCGGACATAAGACAATCCGAATGACCCTTATAAGAAGGGTCAACACAACAGAGTCTTCACAGCCCAGCCGTCAAGGGAGTGAAGACCAAAAACAAATGAGTGAGCTTGGGGGATGGAGGGTGGGCGTGTGAATGAGTGGTGGCGACTTTGTCCAAGAAGATAAAGAATTACAGTAGGTATGTAATTTTCATATCTTCCTGGACATAAAGCCTCCACCACTCATTCTCACTAATGGGAGAGTACCGAACTAAAATAATCTCTCGAGAAGGGCGGCAGGAGAGAGGAGCTCACTTAGGACAGGAGTCCATTAAGGATTGTCCTGCCAAAGGATTGATGCTGTCTGGCATGGACATCCAAAGCATAGTGCTTCACAAAAGTGTGCACAGAGCTCCAAGTAGCTGCACTGCAGATGTTTGCAATGGGCACGTTTCAAATTTCTGCCAGAGATGCCACAATTGCCCTGGTAGAATGAGTGTATACTCTGCTTTCCAGTTTAACCTGTGCCAAGCAGTAGCATTGGCGAAGACATGCCACTAGCCACGTCGAAATACATCTGATAGCAACAGGCTGACCCAGCCGGGCCATGCTGAAAAAGACAAATAGTTATTTAGATTTGCGGATTTCCTTGGTTCTGTCTATGTAGAACCGAAAACCCCTTTTTAACATCTAGAGAACGCAAGGTATGCTCCCCCTCATTCTGGAAGTTCGTGAAGTAGGTTGGAAGAACCAAGGGCTGGTTCAGATGGAATTCCTAGACTACTCTGGGGAGAAACTTAGGGTGAGTTCAAAGAATCACCTTGTCTTTGTGAAATACAGTATATGGGGATCTGTGACCAATGCATGCATTTCAGACACACTGCGAGTGGAGGTAATGGCTACCAGGAAGGTGGTCTTCCAGGTCAGGAACTTCAGTTCACAAGTTGCTACGGGCTCGAAAGGTTTATGGGTGAGCATGTCTGGTACAAGGTTAATGTCCCAGGTGGCTATCGATCTTCTGACTGGTGGCCTAGTGTAAAGTATATCTTTAAGGAACCTCTTAACCAGAGGTAACAGCCAAAGACATGGAGTGTACAGGCTCGTGGTACACTAAGATCGCGCAGAAGTGAACCTTCATGGTCGAGCATTGCAGTCCTGTATTTGACAGGTCTAGAAGATACTCCAGGACTTTGTTATGTGGGCAAGAGAAGGAGTCCAGGGAGGACTTTGCACACCAGATGGAGAACCATTTCCACTTTGCCATAAAGGTTTTCCTAGTAGCCGGCTTGCGTGCTGCTAGGAGAATGTCTGAGACCCTACGTGAAACGTCAAACCTACCCACTTCTATCTCCTCAGGAGCCAAGCATGGAGATGAAGGGATCTCAGGTTGGGATGGATCACTGGGCCCTAGTTCAGCAGGTCCGTCAGAGGTGGAAGCTGTCTTGGTGAAGTTTTCGATAATCTGCTAATTAATGGAAACCAAATCTGATGAGGCCAGAATGGGGCGATGAGGATCATTCTGCCCCTTTGAGCCTCCAGCTTGAGCAGTACCCTCTGAACTAAGGGAAGAGAAGGAAATGCGTACAGAAAGTGTCTTGTCCACCGCAGTCTGAATGCACCCTTACAAAGCGTCAGGCTCTGGATTTCTGGAGCAGAACAGAGGCAGTTTTGCGCCGAGTGGGGATGCGAAAAGGTCCAGGTCCGGTGTTCCACACTCTTCGAAGAGCGATTGCATGATGTTTGTGTTGACAGACCCCTCATGAGGATCCATTTCTGTTCTGCTGAGATGATCTGCTAGATCGTTCTGCACTCCCAGAAGGTAAACTGCTTGGATCAAGGCTTTGTGCTCCAGGCACCATTCCCACACTCTCGCTTCCCTGAACAGGGACTAAGAGTGTGCTCCACCCTGTTTGTTGATGTAGTACATCACTGCTTTGTTGTCCGTCTGAAGGAGAATGAGCTTGTGACAAAGAATGTCCTTCAGAGCACAGACTATATACAAGACAGCTCTCGTTTCTAGGATATTTATGTGGAGTTGAGACTCATCCTAATTCCATCGATCCTGGGTGTGGAGATCTTGACAGTAAGCTCCCCATCTGAGTAGGGATGCGTTCGTATGGTGATGGAGATCTGAGATTCAAGTGGGGCAAAGGGAAACCCTTTCAGAAGATTGTCCTCTTGTGTCCACCAGGTGAGTGACCATTTTAGAGGTTCCATCACCTTGATGTGAAAGGACTGGGGATGTGTGGTCAGGGACCACGGAGTACTCTGAGCATCCACTGATTAGTCCTCATGTGAAGATGAGCCAGAGGCACAGTGAACACTAAGGATGCCATGAGACCCAGCATCCACTGCATTAAAAGGGCTCCAACTGAGTCGTTCCCTTTGATGAAATGGGCCATCTGAAGGATGTCGTTCCTCCTGTCCTCTGGAAGAAAGGCTTTTGTGCTGAGGTATCCAGAAGGGCTCCTATGAAGAGGAGCTGTTGGGAAGGTTGTAGTTGCGATATTCCTAGATTCAACAGAACTCCCATGGACGCAAGAAATGAGGAAGCCATAGCCACGGCTTCCTGTGTCTCTTGTTTTGAGGGACTTGCTAGTAGCCAGTCGTCCATATATGGGAACACTTGAATTCTGAGTTTCCTGAGATGCGCTGTGAGAACCGCAAAGCACTTTGTAAAGACTCAAGACGCCGAGGATAGCCCAAAGGGCAGGACCCTGAATTGGCAGTGCTGGCCCAACGCCACAAAATGGAGCTACTTGTGATGGTTTGGGTGTATGGGGACATGTTGGTAGGCATCCTGAATGTCTAGGGAGGCCAGCCAATCATTTTGATGAATCAGAGGTAAAAGAGTGCAGAGTGATATCATCTTGAATTTTTCCTTGTAAAGGAATTTGTTTAATTTCCTTAGATCGAGAATAAGGCACATATTGCCTGTTTTCTTTGGAACTAAGAAGTAATGGGAGTAGAAATCTGTGTTCCATTGATCCAGTGGAACTACTTCTACTGCCCTGTTGTTCAGAAGGCCTTGAATTTCGGAAGCAGGAAAGTCTGACTGAGAGACAGACAGCTTGGGCTGTCGTTTGGGTGGATGATCGGAATGGGTTTCTGTAAGATTTAGAGAGTAACCCTTGTGGATTATCCTGAGCACCCATTTGTCTGATGTGACTGACTTCCACTGGTTGTAAAACTGAGTCAGATGCCCGCCTACCGCTGAGGAAGAGTCCCCCTCGGACAGCTGAGGTGGGACTTGGGCCAGAATCTCAGAGGGTTGCATTGGGCGCTTTTGGGTCCTGTGCCTTCTGCTCGGTTTTCTTTTGTGGCTGGAGGGCTTGATTTCTGTTGAAGCCCCCTCTGCCTTTGCCATGAAAGGACTGACTGTTATGAAACTGCCGCCAATCCCCGCCCCGTTAAGGAGATGCAGATGGCGGCTTGACTGTTTTGATAGCCGTTTTAGGTTTCTGTGTGGCCTCTAGTGCCTGTTCGACCTGAGGGCCAAACAGATGCGTTCCATCAAATGGTGAACTCATAACACTCTGTTGGGCATCATTTGTAAATCCTGAAGTTCATAACCACGAGTGGTGTCAGGTGCATACACCAGCTGCTGCTGCCCTGGAAGCAGTGTCAAAGGCTTCCATAGCAGCTTTAAGCTGCTGACTGTTGGATTCAATGTCTCTAATAATGGTCTAGAGAAGCACTCTGCTAACGTCAGACTCTGGAAGAGCTTCCACAGTGGCTTTGAGCAAATGCCATAGAACATACTCATACTGAGAGAAATAATGCTGGTAGCTAGCAATGCACATACCCAAGGTAGAGGCAGCGAAAACTCACTTCCCCAAGGTGTCAATCTTAAGAGATTCCTTGTTTACTGGACGTGCTGTAGATTCCTGAGGAAGGACGGCTTTGTCATTCTCTGCCAAGACAACTATGGCATCAACAAAGGCTTGAGAGGCCAAGATAGGTCGATCCTTGGGGAGTACTTTTGTCTATGGACTTAGCCACGGAAGGAATAAATGCGGATTATCCCACACCATGTGTGAGAGTGTCTCAAAAGAGGGCTGCACCGTGGGAGTCAATTCCACAGGAATATCCGGAACGTGCAGATGCAGCAATTTCCCCAGATCAATTTCTGAAGTCTGGAGAGAAAGAGAGTGGAATTCATGTTCTTTAGCAAAGACGTAAAGGAAAGGTCCTCGACCAGAGGCTCTGCTGAAGAAGAGGGTTTATTTGCCACTCCAAGAGAAGAATTGTCGTCAAAGTCATCTCCTAATCAAAGATCAGGATCAGGCTCAATATTGTCTCCTACTAGCCCCGGAGGGATAGTATATATAGGAAAAGGAGGAAAAAGAGGAGGAGGTGCTCCGTGAATCGGAGTCGAAAACCCCGGTGCCCTAGGTGGCGCCCATGCGCAGATGTGCTGGCACAGTGTGCAGCGCCAAAAGAGAAGACAGTGCCAGCCCAGGAAGCGGCGCCAAGACAGGAGTCGAAGGCAGCACCGCCCTAGGTGCTGCAGAAACACCAGGGGGGCCCCAACCCAATTCTTGGGAGTCGAGGAGGAAGATCTGAGAAAATTAGTAGGAGAAAATGGTACCTGTGATGGCCCCTGCACCACAGCCATGAGGGGGAAAAACACCAGGGTGCGGCATCGATGGCACCAGAGAAGGCGCAGCACAGCTAGGGAGTCCCACCTACCCTGCTTGCAGGTTTGAACCTGTTGGGTCCGAAGGCACCAGAGATGGACTCGCAGGCTCAGACAGGCAGGACAACTGCTGAACCCACTGCCCCATAAGAGCGGGCCAATGATCAAACTGCTTACTGGAAGACCACCCAGGGGGCCGGGAGAAACTCTGGAGTCAAGGATGTCGGTCACTGGGAACAGAGGCCGGAGGAGTCGGGCCCCTGCCCTTTGCTACCCACATCGATGCACAGACATACCAGAGGGTGCCCCTCGAGCGGTACCATTTCTTCTTCGACTGGGAGGTTGAAAAAGAACTTGAGGTCGAGTGGTGCTAAGTCCTCAATGAAGATCGAGAATGGGACCGCTTCTTTTTGTGCTTTCAGGAGGACTGCCCATCCCCCCCGAGCACCTGACTGCCTGTAGTCAGACCCCCCCCAATAGAGAGCGGCGGTCCAGACCTAGCCCTGCTGAAAACACAGCTTTCATGCAAAGTCTCCCTACCGTCACCAGCCTTGTTAATGGTGGACTCCGTTGAAGGTGGGCTGAAGACTTCTCCGTTGACGAAAACTGACTTTTTTTTTTAAACACTGAATTACTAAAATAAACAAAACTAATCAATACTGAACGACTATAGCTGCTGTCGTACAGACGTGGCCAAATGACGATGTCACCGAAGTGCAGTCGATGGCGGGCAAAAAGGAACTGAGGCGGTTGGAGAGTCGACGCTGAGGTAGCCTATAAAGCACAAGCCAGGCTCGCAGCTCCGCTTCCTTACAGCCCTACCTAGGCACCAGCCCTTCTGAAGCTTCTTGGCTCCTGCTGGGTCCTGGCGCCTTCAGTGTAGTCCCATTAGGGTGAATGAGTGGTGGAGACTTTATGTCCAGGAAGATCAGATCCTTGCATTTAAACTCTTTCTCCATAACAACTGAGACAAGGCCGTATTCAACCCTGTCACATGCAGCAGTAGTACTACTGCCCACCACGCTAGAGACCTTGGTTCGGAAGCAGACTTGGGTCACTGGAGATCGACTGGAAGAAGAGGACTGAGCATCTGATGGGCTGCTCTCTTTGGGGGTACTTTGTCAACTTTGTCAGCTCGCTGTCGACTGCCACTGGCTGGAGGCCTGGTGGTAGTGCAGGCTGGAACAGCATGTAAAATAGAGGGGCTGCCAGTTTTGAATGGTGCAAGTGTACCTTCGCACAGCACCCACCACTATCTGTCCCTGCACAGAATGCAGCTAGGTGACCACCCTCTTTGGTGGAAAAGATCAACTGCTGGAAGGTGCAGGGAACTCATGACCAGCACAGTACAGACGGCATCCTTTGAAAACCTTTAAGATTCCAGGGATTTATGCAGGCACGGACTTGATGCAATA
This sequence comes from Neoceratodus forsteri, assembly GCA_016271365.2. Lineage (NCBI taxonomy): Eukaryota > Metazoa > Chordata > Ceratodontiformes > Ceratodontidae > Neoceratodus > Neoceratodus forsteri. Next base: position 44,293,972 of record JADMNL010000025.1, on the reverse strand, counting down.
AATATATCATACTTCACATTCCTGTTAGAATACTGTAAATATTGACTAGTGAATGCTTTCTATAATTTTTATTGCTAACGGTTGTCACATTATTTTTTCTTATTACAATGTGTGTTTCTAATACTTAGCGGTGGCTAATACTGTACCCATTATTACTGATTAAACAAGTAATGCTGTTCAGCAGTTGTGAAAATAACCCATACATTCTTTTAGGAAGAAAACACAGACACTTTCAGGTTGTGGAATGCAAATAGGTAATATTGACCGTACGTTGAAAACAAGCAAATAGAATCCATGTTTTAGTCATTCAGTCTTCACTGGGATCGATCTATGAAGAAAAGCAAGCAAGCACAGAAATTCTTCTGGGGTCTTTTTCCCGTTTCTTTTTTGTAATGTCGTGGTCATCCTTTTGATACACAGATACACTCAATACCATCCTATCAACAACTTATATTATTTTTAAGGATTATAACTGTGTACCTTACTTCAGTCTTGAGACTGCATACAATTATGTATTCATATTGTGTTTAGGGAACAGGACATATGCTTTTTTTCCCTCAAAGGTCACTCTAGATATAGCAAATATAATGATTATTCTTGCCTTGTGCTTTACAAATGCAAGGGGTAATTTTGATAGTAAAGTGTTATGTTACTTAAAATTGGAACACTGTTCTTCAGTGTTGACTAAGAACCCTATACATCTACATGTGTACAGACTAAATATCACATCTGCTAATCTATCCAGGGCTTCATTTAACTGTCTGAAATGCTACATTTTGTATACATACTGCAGTCAAACTGTTCAAATAAAGAACAAAAGAGTGTTTAAATTTATCATAATTTTATACTATATAATTTTACATGCTACAGTACAATAGGGCAAAAAGTTGTTTTTTACCTTTAGGAAAAAAAAAAAAAACACGTAGACCAAACCCATTCAATGGCATCAACCTTTAAAGGACAGTTCTAAACCACATAGTTTTGTATAAATCACAGAGATTACACTTTAAATTGTTTCCAAATTTCTTCCTGATACAGGACCAGTGATAGTTAAATGTGCATCACAGTATCTCATATTGAAATAAGCTCACAGCAGGATTTCTTTTTGTCTGTGACTAGAAACTTTACACAGTACAAGTGATTCGATTATGTTTCATTTAAACCATAACCAACGTTGAGGGCTTTCCAGTTTCTCCAAACTGTACACAGAATAAATAGAAGTAACAATGGCAGTAATCGATTGCAGCTGACCATTCATAAATAACTGGAACTTCTGTTAACTTGTGAGTGCCGAGTGAAATATTTTCAATATATATTACCACTGGACATTAAAACCCAGTGAAAGGTGTGTATATATGTGTGATTTCTCTAATTCATAGTGGATACTACCTTCCTAGAAATACACTTAACCCATTAAACCCAAAATGGTCTGGGAAAATGTACAGATTTTACAGATTTCTGTCAGTTTTAGTATTATTTTATGGCCTATTCATGATAGCCAATAAAAAGTATTAAAAAAGCAGCCAAAATATCGTGGAGTTTCTAGTATCAGACATCACAAAGAATACATTTTTTTTTTTTTTTACATAAAACTCAAATTTTCATTGCTGATTAAGTCTGCAATTGTTAAACATCTTGTTTAAAATTAAATTACATTTGATGCCTATGCAAATCCCACAAACACAGTCTGTTGCAGTCTTTACACATTTTATGCTTCTCCCCCAGTCTTTCTTTATATCCGCTGTTTTGAAGCAACAAAATTACATGAAAAACACGAAGTAATCAAACCTGAGTCTGTAGTTAAGCAGCATTTGTGATGTTAAATTCCAGGGCATCTGTTTTTAATATAGGTTATTTACACTTCACTTACAACGTTCAGCGGGTGTAGAAATTGTCCATCCATTTGGCTTTAGTTCAGGGTAAATTACTGTATAAAGTCTCAAGGGTAAAATAAAATCTGAAAGTCTCAAGGGTAAAAACTGAAAAGAAAACTAATCTCCCATGGTAATATCCTGTACAGTATTCTGACAAACATTAAGCACCACTCTCTTGATTGAACAGTTCGTTCTCAGAAGAGTCTCCTATATTATGCTGTGTTGGGATGGCTTCTGTTTTGTACTTCAAACCTGTAAAATACAAAAGCTGGTGATAAGACATTCCTGATTAGCAAGAACAGGACTAGTGCAACTTTAAACGGGTACAAATGTTACTTAAAACAGCAGTACTAACTAACCAGGAATGGGCCATCATTTCCCAGAGTTTTACACTGCCTGGCAGGTTAAAAAGTCAGGTTTAACTTTTGCTGATTACTGCAGTTTTCTGATAATTGGTTCAATTGATATTTAATACATTTATAATGTTGTATGGATCCACATGAAATATGGCAACCCCCATACCATTTCCTGTTTTTACCCTTTGTTTACACTACTTGTCTTACAAACACTCAGCAGGCAAAGAAAGGGCTGGTACATTCCAGTTACATCAGACCAAACAACCAGTGAGAGAATGGCACCACCCCATTTCCCTCAGAATCCAATATGGCACTCCTGGCAAGGGTCTGTGCTAAACAATCAGAAAAAATAAGAATATAAAGAAAATGTAAACAAAATTAAAAGCAAACGATTCAAGTTCTGTTATTTGTGGGGTCTGTTTGACATAACTATTGTAAAAAATGCATTTGTATTAACTAGTACTGCTGCTTTAATATCACAGTAGTGAAAGTACAAACACAGACCATGCCAGCAGAAAAAGTCTCAGAGGTCAATCCAGTCCACCCATTTCCTGGCCTAGCTCCATGCTCGGCCTAATACCAGACCAGAGCGGATTTAGAAATCCAACAGCCCTAGTGCCTAACCATCCGCCTGTGGACCTGAATATTCCCCTATACATTATCTGTTCCATCCGTGTTAAAATCCATTCACTGTCTTGGATTCAACCACCTCTCTGGGCAGTCTATTTCATATGTCTGCCACCTGCTCCATGAAGAACTTTCCACATCCCTCCTGAATCCCCCACCCCCACTGTCCACCTGCACCTTCTAGTCACTGCCCTCATAAACAAGTCTTTACAATCCACCCTGTTTAATCCTCCCAAAACTTGCATGTCTCAACCACATCCCCCCCATTCCTTCCTGGCTACCAGTGTATACATATTAAGCCTATTGTCGCTTGCTTCACCTGATTTTGAATATTATATTGTGTGTGTTTTTATGTTTTTAATTTGTTAATGTTAAGCATTCCGAATTCCTGGAAAGGGGCGCTATATAAATACAGTTTGTCTGTCTGTCTATCTATCTATCTATCCATCCATCTATATTAAGGTCTGCCAACCGTTCCTCATATAACTCCCCTGCTGTCCCTGGATCATTGTCGTGGCTTGAATCTGAAATTTATAAATATACAGATGTGGGATATGGTACCGGCTCAAAAAAATGGAAATTACTTACCTACCGTAATTCTTGATCTCCTTGGATGGAGTTTTCACCACTCATTCAGACTGATGGGAGTGCACCGGAGGTGCTAGGACCCAGTGGGAGTAAACCTTTTTAGGAGGGCTGGCGCCGAGATGGAGCCGTGAGGAATCGTAAAGACTATCTCGGACTCCTGGTGATGTCATGCTCCTGATAGCAGCGGACTTCCGGTGACGTCATGCTCCTGATAGCAGCCTAAATCAGGAGGCTTCCACCGTGACCTGCTACAACCTCCAAAATACACCATACAAGAACCCCAAAACTACGAAGTAACTACTTTGGAGGTGAAATAATGCCTAAACGAGTGGAAAAAGGCATGCAACCCCCCCCCCCACCGAAGCAACAGATGATGGCAGATTGTCTGATTCGGCAGTGAGGGTTCACAGGCCTCATCCTCCTCACAGCAAAGTCGAGCCGGAACCAGCCAACCGCCACTATCAATACTCCAGCGGCAGATGGCTCTGATGCTCTTGGAGTTCTGAGACTTTAGGAAAGAGTTCTGTTCGACCACAGCAGCCCTCAGGACTGATACTGGCAAATTGGAGAAATGGCAAGAGTCCCTGGAAACTCAGGCCATGGAGACAGATACAAAGCTCTGAAAGAGATATTATACAACTGCACCAGGGTCTCCAACAGCTACAGGAGAGGGCTGAGGATTCCAAAAGTTGGAACCGATGAAACAACATTCGGATCTTGGGAGTTCCGGAAGGGGAGAAGGGCACTGACATTATACAGTTTACTCATAGGCTGTTAAAAGAAACCATCGCCTTACCAGCAGAGACAACCCTGGAATCTGAACTGGTGCACCGAACCCTGGGTCCCAGACCAGCCCCCGAGGCCAGGCTGTGCATCATCCTGGCACGTTTCCTAAGGTTCCAGGAAAAAGAACTAGTACTACACTCAGCCTGGAAGCAAGGGCAGGTAAAATACAAAACACATAGACTGTTCCTTGAAAATGATTATGCTCCCTAGGTGATGGCCAGGCGGAAGACCTATATTCCCATCCTCAGGGCAATGAAAAAGGTGATCTACGATTTAGAACCCCCTACCCAGCCCACCTCACAGTATTCTACAGAGAGGGCCAGCTTACCTTTAACTCTACTGAGGAGGCCTCGGAGGATCTGAAGAATCGAGGAATTGAAGTACAAAAGAATCCGGCTGCACTCCCCAGAGGTACGCTCGCCGCCAAGCTCTCAAGGCACGACATCAGGGTGCTGCAGTAATTCAAAAAATCACAGACTCACTGCGGGATCAGAGCTATTCCCCCCGCCTCTCAAGCTCAACTTTCCGAAGAGACACTACGCTGACTGAAGGCCTTGAAATATTGCTCGTTAGACTGCACCAGCCCTGGAAAAGAGTTTGCCTCGATGGGGGCGCTCTCCTCTGACTCATTCACAGAAAGAAAGAACTGAAATGTTTTTGAACACTATTTTGAACTTCAGGACTCTCATCTCTAAACCTAAAAGTGTACTATGTTCTGCTTCACTAACTCTCAGATAAGTCCCAGTTCTGGGTTTCATTTTTCTTTCGATAACTGAATAATTTGCTGCTTAATTGCTATGCATTGTAATTTCATCCTAACCTCCTGCTAAGTTTTTAGCTCCCCCCCCCCGGTGCCCTCACTCATAAGCTACCACTAACACGAAGCCTCCCTCTAAATGGGGGAGCTTTCTCTATACACTCTTCTCGTTTACAGATAACCCACTAACAAGGGCCAGAGTGAGGAACTCAGCAGGTATGAAGTAAGGTATTTTTTGAATTTGTCCCTGACTTGCAGTACCTTTCCCCTGCTGCTTTACTAATCCTGGCCCTTGCGAAGGCGACCTAAGCCAGTCCGACCCACAAGGCAACTATGGTACAGATGAGCCTTCCTTGGAGGCCATTGCTGGGAGCTGCTCCTCGATGATAGGCAGGCTGTCTGAACACTGAGTTCTGTTGCTTTTCTGGTTACTCAATTAAACAGGGACACTGTTATGGAGGGGATGCGAGACAGATACACAGGTTGGTGCTCCAGGGAAGGGAACAATGTACGAAGGGGTGGTGGTGCTTTAGGGGAAGGTGGGAGGGGTGGAATCCAGGGCAGCCAAAGTACTAGTTTAATAACAGGAGTGCAATTCTGGGATGCACTGACCCGAAATCATTAATATGAGCAGTTGGACACGGGCCCTCCAACGAGATCCCTGGAGTGAATTAAGGCGACCTGGTCATATGCCACTATTTCTGTTATTTCCAAACCAGGAAAGAAACCCCAATTATGCGAGTCATACTGACCAATTTCAGTCCTAAACACTGACTATAAAATGTTCATGAGCATTACTGCTCGAAGACTTGAACTGGTCCTCCCCCAAATAATACATAAAGACCAAACTGGCTTTGTCGGTGGGCGGACAACCACGGATAACATTAAAAGAGCATATCATTTAATACAGAAGATGCAGACTGACAACGCTTCCTCTATCCTGGTCAGCCTCGATGCGGAAAAGGCCTTTGATAGAGTGCTATGGCCATACTTATACTCGGTGCTGGATAGGGCTGGGATACCTCGCCCACTGATTCACGTAATCAAGAACATTTATTCAGCCCCCAGAGCGTGGGTCAAGGTCTCGGGGCACCACTCACATTGCTTTCCTTTGCAAAGATGGACCACACAGGAGTGCCTACTATTCCCACTCCTCTTCGCCTTATTTATGGAACCCCAAGCCCAACTCATTCGGCAGACAGATAGTCTCAGTGGCAATGTAATACATGGGGAGGAGCACCGAACTGCATTATACGCGGATAATGTCCTCTTATTTCTTCAAGATCCAGAGAATTCTCTCCCAAAAGCCAAGGAGCTACTGAAGTCCTTTGCCCAGGTCTCTGGATATAAAATTAACATCACGAAAACTGAAATGCTGTCCTTCCAATACTCCCCCTCTCCGGATATACAGAAACTGTTCCCCTGCAGATGGAACTTAGAAAAATTAAAACACCTGGGTATACACCTGACATGCACTCTTACGGAAGCCTGCAGGCAGAATTATACTCCCTTTACAGCTCTCCTTAAGGCAGATCTCGCCAGTTGGAGTACCCTGCCCCTCAGTCTCACGAGAAGGCTAGACCTGATCCGAATGGTTACCCCACCTAGGGTCCTGTATCTGTTCAATAACATCCCAATTAGTCTCCCTCGATCCACATTCCAAGACTGGAACAAGGCAATTTTGCAATTTATTTGGTTTGGCCGGAGACCGAGAGTCCAGCTAAAACTCCTAACCCTTCTGAGAGCACAAGGACGGCTAGCCCTTCCAGATCTCAATAAATATTATCAAGCAGGTCATCTGACACACATACTCACCAGGCAAATATACATGCAGGACACACATTGGGCAGAAATCGAGCGGGCACTATTCCCCAGCACATAATATTTTCGATTGCTATATCATAAAAATTCACCTGTCCCTCCTTACCCACCCTTGCCGATACTACAACGTATGAAAGACTGGCACCAAATAAAGAGACAACTTCCTGACTACATTCACCCCTTAAGTCCAATAGCCACAACCGTGGTTCCCCTAGTAATACAGACCATGCCTTCGGCAGTGGCACAAATACAGTCTGGAGTACATGATGCAGATCATCACCCAAGGTGAACTATGGTCTTTTCGAGAAATTCAGCAATGATTCAAGTTGCCAAATTCTCACTACTGTAGATACTTACAAATACAGCACTACTTCGAATTTCTCCCAATAGAAGTGAGAAACCCTGCACAACACCCACCACTGGTAGCTAAAATACAGGCCCTTATTGCCTCTCCGAATCAGGGACATCTAATATCTGCCTTGTATTAGGCCTTACTGACGCAAGCAGGCTCCCTTACTGAGACCATCCAGCAACATTGGCAGGATGAACTTGACTCCCCTATTGACGAGGAGCAGTGCGAGAGGGCATGCCAGCAAGCGGCTAAAACCACCAGCTCACATCAGTGGCATGAGTTTGCCTGGAAGAACCTTTTAAGATTTTTGAAAACTCCAGTGATTACAGGTCACTACGCTCCAGGCTGGCAAACCTCATGCTGGCGCAACCGTGAGGATAACAAGGCCCATCACACGAATATAATGTACACCTGTCCCAAGTTGGAACCATTTTTAATGCCATTCAGGCTGAACTCTGCGAACTATTTGGTAGATCCCGACAATTAACGAAGCAGATGTTTATCCTGTTGCAGTTTCCCAGACATTTTACAGATCCAGACACTCATTACCTGCTAACTATTCTCCTGACTGCCAGCAAGAAGGCCATTACCAAACGATGGCTTACCCCAGAGACCCCCACTGTGCAAGATCGGTGGACCATCACAAAACAAATACATCAAATGGAAAAAATAACACATAGACTGAATGATAGAGAGGAGAGATGCAACTCAAGGTGGGTTAAATGGCTTTTATATTATATGCTGAAAGACAAAGCCTTTGTCCACTAGGTTTTTCCCCTACTCCTCAGGCCCCTAGTCCCCCCTTGCCTGTCCTTCCTTACAGCCAGATTGGCAGCTCCCCATGGGTCGGCATAATGGGAATAAAAACTCCAGTGGGGGCCTCTTGCCATGATTTTAAAGCTGGAGTAAAGGGATAAACACAAACTAAAATCTGGGTTGTGCAGATGTCACTTAGAAAGTAAGGTATAAGTGTAACCCAGTCTAACTATCAGGGACAGTAAATACATCGGAATGAGAAGGCTGGATGGTGCCAGGAACTGAAGAATGATGATGGACTACCCAACCGATGCGGATGAACTCTTGCCTTGATAAGTTGAATTCATTCTTAAATATAATCTTGTACTTATGGATCCTTGTAAGTAACCTCTTTTACCCAATTGTCTGTAAAATAATCTTAAACTCACAATAAAGATGAGATTTAAAAAAAAAAAAGTATCTTGACGTCGACCCTCCAACTGCCTCAGTACCTTTTGTTCTGAGGAGGTGCAGCGTAACTAACCTAGAGAGAACTAACCTAAAAACTGGAGATAAGATAGTCCAAATGACCCGTGTAAGAAGGCTCAACACAAAGTCTTCACAGCCCAGCCATTGAGGGAGTGAAGACCAGAAACACGGAATTGAGCTCAGGGTATGGTGGGTGGGCGTGCGAATGAGTGGTGGAGACTTTGTCCAAGAAGATTAAGAATTACGGTAGGTATGTAATTTCCATATCTTCCTGGACATAAAGTCTCCACCACTCATTCACACTGATGGGAGAGCACCGAGCTAAATAATCTCACCCCCACCCCCACCCCCAAGATGGGTGGCGGGAGAGAGAGGAGCTCACTTTTTAGGACAGAAGTCCGTTAAGAATTGTCCTGCCAAATGACTGATGTTGTCTGGCATGGACATCCAAGGCACAGTGCTTTACAAACGTATGCACGGAGCTCCAGGTAGCCGCACTGCAAATATCTGCAATGGGGACATTAAGGATTTCTGCCAGAGATGCCGAGACTGCTCTGGTAGAGTGAGCGTACACACCGCCTTCCAGCTCGACCTGTGCCATGGAATAGCAGTGGCGAAGGTATGCCACCAACCACGCTGAAATGCATCTGATAGTAACAGGCTGACCCAGCCGGGTTGTACTGAAGGAAACAAACAGTTGTTGAGCCTTGAAAATTTCCTTTGTTCTATCCAGATAAAACCGCAAGGCTCTTTTCACGTCTAGGGAATGAAGGGAACGCTCTCCTTCATTCTGGAAGTCTGCAAAGTAGGTAGGAAGGACTAAGGATTGATTCAGATGAAATTCTGAGATGACCTTAGGAAGGAACTTATGGTAAGTCCTAAGAAATGAAAATTACGTACCTACCGTAATTACGATCTTTCTGTGTATCTTCACCATTCATCACTGTTGGGTACTTGGCTGGAGGTCAGGACCCCGTGGGAGCCTTTTTTATTTATTTATTTATTTTTAAGGTAGGCAGAGCCGACGCAGCATCGGCGCCACCCTCAAGGCCGATGCACTGCGTGGCGCTCATGGGTTGGCCGTTAGGCTGTGTCGACTCCGCCTGCCTGCCAGTTCTGAGTCGCTGGAGAGGTAAGAGGAAGGGAGTGGAGGGTGGGACAAGGAAGTCCAAGGGACAGAAAAAGGAAAAGATACATAAACCAAAAGGAGAAATAATGACTGAGAGGACAGAAAGGGAGAAAAGTCGGAAACTAAAGGGGTTGGGAGGGGCCCCAATCTCTGGAAAAGGAAGAGGGAGGAGGGTGGTAAAGAATTTAGAGGGGGAGTTAAACATCCCAGACTCTGGTCCGTCTCAGATTACATAGGAACTTCAAGGAGTAGCCCAAGGCTTTCTGACAGAATTCAAGGCACAGAATGGCTGGCAAACACTCCAGATAAGCAGAGTCGGCTATTCTGGAAGGAGGACAGGGTACAGAGAATTAACACCCTCTCAAGGACAGATTATTGGTGAAAAAAAAGGGAACATTGTTTTTTTTTATATAAACAAGGAGAAATAGGTTGGATGGGAACAGGGAGAAGGAGAAAAAGGAGGGCAGCTGTCAACTCCCACCCCACAGGGGTGAAGCCAAAGCACTGGAGAAGGAGTGCCCCTCTGCTGTCCACTCTTCCTGGAACATTATCCCCCTGTGTGCCCCTGTTTTACCCCACTCCAGAAGAAAGGAGAGGGGGAGGGATGGGCACAGAGAGGGAAGGGGACCCAGGGACTGAGACCCCAGGGGGATGGAGGGTGGGATCGTGATGAATGGTGAAGATACACAGAAATATTTTAATTACGGTAGGTACGTAATTTTCATATCTTATCTGTGCCAATCTTCACCATTCATCACTGTTGGGTGAGTGCCGAGCCCCCCCGAAGGGGGTTTTCTTTTACACCCTAAGGGACAAAGTCCCTTAGCTCTCAGTGGATGACACACTAAGAGGGAGAACCTTCAGAGCCTGGAGAGGCCGAGAGTGGGGAAAGTGAGGCAGGACCCCCGGAGGAAGAGATTGCCCGACAAAGCATGTCTAGCTCTCGGGAGAAGAGATAGGTTCTCTGGTGAGCGGAGTTAATCACCCTCACGCCAGGCCAAGGGTGACAACTGGAAAAAGGCGCAGCCATGCCGTCCGCCTAGTGCAGATCGCTGTCCCTCAACCCTGGTAGCTACCTCGGGTGGCATCATAGGATGCCCTCGCTTGGTGCCTTGCTAGCTCCAGGCCATGTGCAGAGAGTGCAATGGCTTGTCTGTTTTCTCCGTATCAGGCAATGAGGCTAGGAGCTGACCTAGCCTGGACCACAAGAACCCGTCATAGGCTGCATAGTGGGCCTGATGTGCAGAAATGGAAAGCAGTAACCGTGACGAGTAGAAAGTCCTCCTACCCCAGAAGTCAAAATCCGAGGAGTCTTGATCTGGGGGCCGGTCACGGTGAAGGGCACGAAGCCCATCAGGAGTATTCAACTGCATCAATCCGGACAGCGGATGAGGCATGGAACCTGGAGACTCCAGGGGTGCGCAATACCTCTGGCTGAGATCCTTTGGGGCAGGAACTCTGGAGAAGGGCCTCTGCCAGCAATGCAATGCCACCTCCCGAAAGGGAGCAGGCCAGGGCGGCACCACAAGGGTGGCCTTGACAAAATCGCCTAGAAAGGAGTGCGCCGAGTGCTCAGGATTGCTAGTTGTGGCAGGTGTAAGGTGCAAGTCCTCCAACATCCTCACGAGGAAGCGCTGATACTCAGCGAGATCAGCAGCTGGAGTGATGTGGACAGAAGGTTCCTCTCCCCCAGAAGAGGGGGATGAGGAGCTGGAGGGCACCAGCTGTTCAGGGAGCAGCTGCTCGGGGGGAGATTGAAAAACCTGACTGTCCATCGTCCTAATGTAAGCTGGGAACCGAGCAGCCACCACTCTGAACTGCTCCCAGGACAGAGGCCTGCTAGGACCAAGGATGCCTGGGAGCGCAGGATAATGTGGCAGAGGAATGGGGACAGAGCCGAGAAGAGATGTCAGCTGACCTCTACCTGGGCTAAGGAGTGGACCGGGAGCACCCACGGAAGAAGGTGCCCCGGAAGACCCCACAGCCGACAGCTGAACAACCACTTCGGTACTGCCTTGGCTGTGTCCAGAAGAATCCCCCCCTGTAAGGCGACCGGGGCCGTATAGGTCCAGAAGGACAGTCCCCTACCTCAAAAGAATGGGGCTCTCTCAAAGAGACCGAGGAGGAAGAGCGGAGATCTGCACTACGGCTTCTCCCAGAGCCCGGAGGACCCCAAAAGTCCGCGCTGCGCCGACCCACGCCCCGACTGAGTCCGGAAGAGCCCTCCTCCTCGAGAGGGCCAGCCTAGGTAGCTGACAGCTCTGGGCAGCACCCGAAGGAGCTATCCAGGGCACAGCACCCTCCCCTCCCGTAGGTGCTCTGATTGGCCGCAAAGTTGTGCGATCTAGGCACACCACAGGTGGGCGTACCACTGCTGAGGGGTCAGAGAACCCACCAAGACCGGGCTGCAGAGCAATGGTGGCCTGCACCACTGCCCACTGGTCAGCACCCCTGACCCCAGTCTCGGTAGCCACCAACCCCACCTCAGAAGGGGGCTGACTCCGGCTTGTCAAGGAGACTACCGGGCTGCCCACCCCAACAGCCAAACCCAAAGGGTCAGACTGTCCGTCTGACTCAGAGCTCGACTCCGCCTCCGAGGAGGTAGAGGCCGAGGACCTGTGCCAAATCGTAGGAGGGTGCCCACTGCCATCTTTGCCAATGGGGCCAGAAACCAAAGCCATGCCCGAGCCAGTACCAGTGCCCCCTACAGCACCGCAAGCGGAATCCACAGGGGGCATGACTCCAGCCTGAACAGGAGCTCCAGAGTCTGGACCAGCCACTGCACCATCCGGCTCCACGGCGCCGCGAGTGGCACCAAGGACAAAGACGGCAGCGACGGCCCTGATAGGACCCCAGCACCACCCGGCTCCACAAACAGCGCCGAGGGCAGAGGCGGCACCAACGACGGCAGAATCCAATGGCCCCATGGCACCGAGCCCCGAGGACACGGTGCTGTGCTCAACCTCGGCGCCGAGGCAAGACATGGAAAAAGACATCACTGTAGCAGCTCCAATGGCGCTGCTAGCAGTGTCGGCGCCGCTAACAGCCCCGACAGAAGCCACGGTTCCGATGAGGCTCCGTCAGGGCTCACGGTGCCATGAACGGCCCTGACCAACGGCGTCGACCTGGGCCTTGTGAACCGCTGGGTCCGACACCGGGGAGCCTTCACCCTGAAGGGCGACTGCCGTGACGGCGCCTCGCCCGCCTACAAAGGAGCGGGACAGGCCTCCTGCTCTGCGGAAGGAGCCTTGGCAACGGCTAGGCTACTAGTAGTCGAGGCCCTCCTCCTCAGTCCTGTAGAACCGGAGGGGACCCGGAAGAAAGGCTGAGAGAGCATGGCTTGGCCCGACGAGTGGCGCCCGACCTCGAAAGTCGTGAGCTCGCCCACTTTCCACGCTCACAAGGTTTCCCATGACCGCAGTCCATAGAGAAACAGGCATCGCACGAATCCATGTTGTGAAGTGGGCCAAGGCACAAAAGACAACGGTCGTGCTAGTCGGTGACGGAATATTTTCGGCCGCATGGGGGCCGACCCGTCCTGGAAGTCTTCTTGCCCTCCGACCGAGACATGACCTAGGGAGAAAAAAACACCAAAAACAGACTCGACATCGCAGAAAATAGAATAATGGAAAGATCTTACCAGGCGACGTCAAGTATGGCAAAACAGAACTGGCAGGAACTGACGGACTTTGGCACTGAAGGTAAACTAATTACGGAACCGGTAGGAATACAGAGACGGCGTCAAAGGTTTTTCGGCGTTGAACTAGGCCTGTAGCGCAGCAGCTCCACATGAGGTGCGACCTCTATGGCAGGAGATGAAGAAGTGGCAGGCAGGCGGAGTCACCGCAGCCTAACGGCCAACCTGCGAGTGCCATGCAGTGCGTCGGCCTCGATGGTGCGTTGGCTCCGCCTACCAAAAAAAAAAAAAAAAAAAGTTCTGAGGTCCTGACCTGCCAAGTACCTAACAGTGATGAATGGTGAAGACTGACACAGATAAGATCTACTTTGTCCTTGTGAAAGACAGTATACCGGGGGGGGTTCCGCGACCAAAGCATGTATTTCCGACACCGTACGAGCAGAAGTAATGGCCACCAGGAAGGCCGTCTTCCAAGTGAGGAATTTCAACTCGCAAGTAGCTCGAGGCTCGAAAGGTTTACGAGTGAACATGTCTAGTACAAGGTTAATGTCCCAGGCAGCAACTGGATGTCTAATAGGAGGTGTGGTATGCAGAATGCCCTTAAGAAACCTTTTAAATACAGGAAGCTGAGCCAGTGACAGAAAGAGTACTGGCTCATGATATGCCGAGATTGCACAAAGATGAACTATGACAGTGGAGTATTGCAGACCCATGTCTGAGAGGTCCAAGAGATACTCCAAGACCCTATTTGGTGGGCAGGAAAAGGGATTCCAAAAGGATTTTGCACACCAGATAGAGAAACACTTCCATTTAGCTGTGTAGGTTTTTCTGGTGGCTGGCTTGCGCGCAGCCAAAAGAATATCTGAGACTCTACGAGAAGCATAAAACCTATTCACCTCTATCTCCTCAGAAGCCAAGCGTGAAGACGAAGAGACCTCAGGTTGGGATGGACTACAGGGCCCTGGGTCAGAAGGTTCGTTTGAAGGGGAAGCGGTTTCAGGGAGGTTTCCGATAGTCTGTTGATTAGAGGAAACCAGATCTGATGAGGCCAGAACGGGGCAATGCAAATCATTCTGCCCCCCGTGCCTCCAGTTTGAGCAGTACCCTCTGAATTAGGGGAACAGGAGGAAATGCGTAGAGAAAGTGTATTGTACACTGCAGCCTGACTGCATCCTGACAAAAAATGCCAGGTCCTGGATTTCTGGAGCAGAAGAGAGGCAGTTTTGCGTTGAGTGGGGAACGCAAAAAGGTCCAGATCTGGAGTTTCCCACTCTTCAAAGAGTGACTGAACGACGGTTAAGTCGAGAGACCACTCATGAGGATCTGTCTCCGTTCTGCTGATATGGTCGGCCAGCTTGTTTTGAACTCCTGGCAGGTAAACTACCTGAATCAGAGCCTTGTGCTCTAGGCACCATTCCCACACCCTCACTGCTTCCCTGCATAATGCGTAAGAGTGAGCGCCGCCCTGTTTGTTGATCTAATACATCACTGCCTTGCTGTCCGTTTGAAAGAGAATGTTCTTGTGACAGAGTATGTCTTTCAAAACCTGGACTACATAGAGGACGGCTCTCATCTCCAGGATGTTTATGTGAAGTTAAGACTCGTCTTGAATTCATGTACCCTGGATGTGGAGATCCCGGCAGTGAGCTCCCTAACTCATTTGGGACGCATCCGTGGTAATGGTGATATGATGATCCAGAGGGGCAAAGGGATATTCCTCCAGAAGATTGTCCTCCTGAGACCACCAGGTGAGTGACCTCTTCAGAGTTTCTGTCACCTTGATGAGAAAGGACTGAGGGTGAGTGGTTGGGGACTACTGAGTACTGAGCATCCACTGAGAAGTTCTCATGTGGAGACGAGCCAAAGGTACAGTGAATACCGAAGATACCATGAGTAGTAGTAGTACTAGTACTAAAAATGTTTATTTTTATACAGGATAGCAAACTTTAGGTCATAAGACCTATTTTCAAAGTTGTCCTGTGTACCAGTATCCGTTGCATCGAGAGAGCTCGAACCGAGCTGTGTTCTCTGATGAACTGGGTCATCTGTAGGATATCATTCCTTCTGTCCTCCGGAAGACAGGCTTTCACACGGGAAATGTCCAGAAGGGTTCCTATAAAAAGGAGTTTCTGGGAGGGCTGCAACTGTGACTTTTTGAGATTCAGCAGGACTCCCTTGGACGTGAGGAAGTCTGAGGCTATGGCCATGGCCTCCAGAGTCTCTTGCTTGGAAGGGTTTGCTAGAAACCAATCATCCAGGTATGGGAATACTTGGATTCCGATTTTCCTTAGGTGTACCACGAGAACTGCACAGCACTTTGTAAAGACTCGAGGTGCCAAGGATAGCCCAAAGGCCAGGACTCTGAATTGATAATGCTGACCCAACGCCACAAACCTTAGGTATCTGTGGTGATTTGGGTATATGAGAATGTGCTGATAGGTGTCCTGCATGTCCACGGAGGCTAGCCAATCATGCTGATGAATCAAAGGTAGCAGGGTACCGAGTGATATCATCTTGAACTTTTCCTTGTGAAGGAATTTGTTTAACTTTCTGAGATCCAGAATAGGGCACATGCCTCCAGTTTTCTTTGGAACCAGAAAATAATGGGAGTAGAAACCTGTATTTTGTTGATCCAGCAGAACTATTTCAACTGCCCTGTTGTTCAGCAGGCCTTGTACCTCGGAAGCACGAAGGTATGACTGCGCCACGGACAGTCTGAGCTGTTGCTTGGGAGGATGATCCGGGTTTTTTTCTGACAAAACTGAGAGAGTACCCCTTGAGGATTATCCTGAGGACCCATTTGTCTGATGCTACAGATTTCCACTGATCATAGAACTGAGTCAGATGGCCTCCCACTGTCGAGGAAGGGTCCTTCTCGGGCAGTTGAGGTGGGACCTGGGCCGGGTACTCAGAAGGTGGCACTGGGCGCTTTGGGGCCTTGTGCTTTCTGCTGCATTTTCTTTTGCATCTGAGGGTTTTGGTTTCTGTTAAAACTTCCTCTCTGCCTTTACCATGAAAGGACCGATGGTTGTGAAACTGACACTTGTTCCCACCTCCTCAAGATGGAGCGGGCGGAGGTCAAGCCGTCTTAATGGCAGACCTAGTCTTCTGTGTGGCCTCTAGTGCTTGTTCCACCTGACGCCCAAACAGATACATACTGTCAAAAGGTAAGGCCATGACCTTTTGTTGGGCGTGATTCGTAAAGCCCGAGGTACGCAGCCAGGAATGGCGACGGGTGCAAATGCCAGCCGCCGCCGCTTGGGAAACAGTATCGAAAGCATCCATTGCAGCTTTAATTTGCTGATTATTGGACTCAATACCTCTAGTTATGGTCTATAGTAGCTCTGAGCTGACCTCTGATTTGAGCAGAGCTTCTACCGTTGCTTTGAGAGAATGCCAAAGAACATACTCATGTTGAGAAAAATATCCCTGGTAACTAGCAATACGCATACCCAGGGTTGAGGCAGCAAAGACTCTCTTACCCAAGGTGTCTATCTTGTGAGATTCCTTGTTTATAGGATGGGCTGTAGATTCCTGCGGGAGGACAGCCTTATTCTCTGCCAGGACCACTATGGCAGCCGCAAAGCTTGTGAGGCCAAGATGGGGCAATCCTTGGGAGGGGCTTATTTCCTATCTGTGGACTTGGCCACAGAGGGAATAAGAGCTGGATTCTTCCACACCATCTGGGAAAGAGTCTTGAAAGAGGGCTGTACCGGAGGGGTAAATCCATAGGGATTTCCAGAACATGTAGATATTGGAGATGCAGAAGCTTCCCAGGATCGATTTCCATGGTCTGGAGAGAAAGAGTAGAATTTAAATTCTTAAGCAGAGACTTAAAGGAAAGGTCTTCAACAACAGGCTCTGGATTGATCCCTGCCCCTAGGGCAGAATCAGCATCAACATCATCACCCAGCCGAAGATCTGGATCGGGCTCAAAATCATCTCCTGACAGCCCAGAGGGACTGTAAGGACAAGAAGGGATGAAAACCAGGAGGAGGAAGAGAAGGAGAAAGAATGGAGTCGAAACCTCCTAGAGAACTATCTTGGTAGCCGTACATGCCCAAGTAGCCGCAGAGAATAGCGCTGACAACAGAGATGGTGCCTTACAGAAAACAGCACCAGCGCATAGCACTGACAGGGAGCGGTGGTGCTGCACACAGCGCCGACACCAACCCCGACGGGTAGTGCTGCACCGAAAAGGACCTCAGCGCTGGGGAAGTTGGCACCATAAGCTATGGCACCATTGCAGAAGTCTGAAAACTGTGATTGGAAGGCAAAGGATGAAAAATGGCAGAAGAGAAAGGCAGAAGAAGTATTGCCCTGGTCAGAGGGCACTCCTTCTGGTTCGGTCGGAACCGAACCGGGCTGGCCATCCGGGTCAGCGGACTTCTCTGCCTCCTTTTCCCTCAGTCTACCTAATCTCGTTTCAAGGGTAGATTTAGGACATTTTTTACAAATTTGACAGTCTGTATCAAGGTGTTCAAACCCCAGACAGTAAACACAGGTGGTGTGGGGACAGGCCTTAGCGAAGACCTCCCCACACTCACTGCAGTGTTGAAACCCAGTGGGCCTGGTTTTCTTCTTGGGTTTCCTCAGACATGGCCAACCTAACCAAACTTATCCTTTTTATGGCAACCGCCAGGCAAGACTCCCTTATCGGTTCCTAACCGTGTCATGGGTGTTGGAAAAAAATGTTCAAAATATGTTTTTTTAGAACCGATAAGGACCAGTAACCACACTCTAAAGTAAAAGACAGAAATTCACTAAAAGTGATCGGTTCAGCCAAACCGATCAAACAAGTTTAAAATTTCCACACAGAAATGGGTAAAACCTATCTAGTACTCACGGTACCGCAGACAGAGGCTGAACCGACTAAGTGGAACAAATTCGGCTTAAAACCGACACTTTTACCGACACTTTAACTGACTTTTCGAACTGAGCTGAAGGAAAAATCTCCGGAGCGACTGTTCAGTGAGGCAGAGTAAAGAATCTGATGGTTGGATTTCAAAGGGCTGCAAACAGAGACCTCAACCGAGCTCGAGCTCAGCATTCTATGCTCTGCATATAAAGTTAACCCTTTGTTCTCCGGGGCAGTTTAAAGGCTGGGGCTAACTGCAATAGTCAGAATACAGCAAAACTTCACGTTGTTTGAATGGGGAATCCAAGGAAGGACTGTACAGCTGAAAGAAGTAAAAATGTTGGAGGGATGACAACGCCTGTAACCTCAGTACAGGCTGGAGTCGAGTCGGGCTCACTGGAGACCTTGGCGTCTCTGGGGCTGAAAATGCAGACACTTACTGCCTCAGTGTCCACCTTGACACTGGACGATTTCAACGGTCGTGTAGT
This sequence comes from Neoceratodus forsteri, assembly GCA_016271365.2. Lineage (NCBI taxonomy): Eukaryota > Metazoa > Chordata > Ceratodontiformes > Ceratodontidae > Neoceratodus > Neoceratodus forsteri. The sequence continues at coordinate 44,275,475 of JADMNL010000025.1, read as the reverse complement.
CGTCCTGGAGTCCACAACTAATGCCCTGAAGGGGGAAATGACTGACGTTCACAAACAGACAAACGCCTCTATGAGCTCCACTACGTTAATGGTGAAGGAAACCCAGCACCTACACACCAGACTAGAAACACTTGGAAATCAGGTGTGCTCTGCTAATGTCAGGATCCTCTGTGTTCCTGAAGTGGTCGAGGGAGATCATCCTTTGTTGTCTATCTGGGAGCAGCTCTCTGAAAAATTAAACCTTGAAAATTAGCATAGCCAGTAGGAAGTGCAAAAAGTCTATCGTATCACTCCCCGGGGCAGTAGGCAGAATGCAGAGGAACCCTGCACGTTCATGATGGTGACTACGGGAGTCGGAGAGCGAGATTGGATCCATCAGTATGCCTGCCGTGACAGCCTGCTATATCAGGACGAGCGACATATCCATTTCTTTCCAGACCTTTGCTTTGCAACCAGACAACGTTGAAAGAGATTTGACGGGGTAAGGAGAGTTAAGAGACATTGGTGTGTCCCATACCATGATTTTCCCAGTGTGACTGCGGATTCAACACAAGGGTGAAATTTACCTTTTTTCTGATCCTGTGGAGGCGGGTAAGTGGGCTGACCGGCCGCGGGGCAGAAGCTAGGAACAGGCGGGCCGGAGGTGAAGACTGACGATACGGATACCATGGACACTTGAAGGCCTCATGCTTGTGAACTGTAAATTGTGCTGGACTTTATAAACAGTTGCCTTGTCTGAACAGCCTAGATTATAACACAGGCTGTTTATTTCTTGGTTCTTTCTTAATGTTAATATGCATTGGTACTCAATATATTCACATTTTCCTGGGGTAAAGATTAAAGTTACTAAGGGAGTAATTCCCACTGGGTTATACTTGGATAAGATGAATCCCTTCGAATAGCTCATCATACATAGTTGTGATACAAGGGAAAGGTTTTATGTTGGAGGATTTGTATTCTGTTAGTCTTATGTTGTCATTTTTATAATGATTCTGCTGCTAAATTTCTCTTTTTTTCTAGAAACCTCATGATAAAATCTGATGTGTACATGGCAATACATAGTCCCATATATAATGGGGCACTGTTTATGTTGCATACACTGCTGGTCAATCTTTAATTTAGGTTCTAGCCATGTAACTCATGGGTTCCTGACCCTATATTAATTTAGGCATAGTTTAAAAGATTAACCCTCCATATGATGCATCTCTACATATGGTAAATGCAATGCTATCCTACAATTAAGGGACTTTGAAGCCAGACTTGTAAGTCCATTTGGTCTGTTTATTATATGAACATATAGTCATGTAAATGATGAAATGTGAAAAATAAAGTATAACAAAAATTAAATGGACTTTGATAACTGAGACAAAATAAACTTCTTCAAGAAAGTGAAGGATAGCTCTCTGGAGTCATCTTACTGAGGCAAGCGGAGTAAAGGATCTGACAGCTGCAGGGAGTGCAACCAGGGACAGTGGTTTGAAATCTGAGCTTGAGCCTAACATTCCACTATTAGCTTAGGTTCTATTAACCATTTTGGTTCCGGGGCAGTCCTATGGTGAGACCATACTGCATTTGTCAGAATACAGCAAGATTTCCTGGGGTTTGAAGAAAACAAAAAGCTGCTTCGACTTTCTGCATTCTTTAGTTCGGAGCAGATGATACTTCAAAATTCTGCGCACGTCTAACGTATGCAGCAGTGCTTCTCCTGGGCTGGCATACTCAGGAAAATAAACAGGTAGGTGGATAGATTGGTTCAGGGTAAACTCAGACACTACCATGGGGAGAAACCTATGATTGATGCGCAAAGATACCCTATCTTTGTGAAAAGTCAAATAAGGCTCCTCGCATCAGAGGGTCTGAAGCTTGGCAATCCTTCAAGCAGAAGTAATAGCAACCAAAAATAATGTTTTCCAGGAAAGAAAGCGTAGCTCGCAAGTTGCAGCTGGTGCAAAAGGAGACAGGGTCAACTTCTCCAGAACAAAATTCAAATCCCAAGCCAGGACAGGGGAACGGATTGGAGGTTTTAGATGCAGGATGCTCCTAAGAAAAGTATGGGATACATCCAACTGAGCCACAGTGCGGCTGAATGAAAGGTTGAGATAGTCGAAAGGTGCACCTTGAGGGAGGAGTACTGGAGACCTGAGTCCGACAGAGATATCAGATAACCCAGAGTCTGGCTCACTGGACAAGTGAAAGGGTCTAGATGATGCTTGGCAGCCCAGAAGGCAAATCTCTTCCACTTCATGGCACATGTGGCTCTAGTGGAGGGTTTCCGAGCTGCCACGAGGACACCCCAAACTGGGCGATGGCTATGTCCTCAGGAGCCAGGCATGCAGATGAAGGGACTTGAGGTTGGGATGGACCAGGGTCCCCAAAGCCTGCGTCAACAGATCCCTGCAGAGAGGCAGAGGGACCAGAGGTTCCTCCGCTAGCTGTTGCAGTAATGGAAACCATATCTGCCGTGGCCAGAATGGGGTGACCAAGATCATGCTGGCCCCCTCCATTTGCAGCTTCATTAGCACCCTCTAAACGGGAGGAAATGGAGGGAAGGTGTAAAGGAAACTCCCGCTCCAGGAGAGGGATGTGTCGCGCCAGAAAATTCCAGGCCCTGGATCTAGTGAGCAGAAACTGGTCAGTTTTGCATTGAGTGGGGATGGAAAAAGGTCCAAATCTGGATGACCCCATCTGGCGAACAGATCATCTGTGATTTATAAGAGAAGTTTCCATTCGTGCATGCTGGACTGTATCTAGCTGAGGCTGTCCACTAGGGAGTTTAGCACGCCCGGAACATGTACCACAGAGAGAACCAGACTGTGGTTTAGCGTCCAGTACCACACTCTCGTGGCCTCCCTGCATAGGGGATACGTTGCGTCTCTCCCCCGCTTGTTGATACAGTAGACAACATTGAGATTGTCAGACTGGATCAACAGCTGACCTAGAAGGAGATAGTTCTGAAAGGCCTGCATGGTATACAGGACTGCCTGCATCTCCAGAACACTGATATGCAGGGACAGTTCGATCTGGGACCATGTCCCTTCCATCTGAAAGGGATCCAGGTGCGCTCCCCAGCCCGAGCCAGAAGCATCTGTGGTAAGGATTTACTGGGGCGAGGAGATCTGGAATGGAACCCCGTGCAAAAGGTTCTGTGGGTCTATCCACCAGTGGAGCACCTTGCAAACTGGGGAGACCACCAGCACTAACCGATCTAATTCATCAGTGCGTTGGTCCCATTGCACCCTGAATTTCCACTGGGGGACTCGCATATGCAGCCTTGTCAAAGGAACCACTGGAATGGCTGTGGCCATCGACCCCAATAGCCTCAAATACACCATTACAGGGTCAGAACAGCTCTGGGAAACCTCCTGAGCCTGGGCAACAAGGCACTGTGCCCTGTCGTGAGGCAGGAAGACTTTGCTCTGCGCAGAGTCCAGAACTGCCCCTATATATTTCAGTCTTTGGGATGGGGTCAGGACTGACTTGGGTAGGTTGACAGTGATGCCCAGGGAGAGAAACAGCTGAAGGGTTCTTTCCCCGAGTCCGAAGGAGCTAGTCGTCCAGATAGGAGAAAACATAGTCCCTCCCTTCGGAGAGCTGCAGTTACTGCTGCTAAGCACTTGGTAAAGACATGCGGCACAGATGATAAGCCAAAGGGCAATACTTTGAATTGGTAGTGCTCGCTTCCAAGAAGAAAACAGAGGAATCTCTTGTGCGGTGGAAACACCAAGATATGCAGGTAAGCATTCTGCATGTCCAAGGAGCACAGCCAGTCACCCTGCTTGAGAAGAGACATCAGGCCTGGCAGGGTTACCATGCATTTTGTTTTGTACTGGACATACAGACTGAGGTCTAGTATGGATCTAAGATCTCCGGTTCTTTTGGGGACCAGGAAAAACCTGAAATAAAATCCCCTGTTCCTCTGGTGCCTGAGCACTGGCTCGATGCCTGGACACTGGCTCAATTGCCTTTTTGTGCAGAAGGGACTGTACCTCCTCCCAGAGAACGGACAAATGGACTGGGTAGGGGGGTAGGTGGAGGGTACTGTAGGAGTCTCTGGGTGCAGCTCTATGAGTTCCAGAGTGTGATCCCTCTTTATAATCTGAAGAATCCAAGCATCTGAAGTGATGGTCCTCCACTGATTGAGATGGAGGGAGAACCGACCACCGATCACCACCTCTTGGTTGGCAACTGGAAGAGGGGGGTCCAGCAAGGTTTCAAGTGGAGGCAGATCCAGCTGCTGGAGCTGATCCATCACCTCGGGGTGCTTTGCTGCAGCGTCAGAGGAGGAGGGGGTAGGTAAGGCAGAGGAGGCTCTTCTCTTGCCCTGAGACAGGGAGGCTACTCTGGATTTGTGGGACACCTTGCAAAACGGAGAGCACTTTCTACTCTTAGGCTGAGTACGGCAGAGCGAGTGGACGGACTTGATAGCCCTGCCAGATACCTGTAGCTCATTTATGATGTCCTGCACATATGGCCCAAACAGCCTGGAGCCATTAAAAGGGGCGTTAAAGCACCTTTTGCTGGACATCAGCTAGAAAACCCAAGACCCTCAGCCAGGTGTGCCTATAAAGGCAAATGCCTGTGGCAGTAGCCCTAGCACCTGTATCCAAGATATCGTACAGGACTCTCAGAAGGTTCTTGCTAATATCCTCTGCACTCTGCAAAATCTGAGAACCTTCTGTTTCTGGGAGCAATCAGGAAGGGCATGGGCAGCAGCCTTACCCTTCTTCCAAATAGTATTCTGGTACTTAACCATGTGAGATAGGTAGTTGGCAATCCTCAACCCTAGGGTGGAGGAAGCATATACCCTGTTGCCCCAGAGGTCAATCCTACGGGATTCCCTGTCGGGGGGAGGGAGCTGAGGTGCTTGGGCACCTTTGACCTGTCATGGGCTGCCTCCTTTGTAACCACAGAACTGGTTTCTGGCTGGGCAGCATAGTGTGTAAGGCCCTGGGGGGGCACAATAGAACTTATCCGCCCTGCAGGGCATGGCTGGCATCATGTCAGGTGGCAGTAGTGGCATTCCTCAGGGCTGGATGGATAGGATGAATGACCTTGGGAGGAGATTCTGGGATTTCTAGAAAGTCCACCAGATCTCTTCTGGTAGCATCCTTCTCTTCTGTATGGAAGCCCATGGCTCAGGACAGCCGAGTCATAACGTTGAAGAAAGTAAGGTCCTCTGGAGGAGGTCTAGGAGTATGTTTGATGGAGTTCTCACTTACAGAAGAGGCGGTGGACATGTCAGAGGAAGGAGGCACTTCCTCAAGTAAGATGAGGTCAGGATGACACTCCTCCTCAATGTCGATCTGCTCCAGTTCGAGGTCTGATGGGACGAGGGACCGACAGCCCACAGGGAACAGCCCACAGAGGCCAAAGTGGTGATGATGGGGCTGTTGATGGCTCAGGCGATTCAGGCCTATATGCGCCCAGTTGATGGACCAAGATTGACGTGAACTTGGTCAAAATATGGTTGAGATAGACAACAATGGCCTATTGCATCGATAGTGGAGGGTCGATGGCACAGGGTGCAATGACCCATCCATGAGGCCTTGAGAGCCCGAGGACCTGGAAAAGTATCAGGTCTCGACGAGAAGGCTGTCGATGATGAACCTGGCTTTGATGAAGTAGGGGGCCAACGACCTGAGGGTTGACGACTGGCCGCCCTGTGCAGTGGGCAGTAGTGCTGTCGGTATGGGTCTGGCAGGAACAGAGACCTGGACAGCACAAGGCGGCACAGCCGACGGAGTACCCCTGGAGGAGGAAGAGGAGGAGGCCGTCGTGGAATGGCAACACCGACGAGGGGAGCGATCCCGATCTCTGTCTTTTTTTAATGACTTTTCCCTGAGGACTTGTCTGGGGCCTTAGAGACCTGTGAGCTCGACAAACCTGCAAACGACTGGGAAGGAGGGACCCTGGAGGACCACTGCCCAGAACTGGCTACCCGTTGTTCATCAGGAATTTCTGAAAGCCTTTTTTCGACGCCTAACAGTGTTGGTTAAACATATGGCAGAGCTCACAGTCTGAGACGTCATGGTCAGACCCAAGACAGTAGACACAAACAGAGTATCTGTCTGTAGAGGGAATTTTCTTTCCGCAGCAGCAATGGAAGAGAGAAGTAGAAGGATTAAATCTTGACATAAACAAGGTAAAGAAATCTCTTTGAAAAAGATTCTAAAAAACTAAACGAAATAAAGTTGTAGGCAAAAATGCTGCAAAACTGCATCGGAGCTTCCACAGAGACCAGAGTCGATGGGGGAGAGGGGGGCGGACTGAGGAGGGAATGGGGCCGCTCACACTTTCATAGAGCTGGTGACGTCGGTGTGGGTGGCCACAGTGGTACTGCTGAAAATCTTCAGTGTGGATCCTGCTTCACTGATGGTGACGTTCTGTATGTGTGACCTGATGACTGAGATACCACGATGAAGATGCATCTATTCTAGGTCATCTGTGAGCTGACCCCAATGGACTCTGAGGGTACTGTGAGAACAGCCACTGCCATGAGTCACAGCAGGCACAGGAACGTCCCTGCTGACACATACCAGCTGTCGTGCGCTACTTGTGCTTTGGCAAGCAGACAGTCAGCCCTGTCCAAAGGCATAAAGCTGAGCCCTGGACCATGTCCACTGATTTTGGTATGTTGACAGTCACCCTCAGAGCACTGAACAGCTGTCTGATTCAAGCTAAGATCTTCAGGGCTGGTCCCTGGAGTGGGCTTTCAATAGCCAGTAGTCCAGGTAAGGGAAAACACAGGCCTCCCCTGCGAAGGGTTGCTGCCACTACTGCCAAGCATTTGGTAAAGACCCGTCCATGGCACGGAAGACAAGTCAAAGGGCACTCTCTGAAATGGTAATGTTCTCCTTGAAACAGGAACTTGAAGTATTTTCTAGGAGGCTTCCGGATTTTGATATGGAGGTATGCATCCTTCATATTGAGGAACATATCCAATCCCCTGCTTGCAGCAATGGGAGAAGGTCTTGCAAGGTGACCATTCTGAACTTCTTGCACTTTGTGAAGAAGTTTAGCTCCCTGAGATCCAGAATAGGCCTTAGGTCTCGTGTCCTTTCAGACAAGGAAGTACTGGGAGTAAAAATCTGTGTTCCTTTGTTTTAAGGCCCACTTTTGAAGCAACATCTGCACTTCCTCCAGGAGCAGAGGCAGATGCTCTGGAGGATAGTTTGTCACAAGTAGGGGATGATCTGGAGGTGTGTACATAAGTTCCACAGCATGACCCACTTCTATGATCTCCAGAACAATGCATCTGTAGTCACCTCCTTCCGCTGATTTAAGGGGAGGAAGAGTCAACCTCCTACAACCAACCCTGGAGGTAAAGGTGGTTGGGGTATAGACGTCATCACGTGAAGCCAGTTGAGGCAGCTCCCCCTGTGTCACTACCTTTAGGGGCTTCTGAGTGGGCATCTGGGGTAGTACTGGGGACTGTCAAGGCTCCTGCTCCCTTGACCCTACCCTGTTGTCGGGTAACTAGGCGCTGTCTGGCCACCAACCAGATGAAAGGGACCCCTGCTCCAACCCCTAGGTTGGTAGTGGAAGGAATGCACAGACGTCAGAGTCCTGCATGAGGCTGGAAGAGTTGATAAAACATCTTGGACCTCAGAACCAAACACCCTTTGCCCTCAGAATGGGGCACTGCTCCAGACTTATCATGTGGCACAGAAAGGCTTTCCAAAAGGCGGCATATACATTTGTCTGCTTTTCTGGGGACAGCAGGAAGAAACAATTACCTAAGTAATCTTGTTTCTTCTAATGGAGTCTTGCTGTATTCTGACTATATGCTGTTAGCCCTTCCAGTTGAACTGCCCCGGAGGTGAAAGAGTTAACTATGCACATACACAGAACATTGAGTTCAAGCTCGGTTTTCAAACCCCTGTCCCTGGTTCATTCTATGTAACCGTCAGATTCTGACGAGCAATAAAATAGTCGCTACTAAACTATACTAAATAACCTTGAACATTAATAAAAATAATAGTCAAATGACTAATAACCCAACAATAGGACATATAAAGAATACTTAAGTCATACATCTCCAAGAAAATGCCACCCCAGTGGTGCAGCACTTAAAAAAGAACAGCTGGAGTGCAGTGCCCCCCTCAGGTTCTGGTAGGGGAGACAGGTCAGACTATAGCAAGACTCCATTAGAAGAAATAAGTTTACAGTGGTAAGTAATTTTTTCTTCAAACAACATGAAGTCTTGCTGTATTCTGACTATATGCAGACTGCCACGCAGAGCCCCATGGAGGTGGGCACAGAACAAGGAAATAGGCTCTGCAGTACTACTGTGCCAAACCTGGCATCACTCCTGGCCTGGGTGTCCAGGTAGTAATGCTTAGTGAATGTGTGAATAGTTTTCCATGTAGCTGCTTGGCAAATTTCGAGCAGGAGAATATCTCTGGCAGCTACTATAGAGGCAGCTGTCCCCCCGGTAGAGTGAGCCGGAAGGCCCACTGGTGGCTCTTTTCCCAGTTTGCCATAGCAGAACTGAATGCAAGACACAATCCACCGAGCAATGGTCCTCTTGGTTGTCGGCTGGCTTGCCCTTTCCCACTTCTCCATAGGTGAGGAACAGCTGAGTACACTCATTCCTATGGGCCTTTGTCTGATCCAGATAGTAACTAATAGCCCTCTTAACATCCAGGCTATGCAGTCTGCGTTCTCCTGAACTAGAATGTTCAGTAAAGAAGTCAGGTAATGTCATGGACTGAGTCACGTGGAAGTCAGAGACCACCTTTGGAAGAAATTTCCTGTATGTCCTAAGGATGACCTTGTCCCTATAGAGTGTTATGTAGTTCAGCTCCACTGACATGGCCTGTAGCTCACTAATCTTCCTTGCAGAGGTTATGGCTACCAGAAAGACAATTTTCCATGTCCGGTACTTGAGTTCAGCAGAAGACATGGGTTCATATGGGGGCTGCATTAGCTGTGCTATGCAGATATTCAGATCCCAAGAAGGGGTAGGCTCCCTGTGAGGGAGTGAAGGTGGAGCAACCCCTTAAAGAACTTCTTGAAGACTGCACAAGAGGCCAGAGAAAGTCCCTTCCCTGCAGAGAGCCAGGCAGAAACAGCTGCTTAATGCACCTTCAAAGTAGAAGGCTGAAGGCCTATAGAATGAAAATGGGCTAAATAGTTCAACAGGACTGTCAATCCGGCTGCCTGTGGATCTACTTCCTTTTGTGTACACCAGATAGTAAATCTCTTCCATCTGGAAGAATAAGTCTTTCTGGTGGATGGTTTTCTTGAAATCCTCAAAATATCCAGGACCCCTTCAGAGAGATGCCAGCCTGCATACTCTAGATCCTCAAGAGCCAGACCTTGAGCCTGAGGGATTTGAGGCTGGGGTATAGGATCCTCCCTTGAGAGGAGGTCAGACGATTGTGCCTCCTGGGGAGGCAGATCAGACTGGTCACTGTCAGAGACAGCAGCATGGGATACCAGGGCTGTCTGGCCCAATTTGGAGCAATCAGAATCATTGATGATGGCTGGCTCCTGAGTTTGAGCAGTACTCTGAAGATCAGAGGGAATGGGGGAAAGGCATACAGGAATCTGCCTGTCCAGTCCAATATCAGTGCATCCAGAGGGACTGAACCCAGAGCTGGAAGCCTGCAACAGAACTGGGGTAGCTGATGACAGTCTGGGGCTGCAAACAGATCTATCTCTGGTAAGCCCAATCTCCAGAACACTGCATGCAGTATTTCCCTGTTCAGAGCCCACTAGTGGTGACTCTGATTTATTCTGCTGAGGGCATCTGCCAGGACATTGTCCTTGCCTGGCAAGTGCACAGCTGAGAGGGAGGTCTTGAGAGAATAAGCCAGACTCCAGATCTTCATTGCTTCCATACACAGGGCAGAGGACCTAGTCCCTCCCTGCTTGTTGATGTAGTACATGGTGGTGGTATTGTCTGTCCTTACCTGAACCACCTTCCCCTGTACCATTTTTACAAATGATTGAAGTGTCAGGAACACTGCCCTGAGCACCAACAGGTTGATGTAGAGAAGAGACTCCTGTTGAGACCATGTCCCATGAGCTGTGTGGTCCCCTACATGAGCTCCCCACCCCAGGAGGGAAGCATTCATGGTCAGAACCACTGTAGGAGACTGCTGGAGGAATGGTACACCCTCCCAAAGGTTGTCACTGTCCTTCCACCACTGTAATGCCTGAATCAAGGTGGCCGTCACTGGGATCAGCTTGGACAGGGAATCCCTTCTCTGGGACCAAAAGGACCTGAGGTGAAATGGAATATCCCTCATCTGAAACCCGGCTCCTGGAACCACTGCTGTGGATGCTGCCATATGTTCCAGGAACTAGAGAATGTGTCTTGCCAGACGAGACACATGTAGGTGAAAAGAGTTTGCCAGTTGAATGAGCCCTTCCAACTGGCAGGAGAGCCTTTGCCTGAACTGTGTCCAGCTCTGCTCCTATGAAATCTAAAATCTGGACAGGTTCCAGCACTGACTTCTGTAGGTTTACCAGGAATCCTAAGGATATGAGGGTATCCTGCTTCAAACACAAGGCCTCCTTTACCTGTTTGGGGGGGGGGGCACAACTAGCCAGTCATACAGGTAGGGAAACACAGCCACTCCTTGCCTTCTCAGGTGAGCTACAACCACTGCCTGGCATTCTGTGAATGCTCTGGGGGCCGAGGGTAAGGCCAAAGGGCATTGCCCTGAACTGATAGTGGCCTGAGGGCCCTGAGGGCAATCTGAACCTTAGGTACTTTCTGTGCAAATGTCTGATTGATATATGAAAATAAGCATCCTTGAGATACAAGGAAGCCAACCAATCTCCTTGCCTGAGGGTAGGAAGGATCAGGGTTAAGGTCACCATCTTGAATTTGGGTTTTGTCATATGCTTGTTGAGATACCTCAGATCTAGAATGGGCCGCCACTCCCCCGTTTTCTTTAGGGCAAGGTAATATCTTAAGTACAACCCTTTTCCCTTGTGAAGAGAATGAACAGGTTCCACAGCTTTATGTTCCAGAAGTGTGATAACCTCTGCTTCCAGAAGAGTTGTCCCTGAACTGCTGGCAGGTTTAAATGACCTTGCTCTTGTTCTTGGAAATTGTTTGAAACTTAGAGCAAGTCCCTGGCTTACTACTTCTGTGGTAATGGCTTGCCAGTCCTGGAAGTAGTGAGCCAGTCTGCCCCCTATTGGTAATGGGGAGGCGACCTTGACTGACACATCAGGGTGTCTGCCTGGCAGAAGTCCTAGGTTGAGAGGTGGATGCAGCCCTGTTCACACTCCTCCTGCCTCAACCCCTGAAGTACCCCCTTTGTTGCTGGTAAGCAGGGAACACCTGGACCTGGTAGAAAGGCCTCTGCCTGGCTTAGCCTGCTGCTTCTGTGGAGTTGCAGCCTTTTCTTTAGTAGTTGCACTCTTGTAAGTCACCATGTACTCATCCATTTTCTTCATGCATGCCTCTGTCTGCTCCCCAAACAGAGAATTCTGGACAACAGGGAAATCCATAGCTTTTGATTGGGTATCCTGGGAAAGACTGGTACATTTAAACCACGAAAATCTTCTTAGGGAGACCACAGTAGCCATAACCCTAGTGGTGATTTGCAGATACAAGCATTATGGGAGTATGTGTGATTTTGTATTTCTTTGAAACGTGGCTTCCTGACCAATGCCCTTTAGGGTAATCCTTGCCTCAGTGCTTGTGCACTAAGGTTCTTTATCTTATAACCCTAGAGGATACATAATTCCAATCTACAGCTGAATGAAATTGAACTTTGGAAGTTTCAGTGCCATCCTTGACTGCTTGTTCCAAAACCTTAGCTAAATGAGATGGAGCAATCTTGGCCAGCTCCAAAACAAACTCCCACCTGGATTTCTGATATCTGGATACACATACCATGTAAGAAGCTTGCTTAATACCCAGTGAAGTAGCCAAATACTGCTTCTTGGCCATGGCGTCAATCTTTCGAGAGTCCTTTTCAGAAGGGTGAGAAGCTAGGGGAATGCCAGCCTTATCACAGGCAGCAGCCTGAACTACCCCCTACATGACAACAGTGATTATACAAGAACTCTGTACCACTGCCAGATAGCATATACCTCTTGTCTATCCTTTTATCCAGGAATGGAGGCTGGCATCTGCAGACTTTTGTCTGTTTCTTAAGAGACTTGTGTAGAGGTACTGAAAGTCTCAGTGTCAGGAACATCCATCATTTCGACGTAGTCTGGCTCCTCCTCTTCCTCAGCTGCCTCCAGAGTAGGCAACTATAAAGTATCAACAACCTTTCTAAAAGACAAATAATGAGGGGAGGATTCCCCAGACTGCCTAGGAGGAGAAACAGACTCTAGTCTATTAAGGGAAACATCAGGCTCGATGAGTTAACCCAAATATTCTTCTTTCTCCTCCTCCTCTTCTCCTCCCTCCAGCTCATAGTAAGCCTCCAGATTGTATGAAACAGCGGGAAGCAAACTGGCATGTGACTGAACCGAATTATGTGTTTTATGACCCAGTCTCGGTTCACCTGCTCCAGTTTGTAAAAATTGTACAATTCGTATAGCTTTAGCAATCTCTTCCGCAGTTGGAGCTGCAACTATTGGCTCAGAACTGGTGGATTTTCTTTTGTTTTTCGCAGGTACCGACTCCCCGGTATCTGCCTTTCTTTTGGTCAAGGAGGCATTGCTCTGGTCAGAAGGCACCTCCTCTGGTTCCCCGACTCCCTCGGGAGCTGAGCCGAACCGACCATCTGGATCAGCAGACTGTTCGGCCATTCTTTCCCTAAGCCTAGAAAAACACTTCTCCAACATGGCTTTGGGAAAGTTCTTGCAAATTTGGCAGTCTGTTTTCAGGTGGCCACACCCCCGACAGTGAACACAGATAAGGTGGGGGTCAGCCTTGGCAAACGCTTCCCCACACTCTGTGCAGTGCTGAAACCCAGTGGGAACAGTTTTCTTCTTGGGCCTCTCTGACATAATAAGCACTGATAAGCCAAATTACCCTTTGGTGGCAGTCAGGCCAGAGTAACTAAAAATGGTTTTCGGTTAATGACCGTCAATGGCCTAATGAAAAAAAAAAAAAAAAAAGAAAAAGTCTCTCTTTTTTTTTTCAAACTGAAAACAAACCGAATCCCAGACTAAAATCTACAACAACTTAAAAGACTTCACCTCAAACGACACAAGCTTTCCTCAGTTTCCCCTCAGTTGCGCGAACTGAAAGGAAATGGAACATGGAAATTAAATTTCAATATCACCAAGTGCAAGGTGTTGCATCTTGGGCGGGGAAACCCTAAACACAGGTACACCCTGGGAGGGGAGGCGCTGGAGGCCTCAATAGGGGAAAAAGACCTAGGGGTCATGGTGGATGCATGTATGAATAACTCTGAGCAGTGCAGGAGAGTAGCTAGCAAGGCAAATGGGATGTTGGGATGCATCGTAAGGGGGATTACCTCTAGGAGCAAGGAAGTGATTTTGCTGCTGTACAATGGACTGGTTAGACCACACCTTGAGTACTGTGTGCAGTACTGGAGACCACACTTGAAGAGGGACACACAGCTCCTGGAGAGGGTACAGAGGAGGGCAACTAAGATGATACGAAGGCTAGGGGATTTGACGTATGAGGACAGACTTGAGGAGCTCTGCCTGTTTTCATTGGAGAAGAGGAGAGACAGGGGGGACATGATTGAGGTCTTCAAGTACCTCAAGGGAATAAATAGGGTAAACATGGAGGGGATCTTTAGACTAAAGCAGGGAGGTATTACCAGAAGGCATGGTTTGAAGTTGGAAGGAAGAAGGGTGAGGGGGGAAAGAGGAGGAGGTTTTTCACTGAGAGGGTGGTGGACCCTTGGAATGCACTGCCTGGTGAGCTGGTTCAGAGATCCACAGTGGAGGGCTTCAAGAGAGGGTGGGACAGACACAGAAAGTGGATGCATCAGATGATGGCCTGTCCCAGGGGGATGGGGATGGATGATAGGGGTTTCTGGAACACAAGGGAGGGGAGGGCCTCGGCACCCAACTAGGGATCTGAGGTTCGAGCAGACTCGATAGACCGTAAGGCCTAATCTGCTGGCAAATAGTATGTTAGTACGTTAGTATGAAAGCCTAAAACTTGCCGAAATTGAAGTAAATCTAGTCTAGTGTAACCTAACCTGTACCGAGGGGCAGAGGCTTGAAGAACCGAAAAATAAAACCCGGTTTGAAGAAACCGTCGAAAAACCAACACTTTAACCGAAGTGAGTGAGGAGAAATCTCCGGAGTGACTTCACAGGCAGGCAGAGTAAAGAATCTTGTGGTTACACAGAATGAACCAGGGACGGGTTTGAAAACTGAGCTCGAGCTCAATGTTCTATGCATGTGCATAGAGTTAACTCTCTCATCTCCATGGCAGTTCAACTGGAAGGGCTAACTGCATATAGTCAGAATACAGCAAGACTTCATGTTGTTTGAATGAGGTTTGGTCTATACCAAGCAGCAACGGTGGCATCCTCTAAGGCAAGAAGCAGTGGTGGCACCACTATGGCAGGAGATTCTGGATTTCCAGAAATTCTATTAAATTCTTTTTAGTGTGTTCTGTTCCTCCAGATCAAAATCCATCACAGCTTGAAACTGCTGCATCACAGTGCGGAAAGTCAGACCCCCTGGAGGGGACCATGGTGGGTTGACTAGAGTCCTCACTGCAGGTTGAGATGGTGAAGCTGGTGACATAGTCACAGTGGCTTTCAGCATAGTCCTCAGCTTCCTCCTCCTCATCTTGCATTGTTAAGCAAGGACTGTATTCATAATCATCGTTGAGTGGGTTGATGGAGAGCGTGCCGGTGACGGCAAAGCCCTAGGAGGAGGCTGTGGCAAGGGTGGACCTCGCAGCATCGATGGGGGTTAGTGGAAGGCCCCGTTGATGGACCAGGCAACAGGCATCTGATCATGTCTGAGAAATAAGGACAGGATTGTCTGATCGTCGTCACCCGTATAATCGATGGGTGCAACTGAAGGAGCGGATGGGAGAGGGTGAGGTTCTGAACCAGCCATGCTAGGCCTTGTAGTGCCTGCAGCAAGCACTGACCTTGGTGTTGTGTCGACAGTCAAGGGGGTGAGTGGCATCATCATTGTAAAGGATGATGGCACTGAACAGGTTGTACCTGTAGAGCGAAGGGGTGACCTGGACACACCAGGGAGGTCTCCTTGTCCTTATCCCAGTGCTTGTGTTTGTGACTCTCTGACACATTGTCCTGGGATTTGGATAACCTGGATTTGGCCGACGGAGCTGGTGAAGCTGCACTCTTGTTGTAGCTCCTGCTCCATTCTGGTTACTTTTTCTCAAGGAGATGTTTCTTGAGGGGCCCCTTTATGGGATTGCCTGGTCACAGAATTAAAACCCCAGCAGATTTTGCAGGCTTTCATGCTGGGGCCTAGCCAGCAGACACAGACGTCGTGGGAGTCATTGGTGTAGATCCTGTCTCCACGCTCACAATATCTGAATAGTTATGATGGTTCTTTCAACGACATACAGGTCATCAAATATCACTGTTAAAGTGATTACTTTCTATACTTGGAAAATAAAAAATGGTGGCTATTGCAGCAGTGTTTCTGTCAGTGGTCCAATGAGTCGGATTGACGGTGGGAAAAGAACTGAGGACAGGAGGGGCCGCCCGCATTTACTGTATGTATGAGCTAAAATCTGATGTTGTTGTGGGCGGCTCCTGGCTGACTGACTGCAAAAGTTCCTGTGTGCTCCTATCACCTGGCGGCTGTAAGTTCCACAGGTGTGGCCTGATGAAAGAGATATCCTTTAAGAAGATCAACTATTTCAGCAGTCTGGCTACAAACACAAAACAGAAGCAACACACCTACTTAAGAAAACTGCAAACATCATCAAGTTATTGGTTCATCCTTGCTATCCAGAAGAAGGCACTTGGCCATGTTGAAACATGTCAGTGGTCTCTCTCTTGCATAGTTCCATTATAATTTCTGAGATGTTGCTTTCTGAACCTTAATTGAAGGAAGGATGAAACAATAAAATTGATATTTGCAGTTGTAGATGGTTCCTTAAAAAGGGGACATCGCCTCTGCAAAAATTCTGAAAGAGCACAGCACAGGCAGGAGTGGCGACGGCATTCAGACACTCCTGAATAGTGGGATGAGCGAGTGTGAAACCCTATCCCCAAATACCTACTCTGTGTCCGCACTTAAGTGATTTAGAAAAATACAAAATACAAAAAAAATAAAATAAAAAAACAACCTCACTCTCTTCTCTGGAAGGGAAAATGTTGGGACTATAGTGGTGGGACAGTTGCTAAGGCAACAAGCGCAATGGCACCTGGGAAGTTTAGCTCCCTATCTGTGGTGAGGGAACTACAAACAGTGTGAAGCAGGGTGTATTTGAGCACTGTAAGTGCATATTTTAGCCGGATACCACTACTGTGGCCAAGAAAGGGATGGCAGTCCAATTTCAGACACTTTTAGTGTCTTATGTGAAAGCACACAGTGCTACGGTGGAAGTCCCTTCCAAATCTAAACAGCATAAAAGCTTAGCCCCCAGCAAGTGGGGCAGAGTAAGACTGGTGGCAGCATTCAGAAATTTCTGAATAGTGGCTTAAGCGAGTGTGAAACCCTATCCCCCAAATACCTACTCTGTGTGCACTTGAATGACTTAGAAAAATACAAAATACCAAAAACAAAACCTCACTTCTCTGGAAGGGAAAATATTGGGACTACAGTGGTGGGACAGTTGCCAAGCAACAAAAGCAAATGCATCTGGGAAGTGTAGTTCTCTGTCTGTGATGGAGAACTCTAAACAGTGTGAAGAAGGGTGTATTTAAGCTCTGTAAGTGCACGTTTTAGCAAGACGCCAGTAGTGGCCAAGAAAGGGCTGGCAGTCCAATTTCAGACATTGTTAGTGTCTTGTGTGGAAACACATAGCGCTACAGCAGAAGTCACGTCCAGGTCTAAATAGCATAAAAGCTAGGCCCCTGGTGAGCAGAGCTGAGCATGAGCAACAGTGACGTGCAGAGGCAAGTGGGTAGTCTGCAAGTGTCTGCTGGTGTCAGCCAGGAGACGCTGATAAGAGTAGTTTGGCCAGCACAGTGGTGTGGGGGGCTGGGGCATTATGCCTTACTTCCTGCCACACCGGTGACCCATGTTTGGTGGCAAACGTGGGTCACAGGGGGTTGGCTGGGGAGGGAGAGGATCGAGCATCTAGAAGACAGCTCTCCTCTCCTGGGGAGAGTGATTAGGTAGTCCCGCTGAATGAGTGCCCCCAGGTGGAGGCCTGAGGGCAGAAAGGCCAAGAAGACACCAACGATGGGAGGGCGTTGCGGGACTCTGCAGCATGTGGACGCCTCTACATGTGCACGCTGCCATTCTTGCCCCAGGAATGGGTAGGGAGAACATAGAAAATGGGGAACCCTGGCACGCTACATGAAGCCCAGACCGTGCTCCCACCCTCAGCTCAACCCCTGGCAACTGGACTGTGTGCACAGGTGGAGGTGGCAGCCCTCTCCTCCCCTCCCTGGCCCCACAACAGTGGAAATCCGTCGGGACTTGTCGGGGGGATGGGCAAACAAGAGAGCATGGATGTGTGCCTCCAGAGGGAGAACAGTTAACAAAAATGGTGGAAAATGTACCACAAGAGGGGGGCTGCACTGAATGCTTACAATGTAAAATGAACAGAAAGGATGTAACAAAAAAAAATGTTATATGTAGCAGATGTTTGTACATCCAAACATTAAAGTAAGAAGTAAACTGAAGCTCGAAATGGAAATTGGAGAAAAAGAGCAATTTGTATGCAACATTAGCAAATTACTCCAAAACAAGGAAAGGGTGGTCTCTACACTCGAGGCAGGACATGCCGCAATGGACAGAGGACAAGACAGAGATAAAAGAAAACAGATCAGGGGATGACTCAGAAAAGAACTTGGAGGATGTACAAAGAAATGAATGGTGTTTGGTGCAGAGTAGAAAAAAAACAGAAGACGGGGAAGGAATAAGACTAATTGTACTGAAGAATAGTTATAAACTTCTGACACATCTTTAAATGGAAGAAGGGGTAGCAGAGTCAAATAACAACTCGGAGAACTAAGAATATTTTTAAAACTCAAATGAAGTGGATGGTGGAGCAGAACATTTTGAGAGGAGTGGGCTTGTTCCTCCTAAACCAGCCCCAATCAGAGTACCCACAGGACCTGCAACAATCAAACATATGCCACCCTATTCAGCCCCAGTCAGGGAATGAACAAGATCAGAAACAATTAAACACAGGTCCAGATCTACACCACCAGGTACAAGAAAAACTACCACATCAGTCATACATGCTCATCCATGGCTCTAACATACCTAGGGAAGGCCGCCGCCATAGCCCTGAACGTCTCCCAGGCCAAAGGTTCCGTAGGACCTAAATGGCCTGGGAGAGAGATGGTGTCTTCACAAGGATCGGGGAAAGGCACCTCATTGAAAGTGCCCGACCTCTGCCAGGGCTCTGGGACCCCATAGCAGATCCTCCCATATGGGAGGATCCAGGGGTCGATCCAGTTAGCGGATGCTGCAAATGTGAAAACAAACCCTAGCTGAGTCCTAAGGGAGAAACTCCCTTGTGGTGCAACTGAGGTTACATGGTTCCAGAAGGGCAATCCTCAGTGCCGCCCACTAAGGGTGCCCCTGAAGTCTCAGAGGAGGAAAAATGGGGCTCAGCACTGTGGCTCCTCCCCACCCCCCGCAGGGTAGTGGACAAAGGCCTCCGTACCTCACCCCAGCCTCTCAACCCCTCAGAATCCAAGGCCACCCTCTTCCTCCAACCCAGTGCTAAGGAGTCCCCCAATCCCACAGGCCCCCCGAGGGAGGCCACAGAAGAGGTGGTCCCCGTCCCTCCCAAGGAGGCCATGGCAGCACCAGAGATGGCAGCTGACCCTGCCCCCAAGGATGAGACCACCACACCAGGTCCCTCGGAACTGCTATCCACTGTGGCGACCACAACACCGGAGTCGGTGTAGGGGGGCCACAGAGTCCACAGACTCCAGGAAGACCGGGAGGCGAACACTGGGCCGCCTGGTGCCGTGCTCAAGAGGACTCCCTGACTCCGAGGAGTCGAGGTGCTGGTCTGGATCGGCCAGCAAGTCATCTGCCTCTGAAGAAGAAGAGACCACACATACTGCCAGATTAGTGACCCCGGGAACTCTCTTACCAATGGAGCCGCAAACAACACAGTCGCAGGACACGGCACCCCTGTGGCGCTGCCTCGATCACCGGCACCGCAAACAGCGCAGAGATCCGAAGCGGCACTGAGGGTCCACTAGTGCCTGGCCCAGCAGCCATGGGCCACAACACCAGGGGAGCCTGCACCTCCAAGGAGGTGACTGCTGTAGCGCTGCTCTCGACCTGGCTCCACAGGGAACTGAGATGTTCCTCTGGCACCGCAGAAGAAACCTCCCCGATGACAAGACTGGAATCCGAGGAGGGTTCCTCCTCACGGGGCTGTATAGACCCAGGAAGGGACCTCGAGGCAGGATCAAGAGATCATGCCATGGCATCCCTAGAACGACACCATTCTCCGAAAGTCGGCGAGGCCCTGCTGACTTCAGATGCATGTATCTCGAGAACGCGGCGGTCCACGGAGAAACAGGCATCGCAATTATCCATATCGTGGTTGGGACCCAGGCAACGCAAACAAACATCATGTTGGTCCATCATGGAAAAATGCCGGCCACAGGGGCACTGATGCATGGAGGCACGGCCCGCTTTGGATTTTTTCTTAGCCCCTGAACCAGACATGATGTGAAAGAAATATAACAAAATTCACAGAAAAAGGACCCGGCACCACTGGGAAGAAATAAAAGGAATGGGCTTACCAGTTTCCAATGGCACTGGGAGATATTCAGAACCGGGACGGTGCACAGAGATGGCAGGAACGACGTTGAATTGGCAAAGGCCTAGTGACGCAGCGGTAAATTTCTGAACACGAGCAGCAGGTGCGACCTCGATGGTGGGAGAAACAGAACTGGGGCGGAAGAGGAGTCTGCAGCACCTAACGGCCAGCCCTCGTACATCACGAAATGCGTCAGCCTTGTGTCGCCGTTGGTGCCCCCCCCCCAAGAAAGCTCCAGTGCAGGTGTGTGCCTCTGGCTTACACTCAGGAGTAATGAATGGTGAAGACTCACAAGGAGAAGATCAGCCGTTTACTCTACTGGCCATTTTAAGGCAGTTAACAGCCAATCAAATTGTGCTAGTTACAGTCTACATTTCTACAAGGCTGCATTCACTTTTGTTCACAAATTCTGAATCAGAACTTTTGAAGCAATCTTTTTTGTTACTTGCCTGTAACTGTTAAAGCGCTTTGTGTGTTATTTCATGTCTATTTTCATTCACCTGTTAAGGAGAGAAGAATCTGTTTAAATGTTCTCTCAAAATAATTTACTATCAAGTCTACCCCCCCCCCCAAAAAAAATATACTGTACGAAAAGTAAATAAGACTTTTTATTTTCCTTTCTGCAACATGCATTACCCCTATAAACAACATTCCAGAAAGTGGGTAAGATAGCTCATCGAAACAGGTTGACAGGAAGGTGATGATTTATTTGTTTAGTTCTTGTTTACCATAAAAGGAGGACTAGACAATACTGCCTTCTTTTCAGCTTTGTTGTCATCGGGGGGGGGGGGTGAAATTAAACCAGATTAAGCTGCTGACGTATTTTTGAAGAATGGGGGATTCTGACTAGGACAACAGGGAAGTTCCCCTACTCTTTTGCAGGATTCACAGGTAGGATCATTATGGAAGAATGTGCAATGGGTCCTAAGAATACTCCCCTTTTCCCACTCTTACCTACTGGTCTTTCCTAATTAAAAATGGCACTATTCCAATGAGAACTGTTGATATGATAACATGAGTGCTGCTATTACAATTTTTGTACTATAAATGATCAGTAGGGTTAACATACTACCTTTTGAATATTTTCTGTAATTTTTCTTTTCTTTCAGTTACCAAGATTGTGTACTTTTGATTGCTGTTTTTGTGTTGTACTTTAAAGATTTCTGTTATTACTATTTGACCTGCTATATTTTCTTAAAAATAAATTGCCCTACTCTTTTCAAGAAGTGTTGTGGGAGGCCTGCTGGTGGCGTGGAGGGTTGAGGCACTGGACGCCACACCTCGCGTCATGCTGGCGACCCGAGTTCGTGGACGGACACGGGTGGCTGGCAGGGGAAGGACAGGATAGAGTGTCCGGTGGACAGCTCTCCTCTCTCTGGGGAGGGATCCAGGGACACTTGGTGTCCTAGCAGCCCCCAATGGAGATCAGGGGCACTACAGGTACACCGAGCAGCGTAAGGAGTGGAGTGCCGCAGACGCCAGCAGGGTAGCCATGTGCAGGCATCATTGCATGCCGCACTCCTAGGGGAGGAAACCAAGGAAAAACCCCACCCTCGGGGACAGGCGACGGCATTATAGCCCCACTGAGCCACACTCCAGCACCGGGCTTCTCTCCTTGCCAGGGCAGACTGCCCAGCTGGCACACTAAATTCCTAGACAGAGCGCCCTGGATGGATAGGGCGGCCCCACCTCAATGGGGTGCAGAGCTGGGGGGTCTGTTGAGCTGGTGCGGGGGTGAGAAGAGAGAGGCTTCACGTGGGAGGCAGAGCTTGAGGGTAGCGGGGATGCCCAAGAGAGTTCCCCGATGGAACGGAGCTAAATATAATCCACAAAAAAGAAAGAAGTGTTGTGGGATCTTGAACGTCCACGTGGAACAACCATCACAACAAGCAGATGGGATCTCAGTTTAACGTCTCATCCGAAGGACGCTCTGACTGAGTATTACCAGGAACCACAGGAATCTTTCTTAATTTCAATTTCTTTCCAAGTACTTAAAACTGCATCTGATAACAGACTTCTAGGTGGGGGACTCCTTTAGGATTGATATCCACTCTCTCGGGAGCTACTCACCTCCCCACAGGCCCCAATGGAAGGGCTCCACCTACTCAGCAGTTGTGAAGAGATGCCCCTGGTGGGGGTGGGGTGCTTTGATATCCAGTGGGGACTGTCACACTGTCCATCACAGTGCTCTAGTCAGAGCATGTTGCCAGAGTGCCGGCATAATTTATCTTTAAATTTGCCTGCAGAGCCAGCTCTATGGTACCCACTGAAGGGGCACTGGCTCTGCATATTGGTAACCCACCTTTGTGTACCTCCCCCAGGATGACAGAATCGGAGACCAGAAAGGAGGGTGATGAGAGCATCCACTAGGGTGCTTTCCTCCTGGTTAAGGAAGCAGAGAGGCACTACTCAGTGAGTGGCTTCTGGTGGCAGCTTAGTACCTTGGCTGGCATGGGTTTGTATGCTCACTGACACTGCCCCCATGTCACGGGCAGATGGGGGAGACCAAGAATAAGGGAAGTCACACCCATCTTGGCCCTCTGGATTATGGCTGCTATGCCCTCCCTCACACCAATTGTCCCCCAGCACACTACCGTCACCCTATCTATCCCTGCAGACATCTCCAACTGAAACAAGGTGCTTCCTCTGAGCCTTTCTCAACTGACAATGTCAAGCAATCAATTTTTATTTTACCAGGTGAAACATCATTGAGGAAAAACTCATTTACAAGATGGGCCAGTACTGTGTGCCCCCTGGCAGTGATAAGCCAAGCTGGACCTGCTGGAGTACATCAGTGGAAATTGCTGGCAGTGAAGGGTGAATCTGGCAGGCAGCGAGGGTCAGCTGAGCAGACCTGATGGAGTGGGTTGCTGAGGGGTGCAAGCAAAGGAGGGAGAAAAATACAGGTTACTCACCTGTAACAGGAGTTCTAGAAGTGGTGTATGTTGTTCATCCACACTGTCTGGCAGGTACCTTGCCGCTTTAAGATGGGCTGGAAAGTCTTCAAGCTGGCTCCTCCCACTCACCTGGGTGATGAAACTTTCAGCTCCGCCCCATGACACCAGATCTAGCTTGCTGGAAACCAGGTTGTGCGCCAAAGCCGGGGAGGTCGGGTGGGTCCAGGTGGATGAACAACTTATACCACTCCTAGAACTCCTGTTACAGGTGAATAACCTGTACTTCCAGGGGCGTGGATATGTTGTTCTATCCACAGTGTCTAGCAGACTCCTAGCAGTTCTCTGGGAGGAGGGAGGCAAGGTGTACAACCCCTGTTTAGGAATCAGGGACAGGAGAACTGAGGTTCCAACACCAGCATCCCGGAGTGACTCAAGGTCGATGTGGTAATGGGAAATGAAGGTGTGTGCTGACTTCCAGGTAGCAGCCCTGCAGATTTCCTGGATAGGGACATCCCTAGAAGCTGCCACCAACGCAGTGGTATGATGGGTGGAAGAGGCTCCCTACCCGCCAACCTATAGCAGAGATCAATGCAGGAAGTGATCCACATGTCAATCATCCGCTTTGCTGCAGGTAAGCCAGGTGCAGCTTCAGCACAGGTGACAAACAGCTGGCGAACCTCTCCCCGAACTTCCATCGTACGCTCTTTGTAGTAAGCAAGCGCTCTTCTCAGGTCCAAAGTATGGAGCCTGTACTTGGTCTCCGAGGTGTGACTGGGGTAGAACACCGGCAGAGTCAACACCTGGTTCAGGTGAAACTCCGACACCACTTTCGGGAGAAATTTCGGGTTGGGGTGCAGGACAACCTTGTCCCTGTGGAAGACCAGGTAGGGCGCTTCTATGGAAAGTGCATGGAGCTCCCCAGTCCTTCTGGCTGACGTGATAGTCACCAAGAAGGTGGTCTTCCACGACAGGTGAGCGATGTCACACCTGTGCATCAGTTCAAATGGCTTGCCTATGAGCTTGGCCAATACCAGCAGTAAATCCCACCGAGGTGGTGGTTCACGCACCGGAGGGGATATGTGATCTAGGCCTTTGGAAAAGTGCCAGACCACCTTCTCCTCCACCACCGACTGCTTGCCGGCCCGCACCCGGTAAGCAGAGATGGCTGCCAAGTGCACCTTGAGGGTCGTCGACCGAAGCCACTTCTGGAAAAGGGACCACAGGTAGTCCAGAATGCTAGCCAGTGGACAGGACGAGGGGTCCAACCCCTTGCCCTGACACCAAATGGAGAATCTCTTCCATTTGAAGGCATAGCATTTTCTGGTCAACTCCTTGCAGGACGCCTCAACAACACTGAGGACCTCGTCGGAAAGACCCAAGGCCTGAAATTCTAGCCACTCAGGAACCAGGCGGTCAGGTGCAGGGATTGAAGGTCCAGATAGAGTACCTTCCCCTCACTGACTGAGAGCAGGTCTGGGCAGGCTGGAAGCCACCTCGGGAGCCTGGAGCTAAGGACATCTGGATACCAGAACTGGCGAGGTCAGTCTGGGGCTACCAGGATCACCTGGGCCTTGTCCTTCCTGATCTTGAGGAGCACCTTGTAGATCAAGGGCAAAGGAGGCAAGGCGTAGAAGAGGCCCGGGGTCCATGGCCTGGAGAACGCATTTCCCTGCAGCGAGCCCTGCTGAGGGGGGCGGGCATGGTACAGCCTCAGCTTGGCGTTCTCCCTGGAGGCGAACAGGACCACCTGAGGTGTGCCCCAGTGGGAGAACAGGTCCTGTACTACCTCCAGCAGGAGAGACCACTCGTGAGATGTATCGCCTATCTGGCTGAGGGCATCAGCCAGACTGTTCGAGGCTCCTGCCAAATGAATGGCTAGGAGATCCGCCTCCAGGCTGAGCACGAGAGACCAAATGCGAACAGCTTCCTTGCACAGAGGCAAGGAGTGCATCCCGCCCTGTCTGTTGAGACAGTACATGGTTGTGGTGTTGTCTGTCTGGACTTGGACCACTTGACTCTGAACAAACAGAGCAAAGGTGGTCAGGGCTAGCCAGACCGCTCGGAGCTCCAGCAGGTGGATGTGGCATCAGGATTCCTGAGGGGACCAGAGTCCGTGGGCTCTGTGCTCCCCCAGATGGGCACCCCAAGCCATCAGAGAAGCGTCGATCATCAGGATGACTGTTGGCTTGGGGCGGACAAATGGGATTCCCTCCTGCAGATGAGCTGGGACGAGCCACCACTGCAGGCCGTCCCACATCTCCTGGGTCACAGAAACTGGATGGTCTAGATGACCTGAGCACTGAGACCACTGGCGGGCCAGCCCCCACTGCAGCGGGTGCATATGCCAGTGCGCTGGTGCAACCCCCATGAGACCCAGAAGGCGCAGGAAGTCCCAAGCAGGGTGCAACTGCCCAACCAGAAATGACTGGGCAAAGGAGGAAAGAACCTTGGCCCTGTCCGCCGGGAGCCGGGCTCTGGCTCGGACAGCGATGAACTGAATCTCCTGCGAGGGCACGCGTTCTGATCTGGCCCCGTTGATGAGGAAGCAGAGTTGAGAGCTAGCCTGGAAGGCCAGATCTCTGGACCGCTCCACCTCCAACCTGGAGGGACCTGCTATCAGCCACTCATCCAGGTAAGGGTAGATCCGGACCCCTCAGCACCGCAGGAATGCTGCCACCACTGCGATGCATTTGGTGAAGACCCTGGGAGCTGATTAAGGCCGAAGGGCTGGCCCAGAACTCGTAGAGGGTTCCCTCTGCCCGAAAGCGGAGGAACCGCTGATGAAACAGACGGATTTGGACGTGAAAGAACGTGTCCTGGAGGTCCAGGGCGCAGAACCACATGCCCTGCTCCAGGGATGGTATTATCTGAGCCAAGGTTACCATCCGAAAGGTGCGCGGCCTTAGGAACTTGTTCAGATCGTGCAGATCGAGAATGGGGCACCAGCTCCCCCATTTTCGAACCAGGAAGTACCTGGAAACAAACCCTGGGCACGGAGGAGGATCCACAACCTTGCTGACTACCCCCTTGCGGAGGAACTGGTCGATGTCATGTTGGTGAGCTGACTGGGAGGTTGTGGACCAGGTAGTCCCCTACGGGGCGCGGGCTCGAAAGGGAGGGACCTGCTCGAACTCCAGAGGCAGGCCTCTGCCGACCACTTCCAGCACCCAGTGGTCCATGGTGATAGTGGACCAGGCAGAAAGGAAGTGGCTGAGCCGGCTCCCCCACGAGGGGACCCAGGGGAGGTGAGACGAGGTTGGGGGTGGCACCCGGCAATCCATCACTGGGCAGGCTTGGAGGAGGAGGGACCAGCCAAGGAGCCACTGGGGCCGCCCCCCCCCGGGCTTCCTGACCGAGGAAGCGACGGACTTGGCTCTAGGGCACCAAGTTTGAGCCCGCTGACCCTGCGGCTGGGCAAATCTTGCCACAGGAGCAGAGGGATGAAAGGGCTTACACTGCTGATGGCGGCCTTTGTCCTTCTGTGCAGATGTGACCGAATCTAGGGTGGCACTGGATTTTTCAATGCACCGGAGGTGGCCCT
Source organism: Neoceratodus forsteri (assembly GCA_016271365.2). Lineage (NCBI taxonomy): Eukaryota > Metazoa > Chordata > Ceratodontiformes > Ceratodontidae > Neoceratodus > Neoceratodus forsteri. The sequence continues at coordinate 44,249,230 of JADMNL010000025.1, read as the reverse complement.
CCAAACCGGACCCGAACAGGTCGGTGCCCACAAAGGGAACATCTGTGGGCTTGTGTTGTGTGTCTGCCATGAAGGTAGAGATCCGCAACCAAGCCCTGCGGCGCATGGTCACTGCGGCCGCTACCGAACGGACACAGTCTCCAATGTCCAGAGCTGCCTGGAGCTGCTGCTTTACCACCACCCTTCCCTGATCCCGGACCTGCTTGCCCGTGGTTTGGAGGTCAGCCAGGAGATGAGGGAGCACCACATCCAGGGAGCCCAACAGGGCATGATAGAAGTGTGCCATCATAACAGCCGAGCTGGCCTGGCGATGGCCCAAAGAGGCGGCAGTGTACACCTGTCTCCCCGAGTAGTCCAATTTCTTGGACTCCTTATCTGGGGGCTTGTCCACGTTCCTTGTGTAGCCAGAGCGCCTGAAGTCAGAATCTGCCACCAACCCCTCGGCCGAGGGGTGGTCTGAGAAGATGGAGAGAGAGCCAGTAGGGACCGCGTACTTGCGGGCCATCCTGGCCGATGGCGCTGGGCAGGAGGCTGGGCACTGCCAGAGTTCTAACGCTGGGCCCACAATGGCCTCGGCTATGAGGAGGGCCTCCGTGGGGGAGTCCCCCTTATCCAGAATCTTCGTAAGGGGATATCTGGCCCATTTCTGCATGGGTTCGAGCGGCATCCCAGTGGACTCAGAGATGAGCAAAAGGATACCGCGGAACGAGGTGGGGCTCTCGTCCACAGAAAGACCCCCCCCCCGAGGATTCCAGGTCAACTGGACAGGAATGCAACAAGGAGTCTTCAGACTCCGAAGAGTCTGCGTACAGCTGGTGACCACCTGAGCCATTCTCCACTCACCAAGGGCGATCTGGGGTGAGAGTGACCGACAACCGATGGGACAAACCTTGAGCCGACTGAGAATCTTGGTGGTGCCCCATTCTTTGGCTAGGGGGCGGTGGTTCCACCACAATGGGCGAGGCAGCTGGTTTCCGAGCCATCGGCGATGGGACCTCGACCACGGAACCGGCAGCAGGAGTCTGCTTCGGCCGTTTGGGCGACAGCCACTTAATTGGCAGTGTGGAAGCCGGTGTCAGCCAAAAGGAGCTGTTGCCACATTAGATCCTTATAGTGCCGACACAACTTGCACTGGAACCTCTCCTCAGCCAAGGAGGATGAGGAAGAAGAGCAGCGGTGCCGCTTTCCATGATGTTGGGACAGAGACTGCCGATGGGATTTCCTCGAAGCGGAGGAGAACCAAGACCGTCGTCGGGCCAAGGAAGGAGCGGGGGAACCCACTGCCCCTCTGGTTCAGTGTCCTGGGCTGGGGACTTTGGCTCAATGGTCTGAGGCAAGTCCTTGGAAGGCTCCAGAAGCACCGGTGTCTGAGAGAGAGAGTTGTCGGCCTCCTCGGTCAACAACCTGTCGGTGGACTTGAGAAAAATCTTGGCCGCATCAACAGGCGTCTCGGACGGCTGGTCTGACAGGGACAACATGAAACTAGCGGCCTGGGCCTCAATATCGACTGAAGTCGAGAGCCGACGGTCCAGAGAATGAGATCTCTCCCGCTCCCAGGAGTGTCGACGGTGGGTCTTACCTTTTTATGGATCCTTCTTCCGGGACCGAGGTGTGTGATACCCAGAAGCACCCTCCCCTTTAGTCAAAAGGGACTGGCAAAGCTCCCAAAAGGAAGCAGTGTAAGAAGAGCCCAGTTGAAGCAGAATAAAGGCCAAAGCCGAAGAGTAGCTCGCTGCTCCTCCTTGAGGGCCGTGAGCTGTTCAAGCTGTTCCAGTTGTTCTGTAGAGCCCGCCGCCACGGACACCACCCAATGGGCCTCCTTCGATCAGACTGGCAGGTACCATTTCTCCAGTCACCCCAGCTGGAGTTGGGCACCGCAGTCTTCGAGCACCGACAGAGAAAAGGACAGACACATCTCGCAGGCCTGCGGATCGTGGTTGTGCCCGAGGCAATAAACGCACGAGGCGTGGAGGTCCGTGCACAACACCTTCTGCCCGCAGGGGCACCGGTGGAACCCGGGGATGGTCTTGTCCTCCATCGCAGCCACGAAGGGAGAGGGTGAAGACTGAACTCAAACAAGTTTCAAAATAAGTTTAGGAAAAAAATCCGAAGTTTTTAGAGCTAGGACCTGCAAAACGCGAGAGCGCTAAGGAGGGAACTTGATGCTTCCAAGAAGTAAGGAAGATCTGGACATGGGGCGGAGCTGAGAGTTTCATCACCCAGGTGGGTGGGAGGAGCCAGCTAGAAGACTTTCTGGCCCATCTTAAAGCAGCAAGGTACCTGCCAGACAGTGTGGACAGAACAACATATCCATGCCCCTAGAATCTGCCCACACCATACAGAAGACGCTTGATATTTCTTCATGCCTTGCTACAATTTTTGCAGTTATCAAACTGTGGCACTACAGCTTTACAGGAGTGATTACTAGATTGGTCACCTGTGCCCTTTATGTGTTGATCTATATGAGGAAGACCACACAACAAGGTTGGTTTGTTGTAACAATTAATATGCTTACGGGCACAACTTACTGCCTAAATCAGAATGCAGCCCCCTCCCCCAAAGCAGTGCCAGAAAGGGCCTATCAAGTCAATCCACTTTTTTTTTTTTTGTTACTGTTGTTGTTTAGTTCTTACCTTACTTAAAGTTTCATTTTTTTTTTTATACTGGTAAGCAAGTGAGCAAGAAAGTACAGTTACATAAGAACTTACTGTAACAGTAGATCTTCGAAAGGATAACTTGCAGCAGGCCATCACCAGTAGGACTAAGCCATCAGGCGCCAGGACCACATGGAAACCTTTCTAGCTAGCAGTCTACCAGAGGGGGCCACCCACCTCCGACATCAGCAGCTGACTTCATCCTATCCTATGCAAGGTTGGTGGCCCCCACACCCTCCTCAGTTCTCCAACCGGAGACCTTAAGCAAGACACCAGAAGGGGGAACCGAGGAGGACACCAAGGTAACCCTGTAACAAAGAAAAGGAAAAGCAGAAGGCTTGCCACTAAGAAATGGAAGAGACACAGTAAAAAGGGGGAAGGAAGGAGGGAGGGAAAGCAGGGCCTGCTGCAAGAGATCCTCCCAGAGATCTACTGTTACTGTAAGCTCTTACGTAACTGTACTATCTTACTTTGAGGGTACCTCTTGCAGCAGACCATCACCTGTAGGACTAAGTCCCAAGCAGTTCTGTTACTACAGACAAGCAGACCAGGCGGTAGGCAAAAAATAACGCATAGAAAGGAGGGCTTGGAACACAGCTAGGCCGAGGTTGGCTCGATGCCGAGAGGCAATTTCCAGGTTGTAATGCTTGGTAAAGGTGTGCACAGTACTCCAGGTGGCAGCAGCACAGATGTCAGAAGCTGACACATTATGGAAGCAAGCCATTGATGCAGCCATACCTCTTGTGGAATGTCCCTTAACTCCCTCCCCCCCCAGAAAGTTCCTTGCTGTACTCCTGGTAACAATAAACAATGCAATTTGCTAACCACTTAGACAAACACTGTTTAGACACTGGGGCGCCCCCTTTCCCAGGGGTGAACGAAACAAAACAACTGATTGGACTTCCGAGAATCCTTAGTTCAGTGAATACAGTACCTCAGGATTCTATGCAAGGCCTCCCCTTGATTGGAATGCTCCAGAAAATAAACAGGCAGGTGGATGGCCTGATTTAAAGCAAACGCCAACACCACCTTAGGAAGAACCTCAGTATTTGTACACAGACACACCCCATCTTTGTGAAAAACTAAATAAGGCTCCTTACACATGAGGGCCTGAAGCTCTAAAATTCTTCGAGCAGAAGTAATGGCGACTAAAAATAATGCTTTCCACGACAGAAAGTATAGCTTACAAGACATGGTCGGTTCAAAGAGGCTGTATAAGCTTTTCAACACAAAATTAAGGTCCCGAGGCAGGAAAGGGTCCCTGATCAGGGGCTTCAAATGTAGGATGCCCCACAGGAAAGTGTGGGGCAAATCAAGTTGGGCCACTAAGCGCCCATCCACAGGTACATGGTATGCAGAGATGGCAGAGAGATGTACCTTAATAGAGGAGTACAGCAAACCCGAGTCTGATAGGGACAGAAGGTACTCCAAAACCTGATCCACTGGACAGGTGAAGGGATCTAAATGGTGCGATGCAGCCCAAAGAGCGAAGCACTGCCATGTCATAGAATAAGTGGCTCTGGTGGCGGGTTTTCTGACTGCCACTAGGACGTCTGCCACTCTGGGGGAAGACCCCAAATCTGGAAATGGCTATGACCTCAGGAGCCTTGCATGGAGATAGAGAGACTGGAGATCTGGATGGACCAGAGTGCCCTGTTCCTGGGAGAACAAGCCTGTGCACAGGGGCGGGGAGAGCGGAGCTTCCACTGCTAGTTGCTGTAACAAGGGAACCAGATATGATGAGGCTAAAAGGGGGTAATGAGGATCACTGTAGCCCCCTCTATCTGGAATCTGATCACAACTCACTGAAGGAGCGGGAAGGCATACAGAAACCTCCCTGTCCAGGAGTGGGACAGAGAGTCTCACTAGAAAACTCCAGGCCCTGGATTTAGGCAGCAGAAAAGCGGCAGTTTTGCATTGTGTGGGGATGCAAAATAGTCCACCTCAGGCCGACCACCTGTCCAAGAGGTCTTCTACCACTGAGGTCAGAAGTTCCATCTTGTTGACTCTGGTTTGTGTATGGCTTAGGCTGTCCGCCAGGATGTTTTGGTCATCAGGAAAATGAATGGCCGAGAGTTCCAGGCCATGACTGATGGCCCAATACCAGACTCTCATCACAACCCTGCAGAGGGGGATAGGAATGTGCCCCCACCACCCGCTTGTTTATGTAATAAACTATGCACATTGTTGTTCATCTGAACCAAGCGCAGACCCGGGAAGAGCTGAGTCTGAAAGACCTGAAGAGCGTACAGAACTGCCCGCATCTCCAGGACATTTATGTGGAGACCCCCTTCTATCTCGGACCATGTCCCTTGAGTTTCGTGGGTCCCCATGTGGGCTACCCAAATGAGACCGGAGGTATCCATCATAAGGATCTACTGAGGGGGAGGTACAGAAAAAGGGAACTCCCCGGAACAGGTTGCTGAGCTCCAACCACCACAACAGCACCTTCTTGACTGGACCCGACACCGGCACTGGTTGGACCAGAGCATCCATGCACTGGTCCCACTGGACCCACAGTGTCCACTGAGGGATTCTCATGTGCAGCCTGGGTAAGGGAACTGTAGCAATGGCTACAGCCGTGAGGCCCAAAAGCCTCAGGAAAGCCATAACCGGAACATAATGGTAGGAGTAAAGAAAGCGGGCTTGAGCCATCAGGTGCTCCGCTCTGTTGGGAAGTAAAAAGGCCTTGCCCTGAGCTGTGCCCAGCATTGCTCCTATGTAAAGGAGGTGCTGGCAGGGGGGTAAGGAATGATTTGGGCAGACTGATGGTACTGCCCAAAGCTTGGAACAGGCTACAGGTACTCACAAGAGTTTGTAGCAGACAATCCCTGGATGGGGCTGCCAATAGTCAGTTGTCCAGGTAGGGAAAGATGTACAATCCCTGTTACCTCAAGGCAGCGGCCACCACTGCCAGGCACTTGGTAAAGACCCTGGGGGCTGAGGACACGCCAAAGGGCAGAGATCAAAACTGGTAATGCTCTTCCAGGAAGTGGAAGTGTAGGAAGCACAGGTGGGATGCAAAAACCTTGATGTGCAGGTAAGTATCCTGCATATCCAAACAGCAAAGCCAGTCCCCCTGGTGAAGCAGGGGCAGCAGCCCCTGAAGGGTAACCATCTGGAACCGTTTGTACTCTATGTACAAGCTGAGGCTGCTCAAGTCTAGGATGAGCCGGAGATCTCCTGTCCACTTGGGGACCAGGAAGAAATGGGAGTAGAACCCCCTTCCCTGTTGGGACCAGGGGATAAGGCCTGAATCGCTGCCTGTATGAGGGGGACGTGACCTGGAGGATATGCGGACAGACCTGGAGGATTTTCTGAAAGCCACTCCAAGAACTCTAGAGTATGGCCATGCTTCATGAGCTGCAGCACCCAGCTGTCTGTAGTGACCTCTCTCCACCTGTCCAGGTGGAGGGAGAAACAACCCCCAACCACCGCCTCCTGAAGCCATACCGGGGGTGGGGGGTGTTCTGGTAAAGAGTCAAGAGGTGGGGGCATCCCCTGGCTAGGTTGCATTCACTCCTCTAGCAGCCTGGGAAGGGGCTGGGGTGGAAGTAGGGAGGACAGCACCTGCCTTGCGTTTGGCATGGGCATTGACTAGGGGTCAGGCCTGTCTATGGGAGGAGCAGCGAAAGGGAGCCCTCTGTCCCCACTTTGGCTGGGTGTAGTACACGGAGTGGACCGACTTCAGGGCTCACCCAAAAGTTTAGAGCTCTGAGATAATGTCTTGAACATCTCCCCAAAACAGCTTGGGATCCTGAAAGGGAGCACCCGTAATACTAGATTGGACATCTGTAGCAAAACCTGAGACTCTCAACCAAGCATGGCGCCTCACACTAATGCTGTTGGCAGCCGCCTGGCCTGAGGCATCCACTGCATCACAGGCCGCCCTGAGGACGTGGGTACTGACGTATGACCCAGTCTTAAGGGCCTGAAGGGTTTGCTGCTTCAAGGGGTCGTCTGGCATGGACATGACCACCTCCTTGGCCTGGTCCCACAAGAGGTTTTGGTACTGCACCATATGGGCCAAACAGTTAATGGGCCAGATGGCTAGGGTGGCAGATGCAAAGGCCTGCATGCCCATTTGATCCAGCTGGCGGGACTCTTTATCTGGATGGAGGGTGCTGAGGTGCTTCGTCCTCTTGGTGCAGTCAGGGGCCATGTTAACGATGACCGAGTCTGCTTCGGGTGCTCACCAAAGTAGGATTTGCCAGCCGGGTAAAGCTAATGAGCCTTCTTAGTCAGCACTGGAACCATATGGGGGTGGTGCCATGCGGCCTTGGTAACGTCCTCGTAAGACTCGATGAAGGGGGAGGGCCACTGGGAGGGGGTCACGTTGACGAAGGTAGATTGCCAGGCAGTGACACTCTGGGTCCTGTTCTTCAGTCTCCCACCTCATAGTGGCTTGGATATGCCCAATGATGTCCATGAATGTGGGATTATCAGGAGGGGATTAGGGGACATTACTGGGTTCCCCTTCATCTCTTGAGGAGTCTGCCAGATTGGAGGAAGACTCCGAACTGTCACCGTCGCTGGTGGCTGAGACATCGTCCCTACTGTTGTCAGGCTGGCATTTGACTGGGCAAGCAAGGCTGCCTGCATCAGTAGGGCTCCTAGGAGTATGAGGAAAACTCAGGCCCAAGCAGGCCAAGATCGGTGGTGGGGAGGCCCGAGGCGGGGGGTCTGGATGGACTAGACAGGAGAAGGGACCTGCGACTACATGAAAGCCCACAGAGTTGAAAGCAAGCCACGATAGTCCACAGGTGCTGGTCCCCTAGGTGTTGGGTAGTTATAGATTGGTGAGGGTCCCACAGGTGCAGGGTATGGGTAAGCTGGCGCTAGTTCCCCAGGCGTTGGGTAGGGGTAGGCCGGTGTCGGACCCCCAGGTGCTGGAGTAGGATACCCAAGCGCAGGTCACCTGGTACTGGGAGGGCTGGCGAAAGCCTTGCTAACGCTAGAGGCAGCAGGGCCAGCAAAGGGCCCTGGGGTTATGGGAGGGCAGGTGCAGGCCCAGCGGGTGCTGGCCTGGGTGATGCTGGAGGGGGGATCCACAGCCGCCTGTATGGGAGAGGCTGCGCTGGAGAGGAAGAACCCACTGGCAAAGGCTGAGGGGAGACCGGGCTCTGGGAGAAGCTAGTGCCCTGCAACACCTGCCTCTGGGAAAGAGGGGCAGGACTGACGGAGGTCCTGGAGATCAAGACCAGCATGGGGGGCACGGATGATGGGGCAGCAGATACAGAACTGGCACCTGCAGCACCCATGCTGGTTAGAGGAACTGTGGTCGAGCCACCTGCCACAAAGCCTGCACAGAACAAGGGCTGAAAAAGCAGGGGCTGGGAGGCAGGATGCGGAAGACCCTGCCCAGAGGAATCGCAGCCATAACTGAAATTCATGGTGGCGGGGCCACCGGCAGCCCTGAAGAGGTAAGGGCGTGCAAGGCCGAGGAGGTCGACCCCCAAGGCAGGAAGACCCTGATGCGGTTGGTGGAGACTTGTGCGAAGACCATGAACAGGAGACAGACCGGGTTCAGTCCTGGTCCTTGTCCCAATGCTTGTGCTTCCCCGAAGGTTTGTCCTTGGATTTGGATGAGGAAGAGCCAGAGAACTGGGCTGGGGAGGCACAGGAGCTCGAGGCCTGTAGCTCCCGTTCCATCTGGGTGATGATCTGCTGGAGGAGATGACCTTCCAGGGTCTCCTGGCGGTGTCTCCTAATGGCCAGGTTAAACTTCTAGCAAACCTTGCAGGCTTGGATGTCGTGGTCCGGGCCGATGCAGAAGAGGCAAGCAGAACTTCCGTCCTTGTCCGGGATCTGTTTACCACAGGCACATTTTGTGGAGCGGTCAGAAGAAGAAGGTTGAGAAGACAAACACTGAAAAATTCAATGTTGAACTTTATGAAACGAGAAAATAATAAAGCACGGCAAATGCGGGGAAAGTGGTTGACTGTAGCTGCGGTGGTGTCAGTGGTCTGATGTGTGCTGGTCGACGATAGTAAAGAAATGAGGAGGGTGTGGGGGCGTTACAAGTTATATAGGATAGGCTGACATCTGAGTTGGGTGGTCCCCTCTGATAGACTGCTAGCTAGAAAGGTTTCCGTGTGGTACTGGCACCAGAAGGCTTAGTCCTACTGGTGACAGCCTGCTGTAAGAGATACCCTCGAAGTAAGAGCTACCCATTTTCACATAAGACCAGTCACACCGGTCACAAGTAAAACAATCAAACATTATATACAAAACTACAAAATGACAGAATAACATTAACAGATCAATAAGACAATGTATTGGTTCAGCTTATTCTTCAATACTGAGATTTTTTCTGTTGTTACAATCTGAGACATCAGCTGGTAGGTTATTATAAAAAGCAGTGGATCTAAACATAAATACATTTTGGCCCTGAGTAAGTGGAAGTTAAAAAAGTAATTGCAAACCTCTGGTTATCTAGTTCCAAATGAGTTGGTTGCTCTTTGGAAATATTCGGCCAAAAAGGCAGGCATTAAACCAAGTACAATTCTGTGCGGAATCACTGCTGAACAGTAACTGAATCTGTTTTCTAGGGAGAGGCAAGCCACAGTCTGGTACAGTTGACAATGGTGAGATCTTGGGCAAATCTGCACAAATCTAACTATACTGTTGTAAGTAACTTGGAGAGACCTTAGAGGCAGAAGAATAAACCAGCAGCCCATTATGAAGCAAGGTGAAAAGTAACTTTGTGGACTCTAAAACAAGAAATGGTCTAACTCTGGATGTTACACTTTTATCGACACACAGACATCGTGTTTCATGGAAAGTGTTCTTATATCTATAGATTTGAAATGTTTAACCAGTTCAGTCTTTTCAGCACTAAGTTCAGTGATCCTTAAATTGAACTGCATGACTTTTCTCAGCCCTAGGAACACCATGATCTTAGTTTTTTTGTTTGTTTTTTTTTAAGTCCAATTACAGAGAGAACCACGGTTGAAGCTTACTGAAGTCTGCCTGAGTCAGCCTATTTAAGTCTGAGAGATCCTTTCTTGTGCCAAAAATGATGGCATCATCAGCATACAGAATAAGCTTAGTGGCCATACATGTCTCAGGGACAACATTTAAAAACAGAGAAAAACACAGGGGCCCAAGGATAGAGCCCTTGGGCACCTCACAGGAATCTGACAAGAGTTAGACTAAATCCCAGTGATAATTGTACTATTAACCTTTCCCCATAAACAGGACAACCATGAGAGTACGTCCTAAGAAAAGCCTAGCCAATACTTTAATCCAAAGACTGTGATCAACAAGGTCGAATGCCTTGGTGATGTCCACTAACACTGTAGCCACATACTGCCCCAAATCCAAGGCATTATGGATATGGTTTGTGAACCTCACCAAGGCAATCTCCATGTTATGCTGACCTCAGAATCTGTGCTATTCTAAGGGCATGGATACAGATCACTACCCAGAGTAGGAAGTTCCCTGAACATACTGATTCGTTGGACATCTTCAAGCTTAAGCTCCTCTCACCACCCTGGTGGTATATCCTCTGGCTCTGCCCTGTGATGTCAGATATGTCTTTCTGCTGGAAGGGGCAGGTCTCCTCATCATAGCTCTGCTACATTTGAGGGATGTTCTTATCAACATGCTTTCTAGGTGAACTTATTCAACTGAATTCAATCTTTTCTTTGAAGATCCTTGTCTCCGTCTCTGACTCTCAATGGTGATCAACGAATGAGAAATGGAAACAATGGGGTTTCAAATTTTGTGTTCACTGCTAACAGAAAATGTCTGTCACCAACCCCCTCATTACCTACCTGTACTGTTTAGGTGTGCAACACAACATGGCAGGTTGCAGCCTTTGACAGATGATGCTTCCAACATTGCTCAAGGACCAGAAGGCAAGGCTTGCCCTCAGTCGACCCACAGAGAGGAATCAATCTAAGGGCTGCAGGAAGGCCTTTGTGGCTGCCAGGTCAGCTTCACAGCTTGCAGCCCTTGAGGACAAGGCTACAACCACAGTGAGTTCCTTGTTGTCCTCAACGCTGCCCCAGGCTGGTGCTAGCTTGGGAGCACAGATTGTGGGTTCGGGAGCAAACACGTTCCTCCTGCTCCCTCTGTACCCTCTTCATGCTTGTTGACCTAGACTCTGGTCAAGCAGGAAGTCAAGATATTCATCGAGCCTGATGACCAGTTGTCAAAGGAGCTTGATGAAGGCTCAATCTCTCACACCCTGGTGCTCCCAGTCCTCACTCAGAAGGACATGGCCCAGTCGGTGTTCCTGGCTGGGTCATTGAGGGACCAGCTTCTGTTAGTGGTTATGCCTCCAAAGACCCTCTGGATCACCAGTCTCGATATTGGCCCCCAGGCTGACGGTCAATGTTTGGCACTGTTAATGGTCTTGATTTCGCTCGACCAAGAGGCACCACTTCTGGCGCTCCTCGATCTCCTTGTTCCTGGAAAGGCCCCATCGCAAGATGCGTTAGTGCAATGAGGAGTTCCTCTAGTGGAAGTGGACCACTGCAGGGCAGTAAGGCTGTATCCCCTGGACTTTCTGTCACTTGGCAAGCGCCAGTGCTGCCCTTGCCAGTCCACCCAAGGCAGATGTCCCCAGCATCTGCTTCTCCATCACTGACAAGTGAAGCCACAACCCCCGCAGCCTTTGGAGGGTGCACCTACAAAGGACTCTTGTGCTGCTGCCAGACTGCCAGGCCGGTTATTGGTGGAGATCAACCACAGGAGACCAGGGCGGTTGACGGAGGTAAATGGCTGAGGGTCATTTTCGAGGAGTCCTTGGACAACTGTGAGGGGTCTTCCATGCTTTCTTCAAGGATTCTCACTTTCGACTGTGGCTTGGTCAAGGATGTGACTACCAACTGTGGTCCAGTGTAAATCTGGGGCTTTACTCTGCCTCATGTCTAGAGTCCATGGGTGTGCCCTTGGAGCCAGTTCAGAAGATGGCTAAATACCCCTTCCCTAACATTCTGGACAGGGACAAATCCCTGAAGGCTGCCTTTCCCGTGGCTGAAGTCATTTTGGGACCAGCCCTGCAGCTTTGGCAGTGCCCAGCATTCCACATGGCCCCCCTCCATCCATATGGCCCGCAAGTACACAGTCCCTACCAGGTCCCTTTCAGGGTTCTCCAATCACACTTCAGCAGAAGGATTAATTTTTGACAGCCTTCCAGAAATCTGGTGCCAAGGGGACGTGGACAAATCCCCACACAAGGAGTACAAAAAGACAGACCACGCAGCTAAAAAGGTCTATGCTGCTCCGTCACTGTATCTCCATCAGGTGAGCTACACCATGGTGATGGCCAGCATTGATCACTCCTTGCTGGGAGTGCTGGATGATGTCCTCCTTCACCTTCCTGCTGATTGCAGCTGCCAGTGAAGTTGGTCAGAGACCTGGGCCAAACACTGGCTAAACGCCAACTGCAGACAGCTCTGGATATGGATAGCTCCAGTGCCCATGACATGGCAACAGCTATCGCTATGCACAGCAGGAGCTGGCTACAGCTTTCCATCTTCATGACAGACACGCAGCACAAACTGGCCAATGTCCCCTTCTTGGGCACCAACTTCTGGCCTTGAGGTGGAGGGATATCTCACCAGAACTGAGAAATTCAATACCACCCTGGATTTTGTGCCGTCGTCCCAGAAAGACCCAAAGGCACAGAAGTCTAAGTAAAAAGACCTTCTAGCACAGTATGGGTCCTTTCAACCACAGCTGCCCCAGCAGCAGCCTCAGCAGGGTCAGTACCAAAACTGGTGCCCAAAGTCCAAGTTTGGTAGGCAGGGGCCAAAAAGAGGCAGAGGAATGGCCATTTTCCCCCTGCAAAGCTGCTCAGCGACAGGTCAGGGGGAGTCATTCCTCCGCCTGTCCTGTTCTGACCCAGCTCCTGGGGGTGGGTTTGCTGCTCCACTTCTGGCCACAATGGTCTGCCAGTACAACAGACTAGTGGGTGTTAGAAGTAGAGGGCAGAGGCTCTCCCACCTTATCAACTCCGTGCTCCTTGGGAGTCTGAAGTATTACATGACACACTGTCCATCCTCAGGGAAGACAATGCTCAGCTCCTTGCCATAGGAGCCACGGCCCATGTCCTAGATACGCCTCTTGAAACTGTAATGTAGCACCTTAGTGTGTATTATCCTCTTGCTTATAATATGTACTGTAAGTATTCATTTAATTGACTAAAAATACTCTCACTGAATATTTTTCGGAGTCTGGAGTGCTGGATAGCTTTATTTTTTTGCCAGTGTCCTAGATACCATGGCAAATCAGAGATGTGTGTCCATACACTTCCTAGTCCAAAAATGGAGGGGGTGGAAGCTCAAGTTCTGGATGGTCACTCTGAACTAGATCATACCATCCTTGGAGCACAGCATGTGGTTCTGCTCCCTAGATCTTCAGGACGCGTTCTTCCACATCCCAGTCCGTCGGTCCCAGTGGCAGTACCATTGGGTTCAGCGCAGAAGGGGTTCTGTACCAGTTCCAGGTCATTCCCTTTGATCTCTCCTCTGCACCCAGGGTCTTCACCAAGTGCATGGTGGTGGCAACCTTCCTGAGGCGTAAGGGTGTCAGGATGTATACCAGCCTGGATGGCTGGCTTATAGCCGGGCTGTACACAGAGGCTGTTGAGTGGTCCAGGGATCTGGCCTTCTAGACCCACAGAGACTTTGGCCTTTTGGTCAACCTGGACAAGTATAAACTGGTCCTCTCACAAGTGATCAAGTTTACCACAGCAGAACTAGACTACCTGTGGGCCAACGCCTGTCTCCATGTGGAGCAGGCTCAGGATCTTTCCTCCTTTGTCCAATCATTTCAGGTTGGGCTCTCGCGCCTTGCCTGGGATTTCCTGAGGCTGTCGCAGTACATCGCCTCCTCCACCAGCGTGGTCCACTGGGCATCTTGGCGGATTCGCCACAGGCAGTGGGAGCTGGGCTGCCAGTGGTCTCAGTGCCTAGGTCACCTAGACCCCTAGGTTATTCTTACTCAGCCAATGTGGGATGCCAGCCAGTGGTGGCTGGACCTACAACATAAGGAGGAAGGAAACCTGCTTGTCTATTCAGAACCGCCCATCACGTTCATGATGGCCATGTCTCTGGAGGGGTGGGGAGCACACCTGGGAGGCAACAGGGCCCACAGTTTCTGATCAACTCCTGAGTCTCGGCACCATATCAACCTCTTGGAGCTCCATGCAGTGTGTCTGGCTCTCATGGAATTTGCTCCTTTTATCAGGGATCAGGTCGCGCAAGTCCACATGGACAATACCATGACCACATTCTAACTGAACAGGCAGAGCGGAACACACTCCTTTTCCATGTATTGGGAGGCCCTCCGCATCTGGATAGTCGTGCAATGAAAAAAAAAAGAAAAAAAAAAGATCAGTGCACACCCCCCCCCAAAAAAAAAAAAAAAAAAGATAAAAACATTTGAGTAAATGTAACAGTGAGCATTACTTGTGCAATGCCTGGGTGCAGCTCTCCTTATGATTCATGTTGCCAGATTTCACAATCATTTGGCCGATGCTCTCAGTCAGATGGCAAAGACATCACAGTAGTAGTCCCTGTATCAGGAGGCAGTACCGCCACCTGTTCTCCCTGGGGGCACCCTTTTAGTGGACCTGTTTGCCTTCTGGGAGAAGAGAAAGCTGAGGCTGTTTCATGCCTGCCCCTCACAGTTTGGGACACAGTTGAAGGATGCCTTTGCAAGGCCCTGGACATCAGGCCTAGTCTACTCCTTCCCTCCTATCCCCTTGATCCACTGTGTAGTGGTCAAGGGCCTGTAAGGAGAAGACACAGATGATCCTGGTACGTCTAGACTGGCCCAGACAGTTCTGGTACCTGTATCTCCTCAGCCTCAGTAGCAGGCCTTTGTGGCTGTTTCCTCTTCACCCGGATCTACTGATCAGACATCAGGGGAAGGTCCTGCACCCGGACCTTCAACCCATGTACCTCTTGCCCTGGTTCCTGACTGACCAGAGTTCCAAGCCTTGGGTTCCTCGGAAAATATACTCCATACTGTGGAGGCCTACAGAAAGGAGTCAACTCACAAATGCTATGCATTTGAATGGAAAAGGTTTTCAATATGGTGCCAGGGCAAGGAATTTGATCCCCCTGCTTACCCTATGATAACCATTCTCAATTACCTATGGCCCTTCTCACAGTCAGGCCTGCGAGCAAGGGACATGCCAACACACACAAAAAGGGAATCTATGCTCTGGTGATTAGGTAACAGGTGCTACTGTAGGGTTGCTAGCCACAGGCTAAACAGATACATGGGTACAAGTCAGCATACTCAAAAAGCCCAAACCTGTAGCCGACTAAAGTCGACTAGAATCCAAAAATAATGCAAAAATTATACTAGTTTATTCAAGCACAGGTAAAGTTATGTAAGCACCACAGACATGACATGGAGGAAAATGTACCCCCGCACTTTTCAATGGAACTTCGTCAAGGAACGGGCTCCTGTTTCTCATGCCTCTCCCTATGTATGTCCTTCTTAATGCTAACTAAAACACTCTTGGTTAGTGGCTTATCTATTCTTCCACAGCATGCTTTCATTATCTTTCATAATTTACGTTGCAATATGATTACTGCAAAATCAAGCTTACTTTCCATTTAGTTGCACCTCTGTATAAGGAGTCATCATCTGGCTCCTCGCCAAATCCCCTGTAACTGTGGTCCTTAGTATGCAAGTAATACCCTTTAGCTGAAAAGAGGCACAAAAAAGGATTATGGGGAAAAAAGGGCATGAAAGATTTGATAACACAGCACTTTTACAGACTAGATATGTAACTGGACACATTTTTTCACAGCAGAACAATTTCATGATGTTTTAACATTCAGATGTTGGAGGAAAGTACAGTTAAGTAAGAACTTACGGTAACAGTAGATCTTCGAGAGAGGCTCTTGCAGTAGGCAATAACTGTTAGGACTCAGATGCCAGGCGCTAGGACCACACAGAAAACTTTAGCTAGCAGTGTATAGAGGGGGACCACACCTGACATCATGTGATCGGTGTCAGCCAGACGCTATATAAGGGGTGGCCCCCATGCCCGCCCTCCAGTTCTGCCGCTGGTGACCTAAGAAGGTGTGACAGGTGAAAGGAGTGGGGCTCTTGAACCCTGTAGAAATGCTAAAAAAATAACAGCGGCAGGGAGGAGGGAGGGAAAAGCTGACCTACTGCAAGAGCCTCTCTCAAAGACCAAATGTTACCGTAAGTCCTTACGCAACTGTACTATCTTACTTCGAGAGGGCTCTTGCAGTAGGTAATAACCATTAGGATGGTGTCCCAAGCAGTGGAAATCAGACGGAGGCTGAACACAGGAGGCAGGAAAAGGTCTGCAGTAGGAGCAAATTAAGACAGGAGGCCCTGAAGGACAGCTAGTCCAAAGCCTGCCCTGCGCCTAGAGGCTATGTCCATACAGTAATGTTTAGTGAAGGTGTGGACAGAGATCCAAGTGGCTGTCACACAAATACATACGGCAGAAACATTTCTGAAACAAGCAGTTGATGCAGCCATGCCTCTGGTTGAGTGCCCTTTAACTTCCCCTGGAAGTGGCTTGCTATACTTCTGATAAAACACAATGCAGTCTGCCAACCATTTGGACAGACAGTGTTTGGAAACTGCCATGCCCTCTCTTCTGGCTGCAAAAGAAACGAAAAGCTGATCCATCTTATGGACTGATTTCGCCAGAGTCGTACAGTAACGCAAAATTCTATGCACATCCAAGGTGTGCAGAAGTGCCTCCCCTTGACTGAAATGTTCAGGGTAGTATGCTGGCAAGTGTATAGTCTGATTCAAAGTAAACTCAGAAACTACCTTCCGTAGAAACTTAGGATTTGTACGCACAGCCACCCAGTCTCTGTGAAAAATCAAATAGGGCTCCTTACACATAAGTGCCTGAAGCTCGGAAATCCTTCAAGAAGAAGTAATGGCCACTGAAAAGAGCGCTTTCCTAGACAGATAGCGCAGGTCACAGCTCACGGCCGGTTCAAAGGGAGGCAGAGTGAGTTTCTTGAGAACGAAGTTCAGATCCCATGGGGGGAACAGGGTTCGGCACCGGGGGTTTCAGATGAAGTATCCCTTTCAGAAAAAGTTTGGAAGACCTCCAACTGAGCCAAAGTTCTGCCATCCACCGGGGTGTGGTAGGCAGAAATGAAAGCCAAGTGGACCTTCAGCGAAGAATAGTTGAGCCCAAGGTCTTAAAAGTGCAACAGGTACTCCATGACCTGCGGGGCAGGGCCGGAGAATGGGTCCAAGCACTCAGAGGTTGCCCAAATGAAAAAATTTTTCCATTTCATAGTGTAAATAGTTCTCATGGATGGCTTTCAGGCCTCCACAAGGACTCGAGCAACTGTGGAAGAGACTCCAAAGTGCGAAGCAGCTATGTCAGAAGGTGCCACGTGTGAAGGTGCAGGGACTTGAGTCCTGGATGAACCAGTCTGCTCTGCTCCTGGGTCAGAAGGTCCTAGCAGAGGAGCAGAGGAATGGGAGGCTCCACTGCTAACAGCTAGAGCAGAGGGAACCAAATTTGGCGAGGCCAATAAGGGGCAGTCAGAATCAGGTCAGTCCCTTCCGCCCGTAACTTAAGATGTACTCTCTGCAGGAGCAGGAAGGGAGGGAAGGTGTACAAGAACCTCCCTGTCCAACAAAGAGAGTGTGTCTCGCCAGAAAACACCATGCCTGGGAACGAGCGAGCAGAAAATACAGGTTACTCACCTGTAACAGGAGTTCTAGGAATGGTATATGTTGTTCATCCACACTTATTGGCAGGTTCCTTGCCGCTTTAAATCTTGCCGGAAGGTCTTCAAGCTGGCTCCTCCCACCCACCCGGGTGGTAAAACTCTCGGCTCTGCCACATGACGCCAGATCTGGCCGCTGGAAGCTCAGGTTGTGCGTAGCCGGGAGGTCAGTGGGTCGGATGAACAAATACATACCATTCCTAGAACTCCTGTTACAGGGGTGAGTAACCCTGTATTTCTAGGGACATGGATATGTTGTTCATCCACACTTATTGGCAGACTCCTAGCAGTTCTCTGGGAGGAGGGAGGCAAGGCGCACACCCCTACTTAGGAAATAAAGACTGGAGAACCGAGGCCCCAAAACCAGCATCCCGGCGTGACTCAAGGTCGATGTGGTAATGGGTAATAAAGGTGTGTGCTGACTTCCAGGTAGCAGCCCTGCAGATTTCCTGGATAGGGACGTCCCTGGAAGCAGCCACCGATGCAGCAGTATGACGGGTAGAATGAGCTCTTATCCCTCTGGGAGGCTCCATGCCCGCCAACTTATAGCAGCGATCTATGCAGGAGGTGACCCACCTGCCTATCGTCTGCTTGGCTGCAGGTCTGCCAGATGCGGCTTCAGCGTAGATGACAAACAGCTGGCGAACCTCTCCCGAATTTCAACCGTCACGCTCCTTATAATAAGCGGCCTTCTAGGGTCAGAGTATGGAGGCCATATTCGACCTCCGAGGTGTGATTGGGGTAGAACACCGGCAGAGTCAGCACCTGGTTAAGGTGAAACTCCGACACCACCTTTGGAAGGAATTTCGGTGGGGCGCAGGACAACCTTGTCCTGTGGAAGACCAGGTAAGGAGACTCGATGCAAAGCGCCTGAGCTCTCCATCCTTCTGGCTGACGTGATAGCCACCAAGAAGGCGGTCTTCCACGAAGGGTGAGAGAGTTCACACCTGTGCATTGGTTGAATGATATGCCCATGAGCTTGCCAGTACCAGCAGTAGATCCCACGGAGTGGAGGTTCTCGCACGGAAGGAAATGTGATCAAGGCCTTTGAAAAGCGCCCGACCACCTTTACCTGTGCCATCGACTGCTTCCGCCCGCCAGCCTCGTAACAGAGATGGCTGCCAGGTGCACCTTTAGGGTCGTCGACCTAAGCCCTTGACTAGAAAGGGACCATAAATAGTCCAAAATGCTTGCCACAGAACAGGAGGAAGGGTCCAGGCCCTTGCCCTGACACCAAATGGAGAATCTCTTCCATTTGAAGGCGTAGCATTTTCTGGTCGACTCCTTACGGGACGCCTCAACCACATTGAGGACCTTGTCAGAAAGACCCAAGGCCTGGAACTCTAGCCGCTCAGGAACCAGGCCGTCAGGTGCAGAGATTGAAGGTCCAGATGGAACACCTTCCCCTGATTGACTGAAAGCAGGTCCGGGCGAGCTGGAAGCTGCCTCGGGAGCCTGGAGCTGAGGCTGAGGAGATCTGGGTACCAGAACTGGCGGGGCCAGTCTGGGGCTATCAGGATCACCTGCGCCTTGTCCCTCCTTGCTTTGAGAAGCACCTTGTGAATCAAGGGAAATGGGGGAAAGGCGTAGAAGAGGCCCAGGGTCCACAGACTCGAGAAGGCATCCCCCTGCAGCGAGCCCTGCTGAGGGGGGCGGGCATGAAACAGCCTCAGCTTTGCATTCTCCCTGGAGGCAAACAGGTCCACCTGAGGTGTGCCCCAGTGGGAGAACAGATCTTGCACTACCACCGGCAGGAGAGACCACTGTGAGATGCAGCCCCTATCCGGCTCAGGGCACCGGCCAGGGTGTTGGAGGCTCCTGCCACATGAATATGGGAGATCCGCCTCCAGGCTGCCACGAGTGACCAAATCTTGGAGGCTTCCTTGCATAGAAGCATGGAGCGCGTCCGCCCTGGCGGTTCAGGTAGTACATGGTCATGGTATTGTCCGTCTGGACCTGGACCACTTGACCCCAGAGAACGGAGCAAAGGCGGTGAGAGCTAGGCGGACCGCCTCGGAGCTCCAGCAGGTTGATGTGGGCATCGGACTCCCGCTGGGACCAGAGGCCGTGCACTCGTGTTCCCCAGATGGGCACCCCAACCCATCAGAGAGCGTCGCGGTCGATAGAGACCGTCGGCTCGGGGCGGACAAACGGGATGCCCTCCTGCAGATGAAATGGAAAGGTCCACCACTGGAGAGCGTTCCACATCTCCCGGGTCACTATCACTAGCTGGTCCAAAGGATCGCAGCGTTGTAACCACTGGCTGGCCAGTCCCCACTGAAGGGGGCGCATGTGCCAGCAGGCCCAACGGACCACGCTGGTACAGGCCGCCATGAGACCCAGAAGGCGCAGGAAGTCCCGGGCAGGGCGCGATTGCCCAATCTAGAAATGATTGGGCAGGAGGTAGAACCTGGCCCTGTCACTTGGGAGCCGTGCTCTGGCAGAAGAGTCAGAGCTCTGCCCGATGAACAGGATCACCTGCTTGACTCGAGGTTCACTTGGCCTCGTTGATGAGAAGGCCAACTTGAGAGCAAACCTGGAGGGCCAGATCTCTGGACGCTCCACCTCCCGTCTGGAGGAGGCTGCTATCAGCCAATCGTCCAGGTAAGGGTACACCCGGACCCCTCGGCGCTGCAGGAATGCTGTCACCACTGCCATGCATTTGGTGAAGACCCTGGGAGCTGGAGATAAGCCGAAGGGCATGGCTCGGAACTCGAAGAGGGATCCCTCCGCACGAAAGCGGAGGAATCTCCGATGTGACGGACGGATAGGGACGTGAAAGAACGCATCCTGTAGGTCCAGAGAGCAGAACCACACGCCGTGTTCCAGAGATGGTATTATCTGCGCCAGAGTGACCATCCTGAAGGTTCGAGACCTTAGGAACTTGTTCAGGTCGTGTAGGTCGAGAATGGGTGCCAGCCCCTGCTGGTTTCGGAACCAGGAAATACCTGGACACGAACCCGGGTCTGAAGGGGATCTCCACCTCCGTGATCACCTCCTTTTGGAGGAGGAGAAGCGACGTCGGCTCGGCGACCACCAGTGAGACCACGGACCCGAGGCCCCAAGATGCGACGGCTCTGAAGGGCGGGCTCTGCTCGACTCCAGCAGTAGGCCTTTCCCACCACCTCCAGTACCCACCTGTCCGTGGTAACAGCAGACCAGGTGGAAAGGAAGTGTCTGAGCCGTCCCCCACGGGGAACCAGGGATGGTGACAGGGATGGGCGACACCCTCAGCCCGTCACTGGGCAGGCTTGGAGGAGGGACCGGCCGAGGGACCTCCTGGGCCTTACCTCCTGCTTCCTGTTGAGGAAGCCGGCTGCAGGCCCTGGATACCAGGTGAGCCTGCTGGCCCTGATGTTGCTGGGCCAGGCCTCGCGGCGCAGCAGAAGGACGAAGGCTTAGGCTGTGGCATGGCCTTTGTCCTTCTGAGCGGAAGAGACCGAGTCAAGGTAGCATTGGACTTCGATCCTCTGCAGGTGACCTTTCACCCCAGGGCAGAGGTCAGTCCCAAAAAGGGAACATCCGCCAACTTGTGCTGGGTATCCGAGGTAAAGGTGGATATCCTCAGCCAAGCCCGACGACGCATGGCAATCCCGCCGCCACAGACCTGGCACATGGGTCCCGATGTCTACGCGGTCTGGAGCTGCTGTTTAGCCACTGCCCTGCCCTGGTCCGCACCTGCCTGACCGTAGTCTGCAGATCTGCGGGAAGATGAGGACAACCTCATCCAGGGGCCCAACAGGGCGTGAGAAAATGTGCCATGAGGGCGGCCGAACTGGCCTGGCGAAGGCCGAGAGAGGACGCAGCACAGACTTTTCGCCCGGCATGATCAATTTCTTGGATTCCTTGCCGGGAGGTTTATCCACATCCTGGCGTTTGACGCGCGAGCCGCTGTTGGTAACCAACCCCTCGGCTGAGGGTGTTCAAAAACCGGACAGGGAACGGTGGGACCACATACTTCCTGGCCAACCTGGCCAGGCGCAGGGCAGGAAGCAGGACGCTGCCAAAGTTCCAAGGCCGGACCCACTATGGCGCCTGCCACCGAAAGGCCCCTGGAGAATCCCTGGGTCCAGAATCTCCGTGAGGGATACCTGCCCGCTTAGAAAGCGGGTTCGAGCTTCATCCCGTGGACTCCGAGATGAGTTGAAGCAACCCTAAGAAGGACGAGAGGCTATCGTCCATTGACTGCCCTCCGAGGACTCCAAGTCCATGCGCTTGGAGAAGAGGAGGAAGCATCATCGGACTCAGAAGAGTCCTCAAAGAGCTGCCTCGCCCTAAGCCACCCTCCACCTGCGAGGTTTATCGGGAGTGAGGGTGACAGACAGCGTATGGGGCAAACCAAAGCCGACCGAGAATTTTGGTCGGAGCCCCAACTAATGGCTGTGGGCGGAGGTTCCACCAGAATCGGTGGGAGCAGCTGGAATTGGCTGAACAACCGTACAAGAAACAGGCTCTCGACTACAACGAGGGGTTGTTTGGCTGCTCCAGTGACAACCACTTAATGGCGGGGAAAACGACTGGGTTGCGCTTATTTCCGGTCAAAAGGGTATTTGCCATAAGTTCCTCGTACCTCCCGCGCAACTTTAGCGAAGCCTCCCTCGTCTGAGGAAAGAGGAAGAGTGGCGGGCGCGCTGCCTTGCAGTGCGAGACCGGGCGCCATAGGCGGTGAGATCGGTGGACCACGAGGATGTCCGAGACCGAGAGTCTCGACTAGGCCGAGGAGGCGAGGAGAAGTGGATCGGCACTCCCTCGGCTCGGACGATCCCACGAAGCTCCGGAACCGAGGCCAGACGAGCCGACGGGATCAACTCCCACCGGGGGAACCGGGGAGAGGGGATTCTCAGCTTCTCCAGCTGACAACCCGTCTAACAGGTCGAGAAAAATCTCGACCGCGTCGTCAGGAGTCTCAGTCAACTGGCCTGATGGGGACACCGTGAAGCCAGTGGCCGAAGCTGAGGGGTCGACCGAAGTCGACTGTCGACAAGGGGAAGGGGATCTTTCCCGCTCCCAAGAGTGTCGACGGAGAGACTTACTTTTGCTCTTTTTGGACCTGGAAAAAGGTCCCGAAGAAGTTGGACCCTCACCTTTGGTCGAGAGGGTCAGACAAAGCTCCTTAAAAGAAGCAGAGTACGAGGCACCGAGAGCGGGACAAATGCACCAGCCAGGTAGAAAGCGGCCCGCGCCGCCTCCTCTTCGAGGGGCGATCATCTGCTCTAGCTGATCCGCCCGAAGCCTGCCGCCATCGGACGCCAATGGGCCTCTTTAGATTTCACGGTGGAATTCTTTTCTCGGGCGCCCCAGTTATATTCGGGCAGCACGGTCTTCAAGGACGAAATAAAAGGAAGAGCACAGTCGAGGGCCCGCGGGTCGTGCTCAAGACCCAGGCAGTGATGCACGGGAGTGCGGGATCCGCCCTAGACATCTTCTGCCTGCAAGGGCACCTCCGAAAACCGGGAGTCGATTTGTCCATCGCAGCCGCGAGGAGAAGAAGACCGAAGTCTTTCAGCAAAAAACTCTTTAATTTCGAACTTTTCGAAGAATTAGGAACCAGTCTTAATCGCAACACGTTAAGGAGGGAACCTGAGCTTGCAAGCGGTAAGGAAGATCTGGTGTCATGGGGAGGAGCCGAGAGTTTTACCACCCGGGTGGGAGGAGCTAGCTTGAAGACCTTCCGGCAAGATTTAAAGTGGCAAGGAACCTGCCAATAAGTGTGGATGAACAACATATCCATGTCCCTAGAACTGGGTAGTTCTGTGTTGTATGGGGAAGCAAACAGATCCAGATCTGGGTGACCTCAGAGGTTGAAGATGTCTTCAGCCATCAACTGACTCAATTCCCACTCATGGGCCTTTGCTTAGGTTCGGCTGAGATTGTCTGCTAAGACGTTTTGTATGCCTGGGACGTGCACTGCCATAAGCTGGAGGTGGACTGCCCAGTTGTATACACGCATCATTTCCCTGCATAAGGTATACGAACGCGTGCCTCCTTGTTTTCTGATGTACCATACCACGCACATGTTGTCTGACTTGTCAAGAAGTGTGCCTGGAAGGAGAAGAGACTGGAATGCCTGAAGGGCATACAACACTGCTGTCATCTCTAGCATGTTGATGTGCAGACAGTTCCCTCTGAGACCAAGATTCCGGAGTCCTGCAGTCTCTCGGATGGGCCCCCCAGCCCTGACCGTAGGCATCCATGGTCAGGGTTTGGTTCAGAGCGGGGGGCTGGAGCGGAACACCTCGGCAGAGGTTGCTCAGGTCCTGCCACCAGAGGAGTTCCTGCCGCATGGGATTAGATGCCAGCAACCTGCTGTCCAGGTTGTTTGATCTCTGATCCCACTGAACACGGAGGGTTCACTACGTAACCCACATGTGGAGCCTGGCTAATGGAACAGTGGGGATGGCCACTGCCATAAGGCCCAGGAGATGCAAGATGTCCCTGGCCATTACCCAGAGGCTGGAGGCCTCATGCCTGGCCTACTGCTGCAGTGTTTCCACCCTGTTCAAAGGGAGGAAAGCCTGACCCTGGGTTGTATCCAGCACAGCTCCAATAAATTGAAGGTGAGACTTGGGGTAGTTCACTGTAACACCCAACTGATGGAACAGGACCAGGGTAGCAGACAGAGAGGCTACCAAGCTGTCCCTTGACGGGGCTGATAGAAGCCAGTCGTCGAGGTATGGGAACACATAATGGCCCTGACGATGCAAACCCGCTGCCACTACCGCTAGGCACTTGGTAAAGACCCTGGGTGCAGAGATCAGGCCAAAAGGGAGAGCCCTGAACTGGAAGTGCTCCCCCCTGGAAGGCAAACCTGAAGAAGCAGCGGTGGGCAGGGAAGACAGGGATATGCAGGTAGGAATCCTGCATGTCCAGCCCGCAGAGCCAGTGTCCCTAGTGGAGCAGTGGCAACAGACCTGGAAGTGTCAACATGCGAAATCTTTTGTACTCTACGTACAGATTGAGTGTGCTGAGGTCCGATACTGGCCAAAGGTAAGGTCTATTGTCTTTTTGGGGACCAGGAAGAAGTGGGATAATATCCCCTTCTGATCTGGCCCTGAGGAATGGGCTCTATGGTGGATTTTCTTAGCAGAGCCTCGATTTCCTCTTGAATGAGCAGAATGAAAAAATTACTTACCACAGTAATCTTCTTTCTTCCCAGTGATGCTCAGACATTCATAACTTTGTGCAGTCATCCTGATGGGTTGGACTGCCCGGAGAGATGGAACACATGCAAATGAAGCTCACTGATTCGTCTTGCTGAAGTAATTGCTACCAGGAAAACTGTTTTCCAGGTAACATACTTTAAATGGGCTGTAGCCATGGGCTCAAAAGGAGCCCGTATTAATCTGGCTATACATACATTAAGATCCCAAGCAGGCACTGGTGTCCTGTGAGGAGGGTGCAAATGCATCAGGCCTTACTGCTGCAAGGTGAACTCTTAAGGAACTGGGTTGCAGACCTTGTGAATGTAAATGAGTTAGATAATCCAATACCACGGAGACCCCTGCATCATTTGGGGTGAAGTTTCTACCAGAGCACCAGAAAGAGAATCTTTTCCACTTAGCAGAATAAGTTTTCTTAGTGGAAGGCTTCCTATAACCTTGCAAGATGTTTAATACAGCTTCAGAAAGGTTCAAGCCTGCATACTCTAACTCCTCAAGAGCCACACCTTGAGGTGAAGAGACTTGAGATTTGAGAACAGCAATGTTCCCTGATTGGAGGTTAGAAGATTGTGCCTGAGAGGCAAGCTTATTGGCCTGTTCACTGCCATGGCGAGCACAAGAGAGTACCATGGCTGCCTGGGCCAATCTGGAGCTATCAATATCAGAGAAGCTGAGTGGGATCCGAGTTTCATCAGTACCCTGAAAACTAGAGGAAAAGGGGGAAAGGCATAGAGAAACTTGCCCGACCAATCCAGTACCAGGGCGTCCAGAGGGATTGTGCCTTGGGCTGGTGGCCTGCAACAATACTGAGGCAACTGGTGGTTCTGGTGGGATGCGAACAAGTCTATCTCTGGAACGCCCCACCTGCTGACAATTACCTGCACCACCTGCTTGTTCAGTGTCAATTCGTAATGGGACTGATTGATCCAACTCAGTGTGTCTGCCAAGATATTGTCCTTTCCTAGCAGATGGATGGCTTGCAGGGACACCTTTAGGGAATATGCCAGAGCCCAAATTCGCATGGCTTCTGTGCATAGGGGACCTGATCTGGTGCCACCCTGCTTGTTTATGTAATACATAGTGGTGGTATTGTCCGTTCTGACTTGTACCACTTTGCCCATTACCTGTGCAGAGAAAACTTTTAGTGCTAGCCGCACTGCTCTGAGTTCCAGCAAATTTATAAGCTGGAGGGACTCTGCCCCTGACAAGGTACCCTGAGTTGTGTGCTCCCCTAGATGGGCACCCCAGCCGAGAAGGGATGCATCTGTTGTGAGGACCAGTGAAGGATCCTCCTTCTGGAAGGGGACTCCCTGCCTTAGGTAGGATTCCTTTTTCCACCACAAGAAGGCTTGTAACAGAGACCTTGTCACTGGAATGAGTTTTGAAAAGGGATCTTTTTTCTGACTCCAATGAGTCCTGAGGTGAAACTGGATGTATCTCATGTGAAACCTGGAACCCTGCACTGTGCCTGTGGATGCAGCCATATGACCCAAGAGCTGCAGGGAATTGCCTGGCTTTTTGACCGTGCAACTTGAAGAGGTTGCTATGGCTGAAGACTTTGCACCCTGTCTAGTGGTAAAAGGCCCTGGCCTGTAGGGTGCTGATCTCTGCCCCTATGAACTGTAAAGTCTGTGAAGGGGTGAAGACAGATTTTTTCTGGTTTACTATGAAACCCAAGGACTCCAAAAGATCCTGTGTGAGCCTTAGAGAGGTTGCGACCTGTTCTGGTGATTTTCCCCCTACCAGATAGTCGTCCAGGTATGGGAAGACAGTCACTCCCTGTCTTCGAAGAAATGCCACCACAGCTGCTAGGCATTTTGTAAACATCCTTGGTGCCGAGGAAAGGCCGAAGGGTAGGGTTGCAAACTGATAATGACCTGATGGGAGTCTGAATCTGAGATATTTCCTGTAAGATTCCTTTATGGGGATGTGGAAATAAGCATCCTGTAAGTCCAGAGATGCCAGCCAGTTCTCTTTTTGGATTGCTGGCAGAATCCGAGCCAAAGTGACCATTTGAACTTAGGCTTTTTTCAGGTGCTTGTTTAAAGCTCCGAGATCCAAAATTGGCCGCCACTCCCCATTTTCCTTTGTTGTTAGGAAGTATCTGGAGTAAAAACCTCTTCCTCTCAGGGTTGCAGGGACTAGTTCCACTGCTTTGAGCTGAAGCAGCTTCTGAACCTCTGCCTCTAGCAATGAGATTTGTGCTAGGGGTGGGGAGGTGGAAACCCTGGGAATTTTTCAAGGAAGAAATTTGAACTGCAGAGACAGACCTTTGCCCACTACCTCCAATACCCACTTGTCTGTGGTGCTGGTTGACCAGAGGGGGAGGAAATGGGACAGTCTGCCTCCAACAGGTAACAACTACCATGAGCTTCTGAAGAAGGACTGGTTGGTCTGAAAGCTAGAGCACTTTGTTCTTGTTGTTACATCTATATTGGTCCATTAAAAGGTATCAAATCATTTGCTTCTGGATGTAAAGGAAGGGTCCTCTGGGGAAGACTTGGGAGTCTCCAGAGGAGTCGTCTTGTACTCTGAGGCAGAGTCCAACTCTGAGTCTGATGAAGGACTCCCATCTGGGGTTACAGCCCTTGGAAGGGGAACCTCCTTGCGAGGTTCAGTCAACCTGCTGCCGCGGCCCTCAATCGAGGAGGCACCTAGCATGTGACCCAACGTGGAGGGGGTGCATCTCCACTGGCAAAAGAGATCATGGAGTGGGAGATGGGTAGACTGGCATGGAGGCTGCCACTGGCTGACGTCTGTCCAAGTCTGTTACCAGCTGAGACTTGGTTTTAGCCCACCAAGAGTAAAAAAAGACCTCAAAATTCACTTGCGGCTGCAGAGGAGGTGGAGGTGGCTGGTACAGCGGCATATAACCTGGCGTCAGATAACCGGGTACTGCAGCATTGGGTAACCTGGCGTTGGATAGTTGGGTGGATGATAGCCCGGTGTTTGGTACCCTGATGAAGGGTACCCTGGCGTTGGGTACTGCGGCGGATACCCTGGGGTAGGGTATTATGGTGCCGGATAACCCCGCTTTGAGTAGCCTGGAATAGGCCCTGCCGGCGGAGCTGAAAGACCCAATGGTGGCCTGAAAGGGATATTAGAGAGCCCCAGTAACGTCAGGTCAGGCTGTGGGCCTACTGGAGGGAGGTCTGGCATCAGTCCCGAAAGGCCGGAGGGACCCACTGGAGTCTGGGGAGGAGCAGAATTCCCTGATGGAGGGTCCACAGGCATGGGCGCCAGAGTCCCCGAAGAGAGGTCTGGCGACGGGCAGTCCAGCGCTGGTATATTAGAGGCACCAGTGGGTGGCTCCACATCCTCCTCCGGCTCTGAAGGGATGGGGGAGTTCAGAGGTACCACCGCAAGTGTTGTAGGAGGGACCCCGGAGGAGGATTCCTCTTGGGGAGGCTGCAGTTGAAGCAGCAGCAGGCGCTGGTCAGGAAGACCTGCGTCAGACCTGTTACTGGGGTCTGACAGAAGCGCCGTGGCTGGGTGTTCGTCGGAAGGACCGATGCCCGACTTATCAGATGGGGCTGTGTGGTCATCGGAAGATCCGATACCCGACTTACCAGCCAAGCCAGACTGCTTAGACCCAGGTGTTTTAAGGGGCCTAAGAATGGCGGAAACCTCTGAATCCCCAGAGGTGCCTGCTTGAACCGTAACCAGCTCAGGTAGGGGGGGTCTCAGTCTGCTCCATAGAGGCGAGAACCGACTTGGTCGAAGGGGCGCTTCCCTTGCTGGAGGAAGGCCTCTGGTCGGCCGCGGTCTGCTGAGGAAGCTGCAGCCGTGAAGGAGACAGATCCTGGTCCCAGTGTTTCTCCTTGTCCTTCTTTTCTTCTTCTGCTTGTGGGAATCAGAAGAACCTCCCGGAGATGTAGAAGCATTTCACATCTGCTGCAGCTCTTTTTCCATGGAAGCAAGTTTGGTTTTCAAAAGGTGGGCTTCCAGGGTCTGCTGCCTGTGTTTCCGTGTGGCCTGGTTAAATTTCTGGCAGGCTGCACAGGCCTCGGTGTCATGGTCAGGTCCCAGGTACAAGAGACACAAAGTGCGGGTGTCCTTCTCCGGGAGCTGCCTGCCACAGGTGCACTTGTTCTGATGTGATTCAGAAGGAGTTGGAGAAGACTTACTTATCAAAATGGTGGTTCAACTGTAGTAGTGTTTCACGAGGTGCGACGTGCACAGGTTGACGGCAGGAAAGAACTGGAGGGCGGGTGTGGGGACAGCCCCTTATATAGCATCTGGCCAACGCCAGTCATGTGACATCGGGCCCCCCCCATACACTGCTAAAGTTTTCCATGTGATCCTAGCACCTTGGGGCTCAGTCCAAACAGTTATTACCTACTGCTAGAGCCCTCTCGAAGTAAGATCTAAGTGAACCATACTTTCACTTGATATAAACACTTCACTGTAAACTAATATTTTATAAATGCTCATTTTTTGGGTAAAGGTGACAGTAAATCATTTTAAATGGGAGACTTATTTTTTTTGTACTGTTTTTTTCCTAGCACCTTGGGCCGGATCTGGGAACCACCTTCCATCACTCTTGGTGTCCCTTTTTCCCTTTTTTTTCCTGTGGAACCCCTAGGTTATGATACACCATTCCTGCCATTGCTCACTCCTAACTCTGCCCTGGGTAGGTAAATTTGTGGCTTGCCTCCTGCAGGTGGGACCCCCAAAGGAGACCAAGCCTACAAGAAGAATACTTTGCTTAACATGACCTGGATACCAGAAGGAGGAGCTGGCATAGTGGAAGTTGGTGAAGCAGCCAGTTGGACACGGTGGGTCAAAGAGACTTCAGCTGTCCCAAACCGTCCCTTATTTTTCTCCCTCATCCCACCACAGGGCCCGTTCCTGTGCAGCAGACAAGCCTTGGGCGAATCAGGGCCATCAGATGGATAGGTGAGTCACTCCCCTCCTTCGGAAATCCCCAGCTGGCCTTGTTCTGGGCATGTGATGCCTCCAATCACACGCCAGGTGAGTGGGTGCATGCTGACATAACGCCCGTCCTTAAGGGAGCACTGTTCCTTCCCACATGACATAACCCCACCCCTGTGGTTGTGTAGTAGGTTGACCTCCCTCCCCAAGGCAGAAGATGTCTCGGGCAGATGATGGAACCCCGCCTCACTGGTCAGCAAAAGGTGTCTCAGTCTCAGGGCTTGAACCCAGGTCATTTGAATGGCAAGCAGTAGCACTACAGCTGCGCTTGCTGGCTGGTAAAACTTTTTTTTATTATGGTTTTTATTTAATTTTATCCTCTGGGTCCACCATCCACTACCCAACTGTTTGGGTTCACCATGGCAGCATCCTTCCTTCAGCGGGGAGGCTGGGTGCACGACTGCCTTCACAGCTGCTCCTGGGGCAGCCTGCAATCTTTATTATTGGAAAGTAAGCAGCTCATTTGTGTTCTGCACCCAGACTTCCTGAGGATGGGATTCAGAGGATCGCATGTGAACCCCATTCTACCAGATGACAGCAAAATGTACCTGCCACCCCACCACTGGGCCACAATATGTTCTTAATGAACAGACCTGTGGAAGAGAAACCAAGTAACGCCAACAATGCTGAGTCCAGTGGAGACAGAATGTAGGTTGAGAGTGACTACGAAGGCCACACTTTGGAAGAGTGAGAGTTACTGGTAAGTAACTTTGATATCTTTTTAGATGTTATCTACTCCATAAAGCTCCACTGTGTGGTCGAATGTTAAGCAGTAAGACCCACATCATACTGTGTGTGTGTGTGTGTGTACACCACATGGTCTCAGGAAAACAGCAGCACTACAAAAAGATAGCCAGCCCAAAAGTTGATCGTCTCCTGGCAGCCATATCCACAGCAGTGCTTCATAAAGGTGTGTACATTACTCAATGCGATGGCTTTATGGATTTCTGCCCGAGGGACCGCCTGCAAAGAGGCCATGGAGGTGACTACTGCCCAAGTAGAGTGGGCCCTTACTGGGCTCTCTAACTGTGTTCCTGCTAAGGAATAACAATAACACAGCTAGATAAAACATCCAATCCATTCAGCTACACACCGTTTGGACGCTGGTACATTTGCATAGCTGAAGAAGTGATAAACTGTGACGACTGCCTAATATCTTTATACAATCCTCCTTTCAATGTAGAAAGTAAGGATCCTTCTCACATAAGGAAACCCTTCTCCTGAGTTCTCTGGCTTGTGGAACAAGGCTGGTAGTACAAGTGGCTGGATGCAGAGGCTACTTTCCAGAGAAATTTAGGATGCATCTTCAGCACCACTTTGTCTTTACCAAACACTGCACAGTGGTGCTGCTACCAAGGCTTGCAACTCCAGATTGTCTCTGGAGTAAAAACCAAACACAACCTCTTCCAGCTAGGCTGACTTTTGAACTGAGGACATTCCCAACTGCTACTTGGAGTGGAACAATGAGGAGGTAAGGTTCAATGATATCACAATTTTGAAAATCAGCCTCTTCCTAGCAGGGAATAATGTAATACCTAGCAGTTACCTGTATGACCAAACCCAGTAACAACTTGGAATGATACAGAATTAGGAATAATGAAATATCAAAACATTTTACTATTTGCTATAGAGTTTGATACTCTTAAGTGCAGATGTTTTCTTTTGTTTTGAAATGTACATCTGAAGCTACCCAACTTTGTTTTTATAGTATGTCCTTTCCCTTAGGGTCTTGGGGCCAAATATTGAAAACATGATGTGTAAATCACTTGCGCCAGTAAATTGAAAAAAGACTGCTCAGACTATCAAGGTGCAGCACCAAAATGTATCACCATTGTGAGAAAAAAAGAGCTTGAGACACTGAAGAAAAGACCTTCGGAGAGTGAGTCACAAAGGAAGTTTCAGTAAAGCCCATACATGTGGTATGCTGTAGGACACCTATCAACGTTAAGTGGAATTATGGCACAGCATCAATACTGTGACTTCCCTTATGAAAGGGTAGTCCATATTAATCAAACAGGTAATCAGTTAGAACTACATACCCCAGTTAAAGTGACAATGCTCAAACTATAGTACAGTTACGTAAGCACTTACCGTAACGGTAGATCTTTGAGAAGAGCTCTTGCAGCAGGTAATAACCGATAGGACTATGCCACGAGGCACTAGGACCTCATGGAAAAATTTCTAGCTAGAAGTCCAAGACGAGGGGGCTGCCCATGATTTTGGCTCCACCCATGATGTCAGCCACAGTATACAGGAGGTAGTACCCTGGTGCCACCCCAGTCCATCTGCCGGAGACCCAGCGGGAATGAAGAATAGAACAAACCGAGGAGGCTTTGTTATCCTGATAGAACATAAAGGAAGAAGCACTTGGGGAAGGAGGGAAGGAAAGCACACCTGCTGCAAGAGCTCTTCTCGAAGATCTACTAATCTTACTTCAACAGGGCTCTTGCAGTAGGTAATTACATATAGGACTGACACCAGCGGGCGTCAGGACCCCATGGAAAAATTTCTAGCTAGCAGTCTCTGGCGGGGGACCGCCCCCACGTCAGGTGACCAACGTCAGTATAAAGGGGCGGTCCTCCACGCCCGTCTTCCAGTTCTTTCCCGCCGTTAGCTCGTGTCAGTGGCTCGCGGTAAAGTTCAACGCTTGTCAGCTCTGTCGTCGGTAGTTTTTACCGTCGTTTCTTTGATTTATTTGATCAAATTGTCAGTTTTTGGTGGTGTATGTAAATCCCCTACCCTCACAGCACAAAAATAAAGTGTGACTAAATGCGCCCAACTCCACACAAGGACGGCCATTCCCAGTGCCTCTTCTGTCTGGGCCGGACCATCAGGTGGAGAAGTGACAGCACTGCGTTAAACTGAACGCTGCCACCCGCAGACGGAGGCAGCAGTCCCTGGAGGCCCACATCCTCAAGAAGAAAATGTCCTCCATGGAAAAGGAGCTGAAAAAGCTCTGGCAGGCGTCCACTTCCCCCAAAGGCCATTGTAAGAAGGAGGACAAAGAGAAGCACCGGGACTGGAGCGCCTCATCCACCGTAACTTTGGCTGGAGTCACCGTACTTCAGGTAATGTCCCCTCTGGGGGACCGCTCAGTGACTGCCATCCTGGAGGCTTCCAAGGCGGTGTCGGCCGGCCCGTCTGGCTCGCGCTCGGGCCTCTCGAGCGCCCAGGCTATCGAGGCCCCCACCCGTAAGGCTGCCACTGCATGGCCTACTGGTTCAGTGGCCCAGAGTCGCCGACCCTTCGGGGTGGCATCCGGCACCTCTCCTGTCTGACCAGACCGCTCCCCCTTCGTGACCTGCCTCGGGCGATGGGTCTGCTAAGTCAGATGTCGGCTCCTCCGACGTCCGCCCGGACTCTGACAATAAGTTGGACGTTGGCTTGCCCAATGCCCGCGTGGCTGCTGAGCCGAAGACGGAACCTCTTATGTTCACCATTCCCAGCTCCCCGCAGCCCTCCGGGAACCCTGGGTCTCCTCAGCCTGACCCCGGGGATTTTTCCCCTCCGTCCCCAGGCGATGCCGAGGTTCCTGCTGCACCCCCATCAGGCCTTCCTCCTGCTGGATTGGACGACCTGACGTCGGTTCCCAAGATGCCCGGCCCGGCGCGGTCCTGCCAACATCCCTCTCCCGGATGCCGCTCCCACGCCCGGGTCCTCTGTCCACCGGGCTTTCTGCTCTACCGGCCCCCGGTACACCGACCCAGTCGTATCCGACACCGTCCTACCTGGGTCCACAGTATCCGGCCCCAGTACCAGCGCCGTCTCTATCAGCGCCACAGTACACAGTGCCTCATTACCCAACACCAGGTTACCCGCCGTCGGGCTTCGGATACTCGCCATACGGGTACTCTCACTATCCGTATCCCCCCCTCCACCGCCCCTCAGCCGCCGGTGGATATGAAGGAGACTCTAGCCTCCTGGTGGGCTGAGACCAAGGCTCAACTCACCATAGAGGTGGAGAGTCATCTCCTGATGACGGTGTTGACTCTGGTTCCCCGTACGTCCGAGACGAGAGACCCCCTCCTCACCTCCGGACTTCAGAGGCCACCCCTCCGGTTCCAGGGCAGGGCAGGAAACGCTTCCCCGAGGGCTTCCCAAGGGGTCCATTCCTTCCCCGCGCCGGAAGGGGGAGTCTCCCTCTTCTTCTTTTTCCTCCAATGGGTGTCCGATCCGGATGACGAGCCACACTCTCTGGATAAACCCAGGCGAAGGACTCCTCCGAAGTCCCCTTCAGAGGATCCTTCCTTCATGGAGTTGCTGCGCAAAATCCAGGAGGTTCATCAGTGGCACTCCTTGGAGCCGGATCCACAGCGTAAAAAGCTTGCTGCGCACCTGGATCTGCCCAAGACCGCTCTGACCTTGGTGCAACCCTGGATTGAGCCTCATGCCGATCTTGTTTCCACTATTAGGAAGCAACCATTGGCAATAGTCCCTCTTCCCCGGAAGTTGGACAAGCTATATCAGGCTCCCGAGGGTGTGGATTACCTTAATTCCCACCCTCGTGCTGACTCGGTCGTGATCAGCGCTGCTCATGGTCGGTCAGCTAACCCGAAGCATCTGAGCTCGTCTCCACCTGACAAAGAATCTCGTCTTCTGGACCAGTATGGCAAGAAGGTCTTCGCTTCTTCCAATCTGGGGATTTGGGCCTTGAATTGTGTCGGCCATATGGGGGATTACCAGAAGACGATTCTGAGTGAGGTGGAATCAAAGTTGGACTCCCCTCCTGACTCGCAGGTGAAGCAGGAAGTGGCTGGTCTTGTCCATTCTGCATGTTCGACCAGTCGCCACATTCTTTGTGTGACGTACGATGCAGTGGACGCTGCTGGTAGGAGCTCTGCTTTTGCCGTGGGTTTACAGCGTTATGCCTGGCTCCGTGTGTCAGGATTGGTCCCGGAAGTACAGTCCGCTATTCAGGACGTGCCTTTCCGAGGTTTGGTGCTGTTCGGGGGTAATATCAAGGACATCATCACCGATCTGCAGGAGAGGGACTGGACTAAAGTCTGTGGACTCCATGTAGAAACCCCTCAGCCGCGGTACCGTCCCTTCGCATGGTGGAATCGGCGAAGCCACAGGGCCAGGAAGCGGGCTAATAAACGCCGGGCCCCACCGGCTGCCAAGTTCCCCACCCCGCGCCTAAAAAAGCAGCGGGAGTTTCAGCTATGTGCTGCCTCACACCACTTTGACTCCTTTCCTCTCCCACAGCCTCTGGGGTCTCCAGAGGAACCGGTAGAAGGGAGGTTCTCCCTTCATCTTCCGGGTTGGGAGAGGATAACTTCAGACGCTTGGGTGCTCCAGCTGATTGCAGAGGGACACTCAATAGAGTTTCTTCGGAAACCCCCTCGAAACCCCCCTAGGTCATTGTACTCCCAGGAGCATCTTCTCTCGTTCGGGAAGAAATTTCCACCTTTCTCGTGAAGAAGGCCATAGAACCCGTTCCCCCTCCTCTTTGGGAGACGGGGCACTATTCACATTTCTTCCTAGTCCTGAGGAAGTCAGGGGACTTGAGGCTGATTCTAGACCTCAGCTCCCTGAACATGTTTGTGGAGTACAATAGGTTCAGGATGCTCTCTCTTCAGACCCTCTTTCCCCTTATTCAGCCGGGATTATGGCTGTGCGCTCTGGATATGCAGGATGCCTACCTGCATATCCCTATCTGCCCTTCCCACTGCAAATACCTTCGTTTTGCTTTTCAGGGGGACCACTACCAGTTCAAGGCCCTCCCATTTGGTCTTTCCTCAGCGCCTCGAGTGTTCACCAAATGCCTTTCGGTGGTAGTGGCCTACCTGCGTACCCAAGGGGTGCAGGTTTTCCCGTACCTGGACGATTGGCTCCTGGAGGCCCCGTCCAGGGATGAGCTCCTGTGCTTCCTTTCCCTTACCTGACAGGTTTTTGCCTGCCTGGGTATTACCATCAACCACTCCAAGTCCCACTTGGTTCTGTCCCAGAGGCTTCAGTTCATTGGGGTGATCCTAGACATGACCTCCAGCATGGCTTTCCTGCCACCGGACAGGGCGGCCACATTCCAGGCTCAGGTCAGCCTGTTGTCCGGCCGAAGGTGGGTCAGTGCAAGGTCAGTCCTTCGCCTCCTCGGGCTCATGGTGGCTGCGATTCCGTCAGTCCCTCGCACTCAGCTCCACATGAGAATTTCTCAGTAGACACTTCAGTCTCAGTGGGACCAGCTGGTGGATGACTTAGATCAGCTTATGCTGATATCCTCCCCTATGATCCGGGACTTGCAGTAGTGGATGGTACAGGAGAACCTTTGCTGGGGAGTTCCCTTCCACCT
Organism: Neoceratodus forsteri; assembly: GCA_016271365.2. Taxonomy (NCBI): domain Eukaryota; kingdom Metazoa; phylum Chordata; order Ceratodontiformes; family Ceratodontidae; genus Neoceratodus; species Neoceratodus forsteri. Next base: position 44,213,481 of record JADMNL010000025.1, on the reverse strand, counting down.
TCCTCCCCCCTCCCAGACGTTGACCACAGACGCCTCGGGCGAGGGTTGGGGAGCCCATCTCGGGCCTCACAGGACCCAGGGCTCCTGGTCCAAGCTCGAGAAATCCCTTCACATCAATGTGCTCGAGCTTCGGGCCGTGCTGTATGCTCTCCATGCTCTGCATCTGCATCTCCTTTATGGACACTTGGTTGTACAGACGGACAATGTGTGTGTGGTCTGGTACATCAACAAGCAGGGAGGAACTCGTTCCTACCCTCTTTGCAGGGAGGCGATGCAAGTTTGGGATTGGGCGGTGCAGCACAACCTTCACCTCACGGCCATTCACGTCCCAGGGGTCAAGAACACGTTAGCAGACAGTCTCAGTCGGTCATCTGCTCCGCTCACGAGTGGGAACTAGATCAGGGGGTAGTACATGATATCTTCTTGGCGTGAGGAACACCACAGGTAGACTGTTCGCATCCCCTCTAAAACGCAAAACTTTCCGTCTTCTGCTCACTCGTTCCTGGGTGTGGCATTTTTTGGAGAGATGCTCTGTCTCTAGACTGGAAGGGCAGATTCATCTATGCCTTCCCTCAGATCCCTTTGATTCCAAAGGGTCTTACAGAAACTCATTTCAGAAGGAGGTCGAATGATTCTGATCGCTCCTTTCTGGCCCAGGCAAGTTTGGTTCTCTGATCTGCAACAGTACTCAGAGGAACCTCCTTTTCCTCTGTCGCAGCTTTTACTGACCCAGGATCAGGGGACCCAGGTCCATCCAGGCCTCAAGTCCCTTCAGTTGTACGTGTGGCTCCTGCAGACGTAGCTCAGGCCCAATTCGGGGCACCCCCCCCCGAGCAGCTGAGATTCTGGTGGAGGCCAGAAAACCCTCCACTAGATCTACTTATGCCATGAAATGGAAACGGTTCACTATCTGGGCCACCTCCAAAGGTTTCGAGCCCTTCTCGTGCTCCGTGGGGTGGCTGTTGGGTTACTTGCGGCATCTCTTCGATCTGGGTCTCAGTCATTCTTCCTTGAAGGTCCACATGGCAGCCATTTCGACTTACCATGTCCCCTTTGCTGGCAGGACTTTTGCTCAGCTGGAGGTCTCTAAGACCTTCCTCAGAGGGATCCTCCATTTGAGACCCCCTATCCAGGCTCCTGCCCCTCCTTGGGATCTGAATTTTATTCTTGAGAAGCTTACTCTGCCGCCTTTCGAGCTGGCAGCCTCAGCGGACCTGAAGTTCCTCTCGTAGAAGACTCTCTTCCTCGTGGCCATTACTTCTTCTTGAAGGATGTCCAAGCTCCAGGCCCTTATGTGCAAAATCCCATATCTGATTTTTCACAAGGAATGTGTGGCTCTGCGTACCAACCCTAAGTTTCTTCCCAAGGTGGTAGCGGAATCTACGTTGAATCAATCCATGGAGTTGCCTGCTTTTTTTTACGCAGCACTCCAATCAGGGGGAGTACCTTCTGCATACTCTGGATGTTCACCAGATTCTGAGATACTACACTAACCGGACAAAGGATCTCAGAAAGACTGACCAACTGTTTGTCTCTTGTGCTCATAAAAGAGAAGGCAATGCTGTGTCAAAGCAATGCCTATCTAAATGGTTGGCTCACTGTATCACTTTCTGTTATGACAAGTACAACAAGACCCTGCCGGATCAGGTCAGAGGCCACTCCACTAAAGGGGTCGCTACATCTGCAGCTTGTTTCAAGAATGTGTCTGCGGCTGACATCTGTGCAGCCGCCACTTGGACTCCTCTCCATACCTTTACAAAGCATTACAGTTTGGACATTGCCTCTCGCTGCAGAGCAGGCTTTGGGTTGGCTGTTCTGCAAGGTCTCCTTTCCTAAGACCTTCACAGCCAGAGGGTCTACTCCTGAGTAGCTTTCCTCCTCCCGTTTGCTTCTCCTTGTTCCAGACTGCTTGGGACTTAGTCCTATATGTAATTACCTACTGCAAGAGCCCTCTCAAAGTAAGATAGTACAGTTACGTAAGAACTTACCATAACAGTAGATCTTAGAGAGAGGCTCTTGCAGTAGGTAATACCTTCCCGTCCTCCATCCCCCTAAGCTTTTTCAGCTCCTTTTCCAGGATGGAAATATCCACTTCTCTCTCGCCTTGCCTTCTGGCCTTTATCGAGAAAGAACTGGAAGGCGGGTGTGGGGTACCGCCCCTTTATACTGACATCACATGACGGTCACCTGACGTGGAGGTGGTCCCCTGCCAGAGACTGCTAGCTAGAAATTTTTCCGTGGGGTCCTGACGCCAGCTGGTGTCAGTCCTATATGTAATTACCTACTGCAAGAGCCTCCCTTGAAGATCTACTGTTATGGTAAGTTCTTACGTAACTGTATTATTTCACTTCGAGACAGAGCTCTTGCAGCAGGTAATAACCGATAAGACTGAGTCCCAAGCAGTACTGGGATAACACCAGGTCAGAAGGGCGGTGGATGCAACGATGCCCCTGGGCTCCTACGAGAGCAACCCCTGAAGGACTACCACGTCGAAACCTGCCCTCCTTCTGGAAGCAATATCAAAACTATAGTACCGGACAAAGGTGTGTACCGAAATCCACGTGGCTGCGGCATACAAGTCTGCTGCTGACACATTTTTGAGAGATGTGAAAGAAGTCGCTAATCCTCTAGTCAAATGACCTCCAACTGGGCCCGGCAGAGGTTTTCAATACTTTTCATGGCAGAATACAATGCAATTGACTAGCCACTTGGATACAGTCTGTTCGGTAACTGGTGCCCTTAACATCCGTTGGGTAAAGGACATAAACAATTGGTCTGACTTCCTTATGGATCGTGTATGGTCAACATTACCTAAGGATTCTATGTACATCTAGAGTATGTAACAATGCCTCCTCTTTGTTAGAGTACTCAGGATAGCAGACAGGTAGGTGAGGGTAAACTCCGACACCACCTTCGGGAGAAACTTAGAATTTGTGCGAAGGGACACCCTGTCCCTATGAAAAACCAAATATGGCTCCTTGCATGAGAGCCTGGAGCTTGGAAATCCTCGGGGCCGAGGTAATAGCAACAAAAAATAACGCCTTCCAGGAGAGAAAGCGAAGCTTGCAACTAGCGTCTATCTCAAAGGGAGGCAATGTTAACTTGTTTAGCATAAACAGCAGATCCCACGTGGGCAGGAAGGTATGTGACAGACCCTGCTGCGCCAATGTCCTGCCATCCACCAGTACATGATAGGCTGAGATAGCCGCGAGATGTACCTTTATGGATGAAAAGCTGAGCCCTAAATCAGACAGGGATAAGGGATACTCCAGGATCCAGTTCACCTCACATGAGAATGGATCTATGTTATGGTCAGCAACCCAGAGGCTGAATCACTTCCACTTCATGGCGTATGTGACCCTAGTAGATGGCCTTCTTGCAGCCACTAACACCTCGACTACGCTCTCGGACACCCCCGTACCTGCTTCTGACTAAGTCTGCAGGAGCCATGCATGGAGATGCAGAGACTTGAGGTTGGGGTGAATTAAAGAGCCATGCTCTTGGGATAGCAACTGAGAGGACAGAGGAAGTGGGACTGGGGTTCTACCGCCAGTTGCTGTAGAAGCAGGAACCAAATCTGTCTGGGCCAGAACGGCGCTGCCAGAATCGTGGCTGCTGGTTCCAACTGCAGCTTGAGAAGGACTTGTTGCAGAAGGGTGGGAAGACACAGAGAAAACTCCCGGTCCAAGAAAGGGACAACACGTCTCGCCAAAAAACACCATGCCATGTCCCTATCGAGCAGAAATTGGGCAGTTTGGCACTGAGTGGTGATGCAAAGAGGTCTAGCTCTGGAGTCCCTCATCTTTTCGAATAGGTCATCTACTACCTCTTGAAGTAGTTCCCATTTGTGAGCTTGGGATTGCGAGCAACTGAGGCTGTCTGCTAAGGTGTTTTGAAGACCTGGGACATGTACCGTGAACAGTTCCAGGCTATGATCTACTGCCCAGTACCAGACCCTCATGACTTCTCTGCATAGGGGATATGAATGCATTCCCACCTGCTTGCTGAAAAAAGAAAACCAGAGGCATGTTGTCAGTCTGGATCAAAACCGGGCCTGGACGGAAGTCGTCCTGGAATGCCTGTAAGGCATACAGCACAGCCCTCATCTCCAGAATATTTATATGCAAAGAGCATTCTGTTTGAGTCCAAGACTCCCTGGTCTCATTGCTCCTGAAGTGGGCACCCCATCCTGTGCCAGAGGCATCCGTGGTGATAACTTGTTGAAAGGAGAGGTTCCTGAAGGGGCCCCTATCGCCAAGCAGGAAGGGTTCAGCCTTCATACTAAGGTTTGGTGTACTGCCTTGGAGATTCTGACCATCTGGTCAAGATCATCCCTTTGCTGGTCCCACTGCTCCCTGAGGTTCCACTGCAAAATTCTCATGTGCAGGCGAGCGGGAGGCATGGTCACTATGGCAGCAGCCATATGACCCAGGAGTTATAGAACTGTTCTGGCTGAAGCCTAGTCTACGGAGATTAATCTCCGAGCCAGTGCCTGAAGGCAATCTGCCCTGTCTGAAGGGAGAAAGGCTCTACCCTGAGCCGTATTCAAGATGGCTCCTATGAATTGGAGTTTCTGAGATGGCCAAGGGGCTGACTTTGGAAGATTTAGAGTTATCCCAAGGTCCGAGAACATCTTGAAGGTGCACTCCAGGGTCTGACATAGCTGTTCTCTGGATGGGGCCGATAGCAGCCAGTCATCGAGGTAGGGGTAGATGCAGTGACCCTGCCTCCTGAGCTGCTGCTACTACTGCCAGGCACTTGGTGAATACCCGAGGTGCTGAGGACAGGCCGAAAGGAAGGGCCCTGAACTGGTAGTGCTCTCCTCCGAATGTGAACTAGAGATACTTTCTGTGGTACGGTCTTTATGTGCATGTACGCATCCTGCATGTCCAAGGAGCAAAACCAATCTCCTTGGCGTAGCATGGAAAGCAACCCCTGAAGTGTCACCATCCTGAACCTTCTGTACTCTATAAAGACATTCAGATGACTGAGGTCCAGGATGGGATGAAGGTCCTCTGTCTTCTTTGGAACCAGGAAGAAGAAAGAGTAGTAACCTTTGCCCCTCTGAGACTCCAGTACTATCTGAATTGCTCGCTTTGACAGGAGGGCCTGGATCTCCACACATATGAAATCTGCATGGGATGGAGAGCAGGACATGTGGGCTGGTGGATTGTCTGGGGGTAGTTGAGAAAACTCCAGGGCGTAGCCCCTCTCTCTAAGTTACAGCATTCATTGGTCTGTCGTGATGTTTTCCCAACCTGCGTGGTAAAGGAGGCCGCCACCACTGCCTCCCCTATCGATTTTGATGGGGGGATGGTCAGTGGAAGCGCGGAGGGAGAGGAGCTCTGGACTTCTTAGCTGTTCGCAGTCCCTGAGTTCCAGCTGCCTGAGGGGTGCCTTTCTCTTAAACCCTCTTTGCTGCTGTTGTCTCTTTGCTTGTTCCTCCTGGTGTTTCTAAAAGGGTCGGCGCCTGAAGGGGTTGGGTTCGGATGTGTACATCTTGTGTACTTTGGAGACAGCATGCCCTGAGTACTGTAGACCAGTGATGACCTTCTCTGCCTCTTGACCAAGAGCGCAGGTCCCTGGAAAGGCAGATCTAGAATAGTATACTACAGGTCCTGTCTGAACCCGGACACTTGAAGCCATGAGTGGTGCCCGAGTCATACTACTGTAGCTATGGCTCCAGCTGCTGTATCTGCCACATCATAAGAGTATCTGAGGACATGTTTGCCAACATCTGCCCCAGACTGTAGAACTGCCAAAAGTTCTGACTTAGTAAGGTCCATGGCCTTCTGCCAGAGGCACTTCTGGTACATGACCATGTGTGCTAGGAAGTTCAGAGACCAGATAGTACAGGTGGAAGAAGAGTACACCTTCCGCCTGAACTGGTCAATCTTTTTTGAATCCCTGTCTGGCGGCTGGGAGCTGGCATGCTTAGATTGCTGAGATCTACCATGTGCCGCAGTGAGGACCATGGAATCCACCTTGGGTTGTTCACTGAGGTGGGGCTAATTCTTGAAGGTCCTGTATAAGCGGTCGACCTTTTTAGGCACTGCGGAAGTGGTGGAGGAGTGTTTCTATGTCAGCTTTGTTACATCTTGGAATGGCTCCACCAACGGGAGGACGACCAGCAGTTTGGGGTCAGTAGCTCCCAAAAACTTGGCCAAGCATCGCCTTTCAGGGTCCAGGTCTTCCATCCCCCACTGGCTGAGGAACTGAATATGTCTCATTACCTCAAGGAAGATGGGATCACTGGGTGGAGACCTAGGTGAATCCTTTCTCGGATCAGGAGAAGGTAGAGGAAGGTCATCCTCCGAAGAAGCACAGGATGAGGAGGAGCCACTGTAATCGGCCAAAGGTTCGGAGTGATGGTCGGTCAACCTACTCCGTCGCCTGGAGTGATGTTCGCTGGACCTACTCCGCTGCTGGGAGTGGCGGACACTTGGCCTATTCCGTGTGTGGGAGGAAGATCTTGAAGATGGGTGATGTCCATGTCTCTGGCTTCCGTCGGAGTAATGATCTGAGCCACCTGGAGTCGGGCGGTCTTGCGGGAAGGGGGGGGGGTGTCGGCTGTGGCTGCTGGACAACAGTCGCTGCCGTGGGTTCAGACTGAGGTAGTAGGTCACTCTTAATGGTGTTCCACCAGCTAGAAAAGAGTGCTCCTACTTCTGCTAAAGGGACCACTGAGCCTGACAGCCAGTCTGGCTGGCCCCGAAGGGTCTGTCACCGGGCCTGATGTCTGAGGGGCCTCCGGCGTCTGACTGCCAGTGGTCAAAGTACCTGATGTCTGGTCCTTCGTCAGATGTTTTGGACTTGGCTGACAACTGACTGTCAAGCCTTGTAGTCGCAGGCTTCGTGGAGCCCAATGTCAGATTGGCAGTCGTTGGGTCTTCTGACGGAGACCCATTCGGCCCTTGCAGGGCGGACGACTGCTTAGAAGCTGACGTCCGGTGGGACAGACGACTGCTTAGAAGCTGACGTCTGGTCTGGCTCCAGAAGGGTGGAGGCAGATAATGCTGGGGTCTGTTGTCGGTCCGAATGGACAGCTGACAACTTAGGCGCAGAGAACATTTCCTTGTTATGCTCGTGATCCTGATGCCTGTTGTGGTTGTCAGCTATGGCTGACAAACCGGAGGACGAGGCCTGGGCTCTGGCAGGGTCCAAACTGACGCCTTTCGAAGTAGCAGCAGAAGAGGCTAGGCTAGACCCTAGCGCTAGTTTGTAGGGTCTGATGGTCAGAGATACGGAAGAGGAGGCCTGGGAAGGTCGTCTTGATGCCTGGGTAAAGGTGGACGGATTTGAGGTTGAAATCCTTGGAAGGGCTAGTGACCTTGAGGGGGCAGAATCCGACCTCCCGCTGGAGGCGGAAGCCTTGGAACTCTTGTGTGGAGAATGGGACCGCGAGTCTGATCTGGGCCTGTCCTTGTCTGTCCTGTGATGTGTCCCCGAGTGCTTCTTCTCCTTGGGGGAGGTGTCCAGGATGGAGGACAAAGAAGAGCTATGCCCAGAGTGTGATTTTTGCATCCCGGCCAGTTTCAGTTCCAGCAGATGAGCTTTGAGTATTTTAAGGTGGTGAATGCAGGTGTGTTTGTTAAAACTGAGGCAGTGCGGGTAGGCGTCTGACTTGTGCTCTGGTACCAGGCACAGGAGGCAGGCCGAATGGCCATCTTTGGCTGGAATTTGCTTGCCACATGCACACTTTGCCTTATGCCACTGAGCAGAAGTGGTAGACACGTCAGACATAAAGAGGCAGTCGAAAAACTTGAAGCAGTGAACTGCGTAGAGTGCTGAGAAAAATGACGGTTGACAGCTAGCACGAGGCATCTGCGGAGCCAAAATGCAGGGTCGACGTCAGGAAAGAACTGGGGTGGCGCCGGGGGACTTGGACTGCTAACTAGAAATTTTTCTGTGGGGTCCTAGTGCCTGGCGGCATAGTCCTATTGGTTATTACCTGCTGCAACAGCTCTGTCTCAAAGTGAGATCTTTTTGTTTCTCTCTTCTAGTATAAGTGGGCAGAAATTTATGGGAGTCTAGACATAAAGATTACATTTTAAAGTATTTTTTATGTAAGAGATGCTATATATAATTACTGCAAGTTTTTATTTATTTATTTTGTATTTAAACTTCCTACTTTTCTTTTGTGCCAGCCAGGTCTGGGTTGGTGTTACCTCCACTTTCTAGCCATATATCTTCATATCTAGAGCTGTATACTCATGCTAACTTCAGGGTCTTTCTTGGAGAAAGAGGGGCCTTGCCACTATTTTCTGCCCTAGCCCCCCACTCCCCAGGAAAGGGCATACTATATTCCAAAACTATATTTTTCTCTGCAAATCATGATACACACAAGCATGGCTCAGAGTTATTATTACGCCTCAAGATGATGCCAGCACAGTTAACAGCTCTTCCACCAACCCACCCGAGCAGGCACTGGGACACTACTGCATCATAAAGCTTGGAGCTTCTGCTGGCCCCTACTGGGATGCCAGGATTGGGGATGGATTCAGAACATAGAACACACTTGCAGCTGCCCCACTGCTCCAGCCCAAGCCTCCATTTTAAAACAACAACAACAAAAGATTAGCAACATGTTGCCATTTACTTACCCCATGTATCATTATCTGCTGTACAGAAGTTACTCTCCATTCCATCGGTTTGTGTGTAATGCAGTTTATGGGTTGACCTATCTTCCTCTTCACATTGTTTCTGGTTGTACTTGTATTCCTCTGATGAAGTGCTATCTCTATACTTAGAAATCCTGTTTTTGTCCCATGTCCTAATGTCATTATCAGTCTCATTAGACCTATGGGGCTTTTTAAGGTGATGCTGATCTATATTATGGTCCCAGTTATCTTCATGCCTTCTCTTTTTCCTTTTCTTCTTCTTCTTATGTTTCTGTCTATCGCTGTCAGAGTTGGCATCAGAGAAATCTGAATCTTGGTGGTGCCTAAGGAAGTGCAATATTTATTACATATACTGTTTAAAAAGCATAACATGGACTTCCTTTACATCACCCCTCTATCCATCCACCCAAATCTCTGTGTGAGTTCCAATCCACAGTGCTCAAGGAGGCTGTCTTTTTTCCCTCTTGGAAACCTCAAATATAAAGACTTAAAATTATCATAATTTCACATACTGAGCCCAGGTACCAGGAGCGGAAACTGTCAGGGAAGGGTTGCTCAAGTGTCTATATGACAATTCCCTTCCGGGGGGGGCAGACCTCTGGCACTTGGCGGTGGATTGGAGACGTTCTAGACGACGTGCTGCCTCGACACGCCACTGTACGTCTCCACCCTAAGGCGCCACTGATAGGTCTCTCGGGGCGGGACCAGAAAAGAGAGAAAACATGGCTATCCTGGCCACCCAGATGGCTGGCAGCTTGTCCCTCCAGCTCCATGAAAAACAGGAGAGCCCGAGCTGCACCCTCATTGCCACCCGGAAAGGATAGTAAGTGTGTGCCTTCGGGCACAAGGAAGTATCCTTTCCCCATCGTGACCATGGGAGGAGGGCCTCCCGAAGGGATAAGTCAGGTCGGTTGGGGGCAACACGAGGAGCGGCAGCAGACAGTGCCTGGAGGGGATGGAGGTCGTGGAGGCTTGGCCGCCTGAAGGAGTGGGCGGGAGGGAAAAAGCAGCAAATAAATAAAAAAAAAGTCAAACTATTTTGGTAAGCCACATTTTGATCAGATCTTATGCAAATAAGTGGGAAGAACAAGAAAAATAACTGTTCGTCTCAAGCATGATTAGTTTCGGATGCACTAATAATGAAACGACAGGTAACAGAAGGCAACTTTAACTTCTTGCATCTTTTGCAGAGACGTATAACTGAATTAAAGCTGTCAGAGAAGCAAAACAAAATTAGGGAGATGGAGGACACAATATTAAATGTTACTGTAAACCTCATGGAACACTGCAAATGCAAAAGTAGCATTCTGACTGGCTGAAAAGTGGTCCTCATCTCTCATAAAAAGGACCCTTACTGTAAAAAGAATATCTACTACAAATATCCCTGATTTAATAAAAATATATATATATTCTCTGTATTGCCATAGTTTTCTGGTTTAGGACATCTTTCAGTAAACCACCATAACCCACTGCCTGCCAATGAAATGGCTCTGCCAGGTGCCCCTGCTTGCTGACTTGTGTTCCCATCCAGACTTATTCCCTTTCCTGCAGAAGTCCATCAGAAGACATGTTGCCCCATTCCCCACCTAGCCCCCCCACCACCAATAGTAGGGCCAAGTAAGCTACATGGCAATTACACATCTGTTGGGGACTAACTAAAGCTGGCTGGGTGGCTTCCTCACCAATAAACTTCGGGCCAATAAAGCGAATCCCTTATGACTGGGGGTGGGGCAGAAACCAGAGCAGCCCCTAGGTAGTGTGATGGTACGGGATCACATTATCTGAACAGCTCCACCTACTAGTCTTTCTCCCACTTTACACCAACCACACCCTCCCAAAAGGAATCAGTCTCCTTCCACTTTTAGTCATCACACTAACCTGTTGACACCAAGCTCCCTGATGTGTCAGTGGGCACTGCCTCAGTGAGGGGCTGCTCCAACTCTGGAGGAGAGCACCTGGCTTGGTATGTGAACCAGGGTCACTGCTTAACAAGTGGCCTTCCAAGTCATGGTACTATTCAACTGGCTTTCTCTGATTTTTTTTTTAAATTAACATTTATTTTTTTATTTATTACTTAATATCTGGCCCCAGATGTTTTACAATAACAAACAAGGACATCTGTTACAGTTCTTTATCAATCAATTATGAACCCGATTGTTGTAAGCTCCCATATCAAAGCCTCTGTCTGCTTGAAGAACTACAGATGGTTCAGGAACACACTGAAAAAAACAGGTTACTCACCTATAATGATAGTTCTAGGAGTGGTACATAGTTCACATCAACACTCTGGCGGTTCTACTGGAGATGATTCATCAGACGTCTTCAAGCTCAGCTCCTCCCACCACCCAAGTGGTATATCTCTTGACTCTGCCCCATGACATCAGATCTTTGCATGCTGGAAGCAGGGCTCTGTATGCCACTTGCCAGGGGAGGTCGGGTGGGTTGTGTGGATGTGAACTACATACCACTCCCAGAACTACAGTTACAGATCAGTAACCAGTTTTTCTAGGGGCATGGACACTGTTCACTATCCACACTCCTAGCGATTCCCTGTGAGGAGGGCATAAGGCACACACCCCCAACTTGGCAAACAAAGATTCAAGAACCGAGGTCCCAAAAGCAGCATCCTAACAAGAGCTGAGGTTGATGCTGTAATGGGAGATTAAGGTGTGTGCTAACTTCCAGGTAGCAGCTCTACAGATGTCCTATATGGGGATGTCTCTGGAAGCAGCCACCGAGGCAGTGGTATGTCTGGTGGAATGAGCCCCATATCCTATTGGAGGCTCCCTGCCAATCAACCTATAGCATAGGGCAATGCAGGATGTGACCCACCTGTCAATCGTCCACTTTGATGCTGTTCTGCCAGGCGTGGCTTCAGCGTATGTTACAATCAGCTGGCAAGCCTCTCCTCAAATCCAGCTATGCACTCTATGTAGTAAGAGAGCACCCTCGGCAGGTCCAAAGTATGGAGCCTACAGTAGGCCTCTGAATAAGGGTTTGTAAAGCATACTGGCAAGTTAATCAACTGGTTTAGGTGAAACTCTGATACAACCTTCGGGAGGAACTTCAGGTTGGGGCGGCGAAGTATGAGACTGTCCCTGTGGAAGGCCAGGTAGGGAGACTCCACTGAAAACATCTGGTGCTCCTCTATCCTTCCGGCTAACAGTACTGGCTATCCGGAAGGTCATCTTCCATGATAGGTGTGACGGGACGGGCTTGAATGGTTTGCCTGTTAACATAATCAACATCAGCAGCAAGTCTCGTGGTGGTTCACGCAGCAGTGGGGACAGGTGGTCTAGGCCACTGAAAAAGCACCCAATCACCTTTCTCCTGCACCACTGCTGGCTTACCAGCCCATGACCAGTAAGCAGAAATGGCTGCCAGGTGCATCCTAAGGGCCGTTGTTCACAGTCCCAGCTGAAACAGGGACCAGAGGTAGTCCAGGATGCTTGATACAGGGCAGGCAAGGGGATGAAGCTCCTTGCCCTGGCACAAAATGGAGGCCCACTTCCATTTAAATGCAGAGCATTGGTGAGTCGACTCATTTCAGGAGGCCTCCACAACGTGTCGTACATCTTCTGACAGACCCAAGGCCTGGAACTTAAGCTGCTTAAGTACCAGGCTGTGAGGTGAGGGGAAGCCAGGTCCCAGTACAGGACTGTCCCTTGTTGTCTGGTCAGCAGATCTGGGCAAAGAGGCAGCTGCCACAGAGGCCTGCTGCTGAAGTTTGATGAGATCTGGGTATGAGAACTGCATGGGCCAGTGTGGAGCTACTAGGATCATCTGTGTGCTGTCCTACCAGGCCTTCACCAAAGCCCTGTGGATCAAGGGGAAGGGAGGGAAGAGGTACATGAAGCCTGGGTTCAGGACCTTGTGAAGGCATCCCCCAACTGTGGGAGGCAGGCACAAAACAGCATCAGTTTGGCATTGTCCCAGGAGGTAAACAGATCCAACACAGGTGTGCCCCAAACAGAGAAGAGGTAGCTCACCACCTTCTTTTTCAGGGATCACTCATGTGACATCTCTCCTACTTTGCTGAGAGCATCTGCCAGCAGGTTGTTCACTCCCAGTTCATGCAGAGCCAGGAGATCTGCATCCAGGCTGTATGCGAGGGACCAGGTGCAGAGGGCCTCCTGACACAGCCGGGAGTGAGTTCCACCCTGTCTTTTTAGGCAGAACATGGTCGTGGTGTCGTCCATGTGGATCTGCAAGACCTGACTCCTGATTAGAGAAACAAATTCCATCAGAACAAACCACAATGCATGAAGCTCCAGCAGGTTTATGTGGTGATGGGATTCCTGGGGTGAACAGAACCTGTGGGTTCTGTGGTCTCCCAGATGTGCTCCACACCATACCAGAGGCGCGTCTGTTGTGAGTGTGATGGATGTTTCTGGGTGAACAAGTGGGATTTCTTCCTCCAAATGTTTGGAGATCAGCCATCACTGGATGGCATCCCATACTGACTGAGTCATTTTGACCGGCTGGTCCAAGTGTCCTAGGCATTGGACCACTGACAGCCTAACTCCCACTGAAGGTGGCACATCTGCCTGTAAACCCAATGAACCACACTAATGCAGAACACCACATACTCCAGCAGCCACAGGAAATCCTGGGCAGGGCATGAGTGCCCAAACTGAAATGATCAGGAAAAGGAGGTAAGATCCATTACTTGGCCCGCAGGGAGTCTAGTGCTGCCTCTACGAACTTGATCGCCTACAAGGTTAGCAGCTCGGACTTGTCTGGATTAACCAGCAGGCCCAAGTCTCGACATGACTGGATAGATAGATCTCTGGAACTCTCAATGGTCTCTTTGTATGGACAGTCTAGCAACAAGTCATCAAAGCAGGGGTATACACTGACACTTTGGTGCTACAGGAAGTCTGCCACCACTGCCAAGCACTTGGAGACCCTTGGCGCTGAGGAGAGAAACTGAAGGGCATGACCTGGAACTGGTACAGGACCCCTTCTGCATAGTCTGGGATGTGGAAGAACAGATCCCGAAGGTCCAGGGAGCAAAAGAAAAAATTACTCACCTTAGTAATCTTGTTTCTTCCAAGGTATTCTTCAATATTCGTTAACTCTTGCAGTCAGCCTTCAGACTAGAACTGCTCTGAGATTAGAACATATGCAAATGATGGAATCCATCATTTACTCATGCACTTATTCAAATGCTGCCCTTACCAACTGCTGCATTCCGAACACTCAGACTTCATGGGAGCCTCCAAGGAAAGCCCCCGCCTAATCTAACCAATATGTATTCTAACTTTTGAATAAACAGAATTATTCTAACCATAGCAATATAGAAAATAAAACCTCCTAATAATAAAAATTCCCCTTAAAATGTCAGATATGACCTGAGAGGGAAAAAATCAATGCCCAACGGGGCTCAAAATTGTGACCAGCCAAGGGTGAAGCACCCTTCTTTTACATATATCCATCTTGAGATGCAGAGGCCACTGGTTCTGGATGGGGAGGTAGGGTGGTAAGTTAAGAATACCTTGAAAGAAACAAGATTACTAAGGTGAGTAATTATTTTCTTCTAACCCCAGGCGTTCTTCAATATTCTTAACTCTTGCAGACTATGAAGCAGTACCTTTGGCGGTGGGCACAGAAACTATTTAGGAAATAGAATCTGCAGAACTGCTGTGCCAAATCTGGCATCACTCCTGGACTGAATGTCTAGACAGTAGTACTTTGTGAAAGTATGTACTGTTCTCCATGTAACTGCTTTGCAGATTTCCAATAATGGGACATCACTGGCAGCTGCTATAGAAGCAGCTGTGGCCCTTGTGGAACGAGCCCTAAGGCCCACTGGGGGCTCTTTACCTGCTTTTGAGTAGCAAAATTGAATGCACTGGACTATCCAATGAGAAATAGTCCTCTTGGTTACTGGTTCCCCTTTTTCCACATCTCCATAAGTCAGGAATAGTTGCCGTCTGTCCTGCCTATGGTCCTTGGTGTGAGTCATGTAGTAGCTCAAAGCTCTCTTGACATCCAGGCTATGAAGCCTATGTTCACTTGAGCTGGAATGCTCAGTAAAAAAGACTGGTAGAGTGATGGACTGATTCAAGTGGAAATCATAGACCACCTTAGGAAGGAACCTCGTGTTAGTTCTGAGCACCAACTTGTCCCTATGGAAGGAAAGGTAGTCATGCTCAATGCACAAGGCCTGAAGTTCACTGATCCTTCTGGCCAAAGTGATGACCACCAGAAAATGTAAATTACGTACCTACCGTAATTCTTGATCTTCTTGGACGAGTCTCCACCACTCATTCACATTAATGGGATCTGCACCGGAGACACTAGGACCCAGCGGGAGCAAACATTTTGCTAGAGGGCGGTGCCAGAGATGGAACCGTGAGGAGTGGCACTGCGAGCCTCAGCTTGTGCAGTAATGACTATCTCAGCGTTGACCCTCCAACCACCTCAGTACCTTTTTTTCCCGAGGAGGTGCAGTGTAACTAACCTAGAAGGATAGCCTAACCAAAAACCAGACATAAGATAGTCCGGACAACCAGTATACAAAAGGTCAACAAAGAAGTCTTCACAGCCTAAAGACTGAGGGAGTGAAGACCAACAACAGAGGTGAGCTCGGGGAATGGTGGGTGGGTGTGTGAATGAGTGGTGGAGACTCGTCCAAGAAGATCAAGAATTACGGTAGGTACGTAATTTACATATCTTCCTGGACATAAAGTCTCCACCACTCATTCACACTAATGGGAGAGTACCGAGCTAATAATCCCGAGAAGGCGGCAGGAGAGACCAAGAGCTCACAGTTTTAGGACAGGAGTCCATTAAGGATGGTTCTACCAAAAGAAAGATGTCATCTGGCATGGACGTCCAGGGCATAGTGTTTGACGTAAGTATGTACTGAGCTCCAGGTGGCTGCATTGCAAATATCTGCAATGGGCATGTTACGGATTTCTGCTAGGGATGCCGTGACTGCTCTAGTAGAGTGAGCGCACACTCTGCCCTCCAGCTTAACCTGCGCCATTGAATAACAGTGGCGAAGGCATGCCACCAGCCATGTTGAAATACATCTGATAGCGACAGGTTGACCCAGCCAGGTCTCGCTGAAGGAAACAAACAGTTGTTGAGCTTTGCGAAAATCTTTTGTTCTACCTAGACAGAAACACAAAGCTCTTTTAATGTCCAAGGAATGAAGAGAATGCTCTCCTTCATTTTGGAAGTTCGCAAAGTAAGTAGGAAGGACCATAGGTTGGTTTAGGTGGAATTCTGAAACAGCCTTAGGGAGAAACTTAGGATGGGTCCTAAGAACTACTTTGTCTTTATGAAACACAGTATACGGAGGGTCTGTGACCAAGGCATGTATCTCAGAGACCCTACGGGCCGAGGTAATGGCCACTAGGAAGGCCGTTTTCCAAGTGAGACATTTTAACTCACCGGTAGCTAGAGGCTCGAAAGGTTTTCAAGTGAGCATGTCTAGCACAAGATTAATGTCCCAGGCTGCAACTGGACATCCGATAGGAGGTCTGGTATGCAGAATTCCTTTAAGAAACCTCTTAACCACAGGTAACTGAGCCAGTAACAAGGAAGGTACTGGCTCATGATAAGCTGAAATGGCACAAAGGTGAACCTTAACTGTAGAGTACTGCAGACCTGAATTTTGAGAGGTCTAAAAGGTACTCTAGAACTTTATCTGGTGGGCAGGAAAAAGGATTCGAAGTGGATTTTGCACACCAGAGTGAAAAACGCTTCCATTTGGCTGTGTAAGTTTTTCAGTGGCTGGCTTGCGCGCAGCCAGAAGAATATCTGAAACCCTGCGAGAGACATTGAACCTGTTCACTTCTATCTCTTCAGGAGCCAAGCGTGAAGGTGAAGCGATCTCAGATTGGGATGGACCACAGGCCCCTGAGTCAGAAGGTTTGTCTGAAGGGGAAGTGGTTTCGGAGGAGTTTCCGACATACTGTTGAGTAGTGGAAACCATATTTGTCGAGGCCAGAAGGGAGCAATGAAGATCATTGGGACTCGAACTTGAGAAGTACTCTCTGAATTAGAGAAGAGGCAGAAAGGCGTATAGAACGAGTTTGTCCACCGCAGCCTGAACACATCCTGACAGAAAATGCCAGGCCTTGGATTTCTGGAGCAGAAGAGAGGCAGTTTTGTGTTGAGTGGGGATGCAAAAGGTCCCCTGTGCTCCCACTTCTGAATAGTGACTGAGCTATGGCTAAGTCGAGACCATCATTCGTGAGGATCTGTCTCTGTTCTGCTGAGACGGTCTGCCAGTTCGTTCTGCACCCCCGGCAGGTAGACCGCATGAATTAGAGCTTTGTGCTCCAAGCACCTTTCCCACACCCTCATCGCTTCCCTGCATAAGGGGTAAGAGTGAGCACCACCCTGCTTGTTGATGTAATACATCATTGCTTTGTTGTCTATTTGAAGGAGAATGTTCTTGTGACAGAGAATGTCCTTCAAAGCCCGGACTGCATAAATGATGGCTCTCAATTCTAAGACATTTATATGAATCTGGGACTCTAGCTGAGTCCACGTACCTTGTGTGTGGAGAGTCTGACAGTGAGCTCCCCAACCCACCAGGGACGCGTCTGTGGTAATGGAAATCTAATGATCCAGAGGAGCAAAGGGATACCCTTCTAGAAGATTGTCCTCTTGCGACCACCAGGTGAGTGATCTCTTCAGAAGTTCTGTCACCTTGATGAGAAAGGACTGAGGGTGAGTGGTCGGGGACCACTGAGTACTGAGCATCCAATGAGAAAGTCTCGTGAAGGCGAGCTAGGGGTACAGTGAAGACTGAGGATGCCAAGAGACCTAGCATCTGTTGCATCAAAAGAGCTGAAACCAAGCTGCTCTCTCCGATGCATCAGGCCATCTGAAGGATATTGCTCCTCCTGTCCTCTGGAAGAAATGCTTTTGCACAGGAGGTGTCCATAACAGTTCCTATGAAAAGGAGCCTCTGGGAGGGCTGCAGCTGTGATTTTTTGAGGTTTAGCAAGACTCCCATGGACGTGAGACAGTGTGAACCCACGGCTATGGCGTCTAGAGTTCCCTGCCTGGAAGTACTTGTTAGAAGCCAATCGTCCAGATATGGGAACACTTGTATTCCGATTTTTCTGAGATGCACTGCGAGAATTGAACAACACTTTGTAAAAACTCACAGCGCCGAGGATAGCCCAAAGGGGCAGGACTCTGAACTGATAATACTGTCCCAAGGACTCTGAACTGATAATACTGTCCCAAAGCCATGAACCTTAGGTATTTGTGATGCTTTGGGTGAACAGGAATGTGTTGGTAAGCATCCTGCATATCCAGGGAGGCTAACCAGTCGTGTTGATGAAGCAAAGGTAACAGGGTTCCTAGCGATATCATTTTGAATTTCTCTTTGGGAAGAAATTTGTTTAATTTTCTGAGGTCCAAAATGGGGCGCATGCCCCCGGTTTTCTTTGGAACCAGAAAGTAATGGGAGTAGAACCCTGTGTTCCGTTGATCCAGCGGAACTACTTCCACTGCCCTGTTGTTCAGAAGGCCTTGTATCTCAGAGGCGAGAAGTTCTGACTGAAGTACTGACAGCCTGGGCTGTCGTCTGGGGGGATGATCCGGAGGGGTCTCTCAAAGACTGAAGGAATACCCCTCGCAGATTATCCATAGGACCCATTTGTCCGAGGTTATGGACGTCCATCGATTGTAGAAGTGAGTCAGACGACCTCCCACCGGTGAGGAGGAGTCCCCCTCGGGTAGATGAGGTGGGACTTGGGCCAATAACTCAGAAGGCGGCGCTGGGCACTTTGGGCCCTTGTGCCTTCTGTTGTGTTTTCTTCTGAGGCTGAGGGGCTTGGTTTCTATTTAAACCTCCTCTGCCTTTGCCCCGAAAGGACTGACGGTTATGAAACTGGCGTTTGTTAACACCCCCTCGAGAGGGAGCGGGAGGAGGTCAAGCCAATATAATGGCTGACCTAGTCTTTTGTGTGGCCTCTAGAGCCTGTTCTACTTGAGGGCCGAAGAAATAAACACCATCGAAAGGCAACGCCATGGCCTGTTGCTGGGCATCCTTTGTGAAACCTGAAGTGCGCAGCCAGGAATGACGGCGGGTACAAATGCCCACCGCCGCTCGGGAGGCAGTATTGAAGGCGTCCATAACTGCTTTAACCTGCTGGTTGTTGGACTCGATACCCCTGGTTATGGTTTGAAGAAGCTCTGAATTAGTGTCCAACTCCGGTACAGCTTCAACTATTTGTTTCAGCGAATGCCAAAGAACATACTCATATTGAGAGAAACAGCCTTGGTAGCTGGCAATACACATACCTAGGATGGAAGCAGCAAAGACTCTTACTTAAAGTGTCTATCTTATGAGATTCTTTGTTTCTAGGTCGAGCTGTAGTAGTCTGAGGAAGGGCGACCTTATCATTCTCTGCCAAGACTACAATAGGGTCTGCAAAGGCTTGAGAGGCTAAAATGGGTCGATCCTTGGGAGCAGCATACTTCCTATCTATGACTTAGCCACAGAAGGAATGAGAGCAGGATCATTCCATACAATCTGAGAAAGCGTCTCAAAGGAGGGCTGTACCGGAGGAGTCAAATCCATAGGGATCTCCGGAACATGGAGGTATTGGAGTCTTAACAGTTTCCCAGGATCGATATCAGTAGTCTGGAAAGAAAGAGTGGAATTCAAGTTTTTCAGCAGAGACTTAAATGACAGGTCCTCGACCAGAGGCTCTGCAGCAGGATTAGATCCTGTTCCTTCCACATCATCACCCAGACGAAGGTTTGGGTCAGGCTCAATGTCATCTCCTGACAGCCCAGGAGGGACTGCATGGACAGGAATGGAGTGAAAATCAGAAGGAAATGAGGAAGGAAAAGGTTTCAGAGAAGAGGAGCCCTGAAGACTGGATGATGCCCTAACAGGCCTCGGCGCAGAAGAGCACGGCGCAAAAAAACTGCACGGCGCCAAAGAGCCACATGGCGCCGAGAAGCCGCATGGCGCTGAGGACGGTGCCGAGAAGCCACATAGCGCCGACGAGATGCACAGCACTGAGGACGGTGCCGACAACCCCAACGGCGTACAGGACAGTGCAGAAGACGGCGCCAAGCGCGCCATCGATGCCAAAGGCGTTGAAAACATCCCAAGGCTCCGAAAAAACAGGATCTGAGGAGAAAGTAGGATGAATACCAGGAGATGGAGACATTGGTGTGGCCCCCTGCGCCGCAGCCATGTGACGGGGAAAACACCTAAGCGCGGAGATGACGGCGCCACGCGACTAGGGAGGTCTAACCACCCTACCTGATCTCCTGAAAAGCCCGAAGGACTGGACCAGGCAGCTGGACCAACCTCCGAGCCCATTGCTCTATAAGAGCAGCTCACTGATGAAACTGCTCATCTGAAGACCTACCAGTGGGCGGGGTAGGGCTCCGATGTTGAAGACATCGGCGACCGGAAACAGAAACCGGCGACTCCGAAGGAGGAGACTGGCAACTAGCCCCAATAACCAACCTGTCTACACGCAGGTGGCGATTCTCAAGTGATGCCTTCTTTTTGACCTGTGGGCCAAGAGTCGAGGCCTAAACGGTGCTGAAAGTGCGACCGCTACTTTTATGCTTTCGAGGGGACCACCCACCCCCTCGGGCATTGGACCCCTTCCTCCAGAGAAGGCGGCGGACCGGACCCAGCCCGGCTGACTGAACAGCTTTCATACGAAGTCTCCCTACCATCACCTGACCCGCTTATGGTCGACTCCGTCAATGTAGGCTGAGACTTCTTTTCTTTAATAAGAATACATAAACTAAGCGGTACTTTATTTGAGATATTATTACAAAACAATAAACCTGAAAACTATGCTGCTAGTTTGAAGTTTGACTCCCGGAGGGCGACCAACGTTGTCAGTGAAGTGCACTCAATGGCGGGAAAAAAGGAGCTGAGGCGGTTGGAGGGTCGACGCCGAGACAGTCATTACCGCACGAGCTGAGGCTCACGGTGCTGCTCCTCGTGGCTCCATCTCTGGCGCCGACCCTCTAGCAAAATGTTTGCTGCCGCTGGGTCCTAGTGCCTCCTGCGCAGATCCCATTAGTGTGAATGAGTGGTGGAGACTTTATGTCCAGGAAAATCACTGTTTTCCAGGTAACCTATCAGGTGTGCTGAGACCATTGGTTCAAAAGGGGGTTCCATGAGCTTTGCAGTGCATACACTGAGATCCCATGCAGGCACCGGTTCTCTATGGAGGGTGGGGGGTTGCAGATGAGTCAAACCTTTGAAAAACATTTTGAAAATGGGATTAGAGGCAATGGAATTACCTTTCCCAGCTGAAATATATGCCGAAATTGAGGCCAAATGCGCCTTCAGGGTAGTGTGCTGTAGGCCCAGGGAGTGCAGATGGACAAGGTAGTCCAACAAGTCTGGTACTCCTGCTTGTGAGAGTAATACATCATTAGCAGAACACCACACAGAAAGTCTTTTCCACTTAGAGGCATATGTCTTTTTAGTGGAAGGTTTCTGTACCCCCTCAGGACATCTAGTACACTTTCAGAGAGATGCAGGCCTGCACACTCTAAGTCCTCAAGAGCCAGGCCTTGAGCCTGAGGGACCTGAGGTTTGGATACAGGATCCTCCCCTGGGAGGAGGTTAACAGGTTGTGCCTCTGTGGGAGGTGTGCTGGTGGAGTCACAACCATGGAGAGCAGCATCGAGTACCATGGCTGCCTGGGCCAGTCTGGAGCTATCAAAATCATTGATGCTGGCTGGGATCAGAGTTTGACTAGGACCCTGAGGAGCAGTGGAAAGGGAGGGAAAGCATATGGCTGCTTCCCTGACCAATCCAGAGCCAGAGCACCCAGAGGTATTGTGCCCTTGGCTGGTGGTGTGCAACAGAACTGTGGCAGCTGGTGGTTCTCGTGGGATGCAAAGAGATCTATCTTTGGAGTGCCCCAACTTCTGAACACCACCTCCAATATCTGCCTGTTGAGAGTCCTTTCGTGTCAGTCTGACCTCCATTGTGGGCAAGCTCATGGAGACCATACTAAAGGAAAGGTGGGTGGAATATCTAGAGGAGCATGGTCTTCAGGATGCAAGGCAGCATGGATTCATGGGGGAGGAGGAATCGTGTCAAACTAATCTGATTGACTGACTGTATCACTAAGACAGTAGACAGAGGCCAAGCAGCAGACATTCTCTACCTTGATTTCAGCAAGGCCTTTGACTCTGTACTCCTCGACCCCTCAGAGTCCGAGAGAGTCCTCCTCCTCGAGAGGGCCAGCCTAGGTAGCTGGTTACTGTTCCCTGGGTCCCCCCTTCGGCAATGAGAAATAGACCATGCTGGACTGCCCAGAACCACACCCACATCACCTCCCTGCACAGGGGGTACGATCGGGTGCCTCCCTGCTTGTTGATGTACCAGACCACAGACATATTGTCCGTCTGGACTAGCAGTGTTCCCATCGACAGGATGAGCTGGAACACCTGCAAGGTGTACAGCACAGCCCTCATCTCCAATATATTTATATGGAGAGACATCTCCATCTGAGACCACAATCCCTGTGTTCTGTGATTCCCCAGGTGGGCTCCCCAAACCAGACCAGAGGCATCTGTGGTGAGGGTCCATAATGGAGGAGTTGTTCTAAAAGGTAACCCCTGAGACAAATTCTGAGGATCCTGCCACCATACAAGGTCTTTCCAAAGTGCGCTGGAGACTAGGACAGGATGATCTAGGTTGTCCGAGCGCTGATCCCATTAGACGCGTAATGTCTATTGGGTGATCCTCATGTGTAATCTGGTTAAGGGAACCATGGAGATGGTCGCCACCATGAGGCCAAGAATATGTAAGAATGCTCTGGTGGGAATATGCCTGGAGGAAAGGACTAGACTGACCTGCTCTCGTAGAGTGTCTGCTCTGTCCGGGGGCAGGAAGGCTCTGCACTGGACCGTGTCCAAGATGGCGCCGATAAAGTGGAGCCTCTGGGAGGGGATTAATGACGACTTGGGGAAGTTGACAGTAATCCCCCATCGGGGAAAAAAGGTCCAGTGTGAAAGAACGAGATTCCTCTAGGTTGGCCCTGATGAGGCCACTAGGAGCCAGTCATCCAGATAAGGGAACACTGCAAATCCCCAATGGCGTAAAGCCGCTGCCACCACCGTTAGGCACTTGGTAAAGACCCTGGGTGCCGAGGAAAGGCCAAAGGGGAGGGCTGTAAACTGAAAATGCTCCCCCTGGAAAAGGAAACGCAGGAAACAATGGTGGTCCGGGAACACTGGAATATGAAGGTAGGCATCCTGCATATCCAGTGCGCAAAGCCAGTGGTCCTTCTGCAGAAGAGGTAAAAGACCCTGTACAGTCAGCGTGCCGAACCTTTTGTACTTCACAAAAAGGTTCAGTTGGCTGAGGTCCAGGATGGGTCTGAGGTTGCCCGTCTTTTTTGGAGTAAAACCCTTTTCCTCTCTGGGATGCAGGGACTGGCTCTATAGCTGACTTCTGTCTTAGAGCCAGGATTTCCTCCTTGACCAGCAGTGCCTGATTCAGGGAGTAACAGGAACAACCTGGAGGGGAGTTTGGAGGGAACTCCAGAAACTCTACAGTGCATCCTCCTGAAACTAGTTGTAAGACCCATGCATTTGAGGTGATGCCCTTCCACTCCTGCACAAAGAGGGCAAACCTTCCTTACACTGGCTCTACACTGGAGGGTAGAGGAGGGGTAGGGCTGGACGAGTCAGGACCCAGTCACTCTCTGGGTTTTTGAGGCAGGGGGAGAGGAGAAAGAGGACCCCGTAGCTTTTCTTTTATTTTGGCACCTGTTAAAGGGCTGTATACCCAGCCTCTTGTTTTGGTGCCGAAAAGGACGTTTCCTCTGAAAGACCGTTCAGTACATTGACTTGACAGATCTCAGGGCTTGGCCGCTGTCTTGGAGACCCGTAATTAAGTCCTTGGTGTCTCCCCCAAAGAGGACTGAACCTCTGAAGGGAGCATCCTGGATAGCTGACTGAACATCCGCAGAGAGTCCAGAAATTCGTAGCCAAGCATGTCTTCTGAGGGAGACAGCTGTGGCGGAGGAACGAGCCACCATGTCCACTGAATTGTAGGTGGCTCTGAGCACACGTCTGCAAGAGATTTTGGACAGGAGCAAGTCTTTGGTCAGTTCCTCCTTGAGGTCCGAGGCCTCACAGATTGGATATGGGCCCAAGCCTGGGCCATAGCGGCTTAGTGAAGAAACCATGCACATGTAGTTGAGGGAAGGGGGCGCACGTAGAGGATGATTACATTTTTTTTTCAAAATTGGTCGAGCTGTTGAGACTCCTTATCTGGAGAAGAGGTGCTCATATGTTTCGGTGTGGCCAAACGATCATGAGCGGCCGCTATAACTATAGAGTCTGCCTTGGGATGAGAGTCCAGAAAGGGAATACCCTCAGGCACATGGCAGATCCAGTTTGCCTTCTTTGGGATGGCCAGGACAGAGTGTGGCAGCTGCCAAATAGTAGTGGTGAGGTCCTCGTGGGGGGCTGTCCAAGGGGGCATAGGGATAGTAGGGATAGGAGACATAGTCTCCAAGTCTAGGTGCTCCGCTAGATGTTCCTTTTTGGGTCCTGTTCCTCCGCATTCCAGCCATTGGTTTGTTGGACAATGTGGAGGAGCTCAGTAAAAGAAGGCTCCTCCGGAGGGGATCTGGGCGACTTCAACATGCCAGATACAGATTGGTCAATACCAGCAGGAACATTTGCCAGAACTAGACACATGGTGGATTCCCTGCAGGGGGAAGGCCTCAAACAACTAGTACAACAACCCACAAGAGACAGGGCTATCCCTAGATCTAGTACTGACCAACAGGGAAAGGATCACAGATCTCTAGGTAGAAGGTCACCTGGGGGCCAGTGACCATCACATGGTATTTGTCAATTTGGCCACTACAACTAAATCATCCAATTCCAAGGCAAAAATATGGGACTTCAGAGGAGCTGACTCTGATAAGATGGCCAACAGAGTTAAGATAGCCCTGGCAAAAAGAAATACAGGTGAGGGGGTATAGGCAAAGTAGGCAAGCATTAGGGATGCAATACTTGAAGCAACATCCCACTGTGTTAGAGAGAAAAGGAAGTTCAAAAGAAGAAGGAAACCACTTTGGTTCTCAAAAACAGTAGCAGAAAATGTCAGAGCCAAAAGGCTGGCCTTCAGAAAATATAAGGGAATACAGCAGGATGAAGATAGGGAGGCATACTAAACTTCCCTAAGGGAAGCAGGGAAGGCAGTAAGGCAGGCAAAGGCCCAAACCGAGGAAACACTAGCACATACAGTAAAAGAAGGTGACAAGACTTTCTATGGATACATCAGTGAAAGGAGAAAGTCCAGAGGGGGTACTGCTAAGATCAAAGGAGATAAGGGGGCGTGTGAGGAGGAGGACCATGTAAAAGCATCTATCCTAAATAGATACTTCTGCTCAGTATTTACTGAAGAGAAGGTAGGGCAGGGCCCACAGCTCAGCACCAGGACACGGGGTGGGGAGGAGGTGAGCACACTCCCTTCACAAAAAGAAAGGGTCCCACAAGAGATTGATAAGCTCAAGGCGGACAAGGCAATGGGACCTGATGGCATACATCCCAGGGTACTAAAGGAGCTAAGGGTGGAACTAGCAGCGCCATTATCAGAACTGTTTAGTGAGTCTCTGAGCAGAGGAGAGGTCCCAGAAGACTGGAGAAGGGTTCATGTGATCCCACTCTACAAGAGTGGCAGCAGTGGGGAAGCAGGGAACTACAAACCAGTCAGTCTTACCTCAGTAGTGGGCAAGATTATGGAGGTACTCCGTAAGGAAAGGATAGTGCAACACCTGGAATCCATAGGAGCACAGGATCCAAGACAGCATGGGTTTACAAAAGGAAGGTTGTGTCAAATTAATCTCATAGATTTATTTGATTGGGTAACCAGAGTGGTGGACCAAGGGGGAGCAGCTGATGTCGCCTACCTTGACTTCAGCAAAGCTTTTGATACTGTTCCACATAGAAGATTGACTGATAAGCTGGGTAGGCTCGGGGTGGGTCAGAAGTTGGTTAACTGGGTGGCAAACTGGTTGACAGGCAGAAAATAGAGAGTGGTGGTAAACGGTATACAGTCAGAAGAGATGCAAGTCACAAGTGGGGTACCTCAGGGATCAGTCCTGGGGCCAGTCCTCTTCAATATCTTCATCAGTGACACTGCAGATGGACTGGAGGGTAAGGTCTGTCTGTCTGCAGATGACACCAAGATCTGCAACAGAGTAGATGATCCAGATGGGGTGGGCAGAATGAGAAGAGATCTGGATAAACTAGCAAAACGATCAGAAGAGTGGCAACGGGGGTTTAACACAGAGAAGTGCAAGATCATGCACATAGGGAAGAGAAACCCTGAAGCCACCTATAGGCTGGGAGGGGAGTTGCTGGCAGTCACAAGGGAAGAAAGAGACTTGGGCATCATCATCACTGATGACCTGAAATCATCCAAGCAGACCATTAAAGCAGTACGTAAGGCTAGGGGGATGTTAGGGTGTATTAGTAGGGTATCACAAGTCAGAAAAGGAGGTAATAATCCCTCTTTACAAGACACAAGTTAGGCTCCCATCTGAGTACCGCGGCAGCACGGAGGCCACACCTTCACAAGGACATTAACTAAATTGAGGCAGTCCAGGGAAGGGCAACCAAAGGTGCAGGGACTGCATCAGAAAACATACGAGGACAGATTAACACAGCTCAATATGTATACCCTAGAGCAAAGGAAGGAGAGAGGTGATATGATCGAAACATTCAAACACCTTAAGGGCATTAACAAGGTGAAAGAGTCTAACATGTTTCAATATAAGAAAAATAGCAGGACAAGAGGACACAGCATGAGATTAGAGGGAGGCTGATTAAGGGGTAATGTGAAGAAGTTCTGTTTCACAGAAAGGGCGATGGATGCAAGGAACGGTATACCTCAGAAGTGGTGGATACGAATACAGTGTAGGGCTTCCAACAGGCATGGGATAAGCATAAGGGAGCAATACAGATGAGTATGAACAGATAGGCCATTGATAGAGCAAAGGCCGATGGCACATTTATAAGGTAAAAAAAGAAATGGGCAGACTGGATGGGCCTTGCGGTCCTTATCTGCCGTCAACTTCTATGTTTCTATGTTTGCCCTTGGCCACAGAGGACTGCTCATCTGATGTGGCTTCTGAGGAATCCTCCTCAGAGTCTGATGAATCTCCTCCTTTGGGGATTCCAATCCCTATCAGGGTGACCTCCTGGGGAAGTGCGCCTGAAATGTGCACTGTGGCATAGTGGATAGAGTTGACAAGTAACATGGAATGGGGAAGGGGAGAGACCACTGGGCCCGGCAGTCATTGTTCTAAGTTAGAAACGAGCTGGGATCTGGTGTTCTTTCACCAGGACTGTGTAAGGGTTTGAAAGTCCTGTTGAGGTGACGGTGGAGGAGTAAGGGTGGGCTGAGGGTGGTTAAAAAGGTGCGACCAAACCTGAATATGGAGGAGGAGGAGGATACCCCTGATAATAGGGGTAGCTAGGGGTTTGATACCCAGGGTAAAAAGTCTGGGGGGAAAGAACCCATCGTCTGACCAGATGGTGGATAAGCTGGCGTCTGGAACGATGAATAGGGAAGATACCCTGGCGGATGATCTTGTTCCGTCGGGGGTCTCGAAGGACCTGGAAAAGAATCCTGTGACGGTCTGGCTGACGTCAGAGGGACTGACATCGGGATAGTCGATGTCTGGGGATCTGGCGTTGGGCCTGGTGTAGTAATAGCCTGCGTTAGGGGCAAATGTAAGGGCCCTGATGAAAGGAGGTTGTAGAGAGTGTTCGGCGGTTCCCCATGCATCAGAGATGCAGCACCTGGTGGAAGAGACCCTGATGGCAGAGCCATAGGTAGGTCTGATGGAGGAGGAATGAGACCAGGAGCCCTCGTGAGAATGGGGTCTGGCGTCGGCATCCCTGGTAGGGTATCCACAGGAGGGACCTGGGGCACAGCCATTGGAGTGGGAGAGGAGAAGACCACATCCAGGGGGCCCACTTCCTCCTCCACCCCAGATGTGATGTCTGGGGAGGGAGGTAGAGAGGAAGGCTCCCGCCCAGGAGGGACCTGGGAGGAGGGCTGACCAAGGGAGGTCGGCGGGCTCGACCAGCCGGCGAGTGAGGTGGTGTAGGCCCCCGAAGAGTGAGCTACGTCCAAGTGGCTGTCCGAAACTTGAGTGACCGGCTTATTGGGCGATAGATGGACTGGGCGGAGGAGGGGTGGGGAGACCCTTGACCGACTTGTAGGTCGGTGTCATGTGGATCCTTGCCTGTTTTTTGGGATCTGTCTTATCGACTACTGGGTGGACCCTGGAGAAACCGGGGTCCGACTTAGTGGTAGAAACCAGGCGTTCGCCAGAGGAACCAACGGATGACTTACCGGCAGAGATGGGCTGAAAAGAAGCAGAGGAACCTGGAGAAGTTCCGGATGCAGCCTGGACAACCACGAGGGCAGGTGGGGGAATGGCCTTGCTGGTTGAAGGCTTGCTGGAGGTAACTCGGCCCAGATCCTCCGTATGCTCTCTTTCCCTGTGCTTCACTTTGTCCTTCTTTTTCTTCTGTTTAGACTCCGAAGAAGGGGAAGATGTGGTATCCCTCAATTTTTGCATCTCCTTTTCAAGAGTGGCCATTCTGGACTTCAGTAAATGGGGCTCCAGAGCCTGCTGCCTGCATTTGTGTGTGGCCTGATTGAAGGGCTTGCAGTCAGGACAGGCTGTGGTGCTGTGGTTTGGGCCTAGGCAGAAGAGGCAGCAATGATGGCTGTCCTTGTGAGGGATCTGTGCGCCGCACTTCTCGCACTTCTTCTTGGTCTTCAAAGTCGGAGGTGGAGAAGACACAAAAGAGTCGAAAATCGGACTGAAAAACTTGTAAAATAAGGTAGAAAATGGCGACTGACTGAGCAACGTTTACCGTGAAGTTCTTGGCGCGGGTCAGCAGCGGGAAAAGAACTGGAAGGTGGGCGGCGGGGACCGCCGACATAATGATCCGCGCTTGATGTCCGGCCACGTGACGCTGGGTGGGCGATCTCCGCAGACATATCTAGCAAAAGTTTGCCGTGTGGTCCTCACGCCAGGGGGCACAGTCCTTTATGTTATGACCTACTGCAGGAACCCTCTCGAAGTAAGATCAGCATTATTCCCTGCCTTCTTAGGTGTGCCACCACCACTGCCAAGAACTTTGTGAACACTCTTGGGGCTCAGGTAAGGCCGAATGGCAATGCTGAGAAGTGGTAGTGACCTGAGGGAAGTCTGAACCCGAGATATTTTCTGTGAGAATCCCTTACGGGGATGTGGAAGTAGGCATCTTTTAAATCCAGGGATGCCAAACAGTCTCCCTTCTGAAGAGTTGGCAGGATCATAGCTAGAGATACCATTTTGATTTTTGGCTTTGCCAAGCGTCTGTTCAATAATCTTAGGTCAAGGACAGGCTGCCACTCTTCATTTTTCTTTGTGGTCAGAAAGTACCCTGAGTAAAAACCTTTTCCCGTTTGTTGAGGAGGAACTGGTTCCACTGCTCTTGACAGTAGAAGGTTTGCCACCTCTGCTTCTAGCAGCTTCCTTCTCTGCATTTGAAGCTGGTTTGAAAACTCTTGTCCTTAAGCGGGGAAAGGATCTGAAACTTAGGGATAGCCCCTGACTCACTAGCCCCAGGACCCACTTGTCTGTGGTTGTGTTTTTCCAAGTCTGGAGATAATGAGCCAGTCTGCCCCATACTGGTACAGGGGAGGCGACCTTGGCTAGCACGTCAGGTGTTCTGTTTAGGCTGGGACTGAGCCTGGCCAGACTGAGCCCCACGCCTAGATCCCCTTCTGCCCCTACCTCTGAAGTATCCTGTTTGTGGAGGATACTGTTGGTACTGCTGTACAGCTTAGGCTTGGAAGAAAGGTCTGCTGTAGTCAGCCCTTCCTCTGCCACCTCTTCCATAAGGTCTGGAAGAAAAAATTACTCACCTTAGTAATTATGTTTCTTCTAATGGAGTCTTGCTGTATTCTGACTATTGCAGTTAGTCCTAGCCTTTAAACTGCCCAGCAGTTTAAAGGCTGGGGGTAACTACAATAGTCAGAATACAACAAGGCTTCATGTTGTTTGAAGTGGAGGGTCTCTCTTTAGCTGGGTTACTCCAGTAAATGGCTTTGTATTCATCCACTTTCTTCATATAAGCCTCTGTTTTGTCTCCAAACACAGAATTATTCTCATAGGGAAAATCCATGGCATTAATCTGGGTATCCTGTGTCAGGTTTGTGGCTCTGAGCCAGGCAACTCTCCCAAGGGCCACTGTGAGACCCATCCATCTGGCAGCACTGTCATCAGTATCTGCTGTCATCTGAAATGGATACTTAGATGCCTCCAACCCAAACCTAGCTGTCTCAGCAAGATCAGCTGACAAACTAAGGGGAGCTTTGTCTGCCACAGCCATAACCAACTGCCACAGTGACTTCTGGTACTGGGCAGCATATGCCATGTAATTAGCCTCTCTGATAGCCAGAGAAGCTGACAAGTAGCCTTTCTTGGCCATACTATCAATTTTCCTTGAATCCTTATCTGGAGGATAAGATGCCAAAGGCACTTCTGCCCCATCATAGGCTGCAGTCTGAACAACACCCTGGTGATCAGGGTGTGAGAAGAAGAATTCCGCCCCTTCCCTGTCCAGCTGATATTTCTTGTCAGTCATTTTGTCCAAGGGAGACACAGAATTTGGAGTTTGCAGTATTTTCAAAATATGCTTCTTAAAAAACTTATTTATAGGAAGCAATAATTTCTTAGTCGGGGGCAGGCCCATGAGGTCAAGGTATTCCACACCTCCTCCTCATCTTCCACCACGTCACTGGTGGTGATATCCAAAGCATCCACCATCTTCTTCACAAAAGTGAAGTGTGAGGAAAAATCCTCAGGAAACCTTGGTGGAGACTCAAAGTCCTGTTCTGGGGAGACCTCAGGTTCAATGGGTTCCTCCTCCTCCTCCTCCTCCCCCCCTCATCAGCACATTCCTCATAATCCTCGAAATCCATCATCTCGGGAAGAGAGGATGCAACCGGAGTTACAGGTTGCTGAACCGAAGGTTTGGCCGGTACCTGTGAAACCAGAACCGGTACAGGTCCCTGGAATGCCTGAATAACTTTGACGGCCTGAGCTAGAGCCTCTGAAGTAGGCATCTCGTTTATTTCTACAGAAGTCCCATTAGGCTTTTTAGCAGGGGGTTCTGTATATTTTGTTTTCTTTGCTACTGCTGGTGTTTCAACTGGTTGTCCGGTTCGTTTTGGTCTAGAAGGTTCACCCTTATTCAGGGTAGATGGCTCTAGTTGAGCGGTTTCACCCGCGTTATCAGAGGGAGTAGGCTGGTCAGAGCCATTACCTCCTGGATCCTTATTTGAAGCCATCCTCTTCTTAAACCTTTCCAGCCTTTTCTCAATAGTTTTTGCTGGAAATGTCTTCCAAATCTCACATTCCGATGAGAAGTGGTATTCACGAAGACAGATAACACATTTATGATGGTTGTCCTCCTTGGCAAAAACCTCTCCACACTGGACAGTTTTTGAAGTCTGGAGGCCCACTTTTCTTTTTCGGTTTATCTGACATTTTAGTTAAATAACAAAAAACAGAAGTTAACCGTAATATAATTTTTTTTTTTTTTTGCGGCTGTAACAATGGTCTCGAAACAGCGGTTAAATCCTGTGAGGAACCGCGATCTTGAGTAAAAAGAGACGAAAAATATTGGTTCTGACAGGAAAATAAAATAAGCTCTAAACTAAGTAGAAAATAGTTAAAATCACTTAAAAACCTAACGGAAACATCGGTTTCTCAGTGGTTACTGGGAACCAAGAGGAACCGCTAAATAAGACTTTAAAGCTTAAAATAAACTAGCATTAACTACTAAAACAGAAAGTAAAGGCAGCAGATGAAATTTAAAAAAAAGATTACTTGTTTTTCTAGAAGGAACAACAAAAAACAACCATGAAATTCACTACTGTAAGGAGAGATCTCCGAGGCGTCTTGACTTTGCAGGCGGAGAATGAAATTTGAGAGTTCAGAATGCAGCAGTTAGTAAGGGCAGCATTTCAGTAAGTGCACGAGTCAATGATGGATTCCAGCATTTACATATATTCTAATCTTGGGGCAGTTCTACCCTGAAGGCTGACTGCAAGAGTTAAGAATACTGAAGAATACCTGGGGTTAGAACCATGTTTTGCTTCAGTGATGGAATGATCCAATTCAGAGTGACCATCTGGAACTTATGCTTCTGCATGAACTGGTTTAGGTCGTACAGATCCAATATGGGGTGCCAGTTCCCTCTCTCCATACTTGGACACGTAACCCTGACTGGCCAGGGTATTTAGGACAAGAGCTATCAACCCTTTTGTGAGGAGTTGAGCAATGCCCTCCTGATGGGTAGACAGCATGTCCTCTGACACTCTGGACTCCCAAGGAGCATTAAGACGGAAGAGCCTCAAAGTCCAGAGGCAGCCCTCTGCCCACCACTTCTAACAATGACTTGTCCGTTATGATAGCAGACCAGTGTAGAAAAAGAGTCTTAACTGACCTCATATGGGTAGTGAAGACAGGGACAGGGTGGGTGGAGGAACGACATTCCCCCCTCCAACCTCTCACTGGGCAGCTTCTGCAAAGGGGCTGGCTGCTGCAGCTGGAGGGGCACCACTACCCTGCCCCCACCTTTCTTAGGGCCCTGTCCCCGGATTTAAGCTTCTTTCTCCGGCTTCTTTCTCATGACTTTCTGGGACAATGCCACAGAATCTAGGGTGGCAATGAACTTCAATACAAGTGAGACGTCCTTCCACCCAAAGGCCAAATAGGTCAGTGCCCAAGAAAGGGACACTGGCTAACTTGTGCGGACTGTGTGCCGTGAAGGTGGACACACACAGCAAGGCCCTGCGATGCAAGGAGATGGCCACTGCAATGTCACAGGCACAGGACTCTCCCATGTCCAAGGCCGCCTGCAGCTGGTGTTTAGCCAGCGACTGACCCTGGTCTCGGATGACTGTCACCTCTGACTGCTGCTCAGCCAGGAGGTGAGGGAGGATAGCATCAAAAACTTCCATCAGGGAGTGACCAAAGTTGGCCATCATTAAGGCATAACTAGCCTGATGGAACAAAGTTGGCCATCATTAAGGCACAGCTAGCCTGATGGATACCCAAGCAAGTTGCAGTGTACACCTTTTTAGAGGTGTGATCAATCTTACAGGACTCCTTGTCTGAAGGCTTGTTCACATCCCCTGGTATCCGGACTTGCAGAACACCAGAGTCAGTCACCAACCCTCCGCTGAGGGGTGGTCTGAGAATCCAGAAAGGGAGCCTGTAGGGACTGCATAGCAGTGGACCATACAGGTAGTGGGTTCTGGGCAGGATGCTGCCTAAGCTCCACGGCCGGTCCAAAGATGGCCTCAGCCACAGGAATGGCAATCTCTGGGGATTTGTCCCAATCCAGAGTACCAATAAAGGACTGGCTCAAGTAGGACTGACATGAACTCTACCATTAAGCGGAGAAGTGCACTAAAGGACAAAGGGCCATGCTTGGTGGACAGCTCAACCGATCCCTGGTTGAGGAAGAGAGTCCCAGAATAGGCAATGGACTTGTGATCTAACTCGTTCTAGACCTCCTTGAAAACGTTCCTTAGAAACATAGACTCTGATGGCAGATTATGACTGCTTGGTCCACCCAGTCTGCCATTTCCCTACCTATCGGATAAGCTGCAGATCCTAGTTAACTAACAGCCTACTTCTTCCTAACCCCCACCAGAATTGCCTTATATCTGTCACATGCATTCTGGACTTCCCCCACTATTTTAGACCCCACTACCTCCTCAGGAAGGCTGTTTCATGTGTCCACCACCCTGTCCGTGAAAAAAAAATACTTCCTTGCATTGCCCCTAAGCCATTCCCCCTCTATCTTCAAATTGTGCCCCCCTGGTCCTGCACATTTCTTTTTCTGAAAGATGCTACCGTCTTGAACTTTGTTGATTCCCTTGAGGTACTTTGAAAGTTTCTACCATGTCCCCCCTCTCCCTCCTTTCCTCAAGGGTATACATATTAAGCTCCTTTAGTCTCTTTTCATATGGCTTCTGGTGCAGACCCTGCACCATTTTAGTTGCCCTCCTCTGGATTGCCTCCATCCTATGTCCTTGCAGAGATGGGGTCTCCAGGACTGCACACAGTACTCCAGATGGGGTCTCGCCAACTGTCTGTGCAGAGGGATAACAACTTCCTGTTTTCTACTGGTGATGCCTCTCCCTATACATCCTAGTATCACCCCAGCCCTCCTTACTGCCTTCTCACATTGCTTGCTTACCTTTAGGTCATCTGATATGACTACCCCCAGGTCCCTTTCCATTTTTGCTGTTGTTAGTATCCCCACATTGTGTACCCTTCCCCTGGGTTTTTGTTTCCCAGGTGCATTACTTTGCACTTTTTTGCAATGATTTTAAGCTGCCATACTTTTGACCATTCCTCCAACCTTGCCAAGTCCCTTCTCATCCTTTCCACCCTCCCCTTGTGTAACAACCCTGTTGCAGTTCTTTGTGTCATCTGCAAAGAGGCACACTTTTCCTTCCAGCCGCTCTGCAATGTCACTTATAAACATTAAGAAGGACCAGACCCAGTATTTAACCCTGGGTACTCCGCTAGTAACCCCAGTTTCTTTGGAGTGGACTCCGTTTACTATTACCCTCTGTGTCCTGTTGTCCAGCCAATTTTTCACCCAGGCTACCACCTGTGGACCCACTCCCAGGCTAGCTAACTTGTTTAAAACCCTGACCTTTTCTCGCTGCAAACCATCCAGGTGCCCTCAGTGGGGGTGATCAGCACCAACAAGCCTGGCAAGCCGGTAGCCAAATAGGCCTCCTTACTAGGACCACCTTTGGCTGCGGTGGCTGCAGTTCTTCCCAGAGGGGTGGAGACTCAGTTGCTAAAAAGCACCTGCTTGGCATGGACCAATGAAGGCATGACTGGCATCTGCAGGTCCACAGGGTAGAGCTCTACCCTGCCCTGCAATGGCCCACTGTCATCAGAGGAGCTCTTCAAAGTACATGCACAGATTGCACTGAGGTGGTGAAGAAGCACCAAAGGCGATGCCTCACAGGTCAGCATGATTAAAAGTGGGACTGCATCAACTGAGACCGTGACCGTCGACCAGAAGATCAGCGCTGAGATGACCCTTCTGGCTGGTATGGTGGTACATCACATGCCTGCCCACATTCACCAGGACACGGGCTTAAGACTTGACTGTTGGTGGAGGTTGCTCTCACTATGGGCCAGACAGGGACACTGACTGATCCATGTCCTCCTGAGTGAGCACCAGGAGCACTCAGGTCTGCGAGACTGACTCCTTGATCTTGCCTGACAGGCTCGAGGAAAACTCCATGGCCTCCTCGACCAGAATCAAAGCCGACAAACTCATCAGGGGTATTGTGGAGCTCTCGACCTTCCCCTCAACCAAGGGGGACCTCAACTAAACTTGAGCAGTCAGGGGAGTCGAGGAATTGGGAGGATCTCAATCTCTCCTGGTCCCATGACCAGTGCCAGCAGCCCTTGTGTTTAGAACCACTGTGGGCAAGGCTCTCCCCCCAGGGTCTGGAGGGCCATACACACATCCTGGAAGCCTCTGGTGAAAGACCCTCCGACACTGGACCCAGCATGGATCAGCGCACAGACCTTGAAGGTGCCCACTGCTGCTGCTTCTGCTTCAAGGGCTGTAAGCTGCTGGGCAGACTGAGCCACCACTGAGGCCTTCTTGTGGCCCTTAGGGCGATCCTTTGGATCCCATTCCAAAAGCTGACCCAAAGTTAGCCAGAGCTTTCTGTCCTCAAGGGATTTAGGGAGCATGGACAGAGATCGCACTCAGCCACATCATGCTGCCCGCCCAGGCAGTGCACACACACACGTCATGCTTTTCAGTGACTGACATCTTCTGGCGGTACTGTATACAGAACTTGAAACCTGCCTTCCGTTGCTCCATCTTTGCCCATGCCATGGAGTCCAAGGGGACCATGGAATACAGTTGAACATGTTAGAAAACTCTGAAGGAAAGGTTCGCCTATGGCACACTAAGTCTTTATCGGGAGCTACAAAGGAGATGACCTTTTCTTCCAGTGAAAAGAAAGATCTGACGTCAAGTAGCGGATTTGCGGGATATACTGCCTGGATGGCGGGAGGAGCATAGCTTCAAGACATCCAATGAATCAGCATCTCCAGTGGAACTGCCAGAGTGTGAATAAACGAACTATACCCATAAACCTAGAAATCAAAAAATTTAGACAATATTGCTTTCATTTTATAGATTTTTTTTTGTATTTATCTTCTTCCCATTATTTATTAGGAAATCTGCAATAAAACCACATCCCTTAAAATGTTGCCATGGCAACATATCATGTTACAACATGTCGGGCCCTGCTGCGCACCTGACCTACGGGCGAGAAGCAGAAGCTGCATGGTTACTCATGACGTCAAGGTTGCCTGTTGATCATAGGAAGTATTTATGCAGTTGTCTGCGTCTTCCACCCTCCTTGGAACTTGACAGAGCTGTCTCTATGGTGCACCTACAGCTCCACCAGCCCGAGTCTGCGAAACAGGCATCCACTTGGGAGCAAGATGCGCTCCACTGGTGTCTGGGCCAGGCAAAGATTTTATTTTGTAAGAAAGAAAGAAACAAACATAAAAAAACAAATGCTGAATTGTGTCTAATATTTTTTTTCTGCTGTCAGTGTTACCTTAATTAACTTAAAGGGAATATATCCCTGGTATTTATATTCTTTTAAATATAATTGTAAATTTGGGCATGTGGGAAGTCTGTTTAATAACTCCAGAGCATTGTTCTGTGTGTTTGTTTGAAATTATTTCTATTTATACTTATTGAAGGTCCCTTGTTAATGCTGCCTTTTCCTCTGCCCAATATTCAACTTTTTTAACTACTTAGGAGTTTGGTTACCCAGTAACATCACATATGCAGAAGCCTGCAATAAAGCTTTCCAGACAGGGCTTTCACTCAACTGAGGTCACCGGGTCCTAAACTGCTACCGTAAGTAATTAAAGAATGACTACTGGGTGGGTAAAACGAATAACAAAGGACCCTAAATAAGGAAAAAATAGGTTTATTTCATAACAATACACTGGGGTTATTAAATGTCACACAGGCACAAATGTTCAATTAAATAATGTACACAACAGAGTTTCACTCACTTAAAATGTTCTAAAAATGGCGACAGAAACAAGAACAGGATCATTTAGTTATGTAGATATTACACCTTTATTAGGCTAACAACATTTTAAAGGCACAAGCTTTTGAGGCAGTGGCAGCCCTTAAGGGCAACTTTAAATCAAAGAAAGACAGGAAGGTCTGGGAGTTCAAATTTATGGAAACCTTTAACACCATTTATTCTGGACTCAACACAGACAGACACTTCTTGTCTCATTATTTAAAGGGGAAAAGTCATGACTAAGTGCCCCACACCCAAGTGGGGCTAGTAACAATTTGCACTTTGCGCAAAAACATTTCATATTTATATATAGCTGTTTGGTCCCCGTTGCCTCCTTCCACCAACTGGCAATGGGGACACATACTTTTTTTTTTTTTAGATTTTTCTCCCCTAACCACCACCTCCATGGCTGTGCGAGCATGTGGAGGCATGCTTTGTACCCTGTGGTGCCAGCTCAGCCCCTTCCACCTCCTGTTACTTTGCTACCTAACAGACCTCTACCCGGTGGGAGCAGAACTACTGAGGGGGTGCCAACCTACCCCACCACCCTCAGGAGAGGAGAGCTGCCCGCCAGTATGCTCAGTCCTACTCCATGCCCCTCCCCCATGCCAGCACTCCGACGACCTGAGGCCATTCCTGAACCCGGGTTGCCGGTGTAGTGCAAGGTAAAGTGTTCAGCTCCTCAACCCTCTGCACCATCGGGTCAGCTTAAACATTCTTTTTTTCCACTTACTGCAGTATGATAGACTGTATCAGACTCCTTCTGCTAACTTACAAGCTGACATTTTCTGTAACTACAAATCGCAGAATCCCCTGCAGCTGACATCAGAAGAGGGTTGCATTAGTGGGAGATTCAATAGCCTGCTGTGCATGTTAGAGTTTTATAAACTCTAATTTTCTTCTTACTGGTCCCACTGTCCTCTCTGGGGTAAGTATAGTCACAGAGATATAGTCGCCAAAAACTAAATAAAATAACAGAAATAAGTAGAGGGATCCAGTGTCTCCCCTTCCTAAGTGAGGAGAGCTGTCAGTCGTGCAATCCTCACTCCCTCTGCCAGCCCCATAGTGACCCAAGTCCATTTCCAAACACAGGTCACTAGCATAATGAGTGGTCCCAACGTTGTTGGGACAGAGTCTGAAGATGATGAGGATAAACTCAGTCGACTGCGGACGAAGCTGGTGTCGTTTGAGGCCACAATCTTGAATGTCAACTATGCCGTCAAGGTGGTGCTGGTTCCATCGGTCTGAAGGACCTCACTGGCTTGGGAGTAGGCAGAATGTATTTTATACTGGAGCTGGAACAACCAGTCATGGCTGCAATCTGCCCCCCATGACTCTGGCAGCACTGGCATCAGAGTAAGGATTGAAGTTTCACCCGACTCCACTTTGATGGAGCCAACTGGTTTTAACTGGTACCAGGTCAACTGGCTGCTCTGAAGGATCTTCTACCAGCAGACTGACTTGGTTGCAACAATGGACAGACCCCCACCGGAGGCGAATGCTCTGGTGAAACACTCAGTCACGGGGAATGCAAGCAGTCCTATGATTGACTGTGTTCCCACGACTGTCGGCAGTGTTTCATGTGTTTCTGTTGGTGCGGAGGGGAATCTTCCTCATAACAGTTTAGATTTAATGAGACATTTTGAAACTCTTCACTGTCTCGAGGAGTCATGGGTTTAAACATGTACCCCTTGGCCAAAAGAAGTTCCAAATCAGTGTCCTTAGCAGCCGCTGACTCCTCCATGAAGGCACAAAGCTGCGCCTCCGAACTCATAGCCATGGACAGTTTTTTCCCTCTGGGCCTTCCCATGAGAAGCCAAGCCTGGTGTTCATTTGATGACGGGTGTATTGCCAGGCACTGTCACAGTGCATCACGCCATGTGCAGAGCCTAGGCAGTAAAAGCAGGTATCATGGATGATGGCGCCCAACATCTTTTGGCTGCATACAATACAACTCTTAAAACCTGGTTTGTGCTTGGGATCCACGGTAGTGTTGGCCAAAACTGGAGCACAGGAGTGAAGCCATTGAACAACTCTAAAGAAAATTGAAAAAATGCACTTTTGCCGAAACTGAAGTGTTTTTTTTCCTCATGCACAGGCAGGAGCTGTGAAGAGGAGACCTGTCACTTCCACTGGAAGAAAAGGTCTGAGTGTAGCAGGTGACAGCCAGAGGACCACATGATTAGGTGGTAGAAGTCAAGCCTGAAGAATGTTCCAGAGACAGAGCATGCTCAGAAGAAGACTGCCTGAGTGTGGCTAGTGAAATGAATCTAGAAATTATGAATGTCAATTATGAATCTGTAAGCTATATATCAGTAAAGTCAACTTCTTTCAGATAGCCTTGCAAGGAAAGCCCATGAATTCGATCTAGTGGGGGATAACCTTAACTGTGTTTTGGACCCATCCCTAGAGAGGGCAGAAGGTTCAGCTGCAGCTCCAGGGAGTCCAGGACACAAACTATCGCTCCTTCTGCAAGGAGCTGAGCAATGCCCTTCTGATGGGCAGACAGTGTGTCCTGCGATACCACAGACTCCCGAGAAGGCAGGAGAGCCACGAAGTCTAGAAGCAGCCCTCTGCCTACCACTTCTAACATCCACTTTTCCATTGTGATAGCAGACCAGCATAGCAAGAAATGACTTGACCGACCTCCTACAGGGAGTACAGATGGGGACAGGATGGGTGGAGGGATGATCCCCAACCCATCACTAGGAAGCTTTTGTAGAAGCACCAGCCATTGCAGCCAGAGGGACACCACTACCTCTTCCCCTACCTTTCACAGCGTCCTGGCCCCCCGACTTAGGTTTAGGACACCAGGCCTGGTGCTACACCTGTTGGGGTTGCTGCCTGGGAGGCTGTGGCTGAAAGGGCCTGTACTGAAAAGCCTATTTCTTACCATGACCATCGTGATGGTGGACAAGTACAGCCAAGCCTGCAGTGCATGGAGATGGACGTTGCCATGGCACAGGTACTGAAATCCACCAAGTAGAACGTCATCCGGAGCTGATGTTTAGCCAGCGACTGACTCTGGTCTCTGATGCCTGTCACTGCCGACTGCTGCTCAGTCGGAAAGTGA
This sequence comes from Neoceratodus forsteri, assembly GCA_016271365.2. Lineage (NCBI taxonomy): Eukaryota > Metazoa > Chordata > Ceratodontiformes > Ceratodontidae > Neoceratodus > Neoceratodus forsteri. Next base: position 44,173,601 of record JADMNL010000025.1, on the reverse strand, counting down.
GGGAGGACAGCATCAAAAACTCCCATAAGGGAGTGACCAAAGTTGTCCATATGGGACTCTCTGTCTCGAGGCTTGTCCATACCCTCTGGTTTCTGGACCTGCGGAACACTGAGTTGGTCACCAACCCCTCCATGGAGGGGTGGTCAGAGAACCCAGAAGGGGACCCTGTAAGGACTGCATACTTGTGGACCATATGGGTAGAGTGTGCCAGGCAGGATGCTGAACGTTGCCAAAGCTCCAGGGCCAGTCTCAAGTTAGCATCAGCCTCAGGAACGGTAACCACCTGGTGATCCACCCCAATCTAGAATATCAATAAAGGGATCTTTTACGGACTGACATGGACTCCGCTATTAAGCGAAGAAGCGCACCAAAGAACACCAGGCCATGCTTGGTGGACAGCTCCTTGAATGATCCCTGGTCAAGGAAGAGAGTCCCAGAGGAGGCCATGGACTTGTGATGAGTCATCTGAGAACTCCTTGAAAGCAGGTGTTATGAGAAGCTCCTCTGGCAACAGTGGGAAATCCTTCTGACTCCTTGTCTGGAGGCCTGTCCATCCCTCCAGCTTCCAGACTTTTGGAAGGCTGAATCAGTCACCAACCCCTCCAAAGAGGGGTGATCTGAAAACCCAGTGCGGGGACCCTGTATGGACCACATACTTGCAGACCATATGAGCAGAGGGTGCTGGGCATGATGCTGGATGTGACGAAAGCTCCAGGGCAGGTCCCAAAATGGCCGCAGCCACAGAAAAGGCAAACCCCGAGGATTCATTCCTGTCCAAAATGTCTGTAAAGGGGTACATAGCAATTTTCTGGACTGGCTCTAGTGGGACTTGGACTCAGAGGAATGCTCCAAAGGACACCTGGCCATGCTCGGAGGTCAGCTCCTCGACCAGTCTTCGGTCACAGAGGAGACTCCCAGGAGGTCACTGTCTCATGATCTCAGTTTTCTGAATACTCCTTGAAAATGTCCTCAACCATTTCTCGCCACAGACCACATCTATTTATTTATTTAAATGTTTTACCAGGAAGGCATGCTGAGCAGACTACTGCTCGATTCCAGATCCGTCCGGGGAGATATGGATAACAGATGAAGACAATATAAAAACAATTGATATTACATAGTAGGGGTAACACTAACATTAAGTCTGTTTGCTAGACAATAGTGGGTCGAGAGAGATAGGAGGGGCCACAGTTGATACAGCATGATACAATAAGTACATAGGGTACGCCTCTAACAAGTTGGTCAGAGTAATGTGTTACTAAGTGGAGATAAACTCAGACATTCCACAGAGAGACTGGAAAACACCTGGACAAATGCGCAAGTAGGGGCAAAGTGAACTTGGAGCAAGGAGTTGAGTTGCGAGAGGGAGGGAGGGAGGAAAAGTGACGAACAGAAGCCGGAAGGGTGTTCCACAATAAAGGAGGGTGGTAGCTGAAAGCTGCCTGGCCAGCCGTAGTAGACCGGTGTGGGACAGCTAGAGTCCAGGAGTCATCGTTTCTGAGAGAGTAAGCTTGGGTGCGGGGGTTGGATAGGGCATCGGTGAGGTAGGAGGGGAGCCGCTGAGACCAAAACTTGGCTGGGATCTTGGCGCAGTGGGTCTGTCTGCGAATGCCTAGAGAGGTGAGGTGCATAGATTGGTATAGGGCACAGTGGTGTGTGGTGTAGGGACAGTTCAGGGTGAAGCGACAGAAAGAATGGAAGAGAGGGTCGAGTCTGGCTAGTGTGGACTTGGGGCCGGCGCAGTAGACTACGTCCCCATAGTCGAGGACAGGGAGGATCATTTTCTGTACTCCTGCCTTCCTGGCAGATAGAGGGATGTTGTCATGATGCCGGTAAAGTGCACCAAGCCTAGGGTGAAGCTTTTTGAGTAGGGGGTCGATGTGCATGGAGAAATTGAGGTGCTGGTCAAGCCAGACACCGAGGTATCTGAAGGAGGTGCAAGCCTCCAGGGGGGAACCTTCCAGAGTGTGAAATGTGATTGGGGAGAGGAGCCTGGAAATTCTCTGCTTCGTGCCAAAGGTTAGTGAGACTGTTTTTTGGCACTAAGGAGGAAGTGATTTGAGCGGAGCCAGTGCTGGACTGAGGATAAAATCTTGCTGCAGCCTGGTCGCAACCTCTATGGACGAGGGGCCGGATGTAAACAGCACTGTATCGTCCGCATACAAGTGGATAGAGGAGTGTGGGTAGGCAGAGGGCAGGTAGTTCAGGAAGACAGAGAACAGGAGTGGACCAAGGACAGAGCCTTGTGGTACCCCCGAGGTTATTGTGAGGGGCGCCAAGGTGGACGAACTGATGCAGACGGCTTGTGATCTGCCAGTGAGGTAAGAGAGGAACCAAGATGTAGCCCAGTTGGATAGTCCAGCATTGGCAAGTTTTGCCAGGAGGAGGGAGTGTGACACTGTGTCGAATGCCTTAGCCAGGTCTATGAAGATGGCAGCTGTGATGTGGCCGGCATCCATCGCAGTGAAGATGGAATCGGTAATTCTGAGAAGGGAGGTAGTGGTAGAGTGGGATTTCCTAAAACCAGACTGATACGGGGAAAAAAATGAGGAGGAGTCCAGAAAGGAGGATAGACGTGAGAGTACCAGGCGCTCCTGTTGTTTGGCCAGGATCGGTAGGAGGGAGATGGGCCGATAGTTGTTAGGGTTTGAGGCATTTCCACTCTTAGGAAGCGGGATTACAATGGCATGTTTCCATTCAGAGGGGACTTCAACTAGGGAGAAGGATAAGTTAAAAAGGGAGGCCAGGGGTTGAGCTATGGCAGGGGCAGACAGGTGGAGCATTTTGGAGTCCAGCCCAGTGGGACATTTGCCCTTCCTTGGGTTAAGGGCAACCAGTGCATTATATACCTTGACCAGGGTGACCAGCAGGAAGGAGAAGGGATGATCTGTGGGTGTTCCACTAGGTGGGTTGGTGGGGGAGGGGTGCCGAGCAGGGTAAGGAGTGGACAGGGGAGTGACATGGTTAGTTGTGAAGAGAGAGTTAAACACTGTGGCCACAACTGGGGGATCAGTGATGGTAAGACCGCCTAGCTGCAGGGAAGGGGTGGGGGGCTGCGATGGAGGGCTGAAGAGCAATTTGACCACTTTCCAGAATCTTGACGGGAAATGGGAGGTGGAGTTGAATGCACCTTTGAAATAACTGGCTTTTGCTTGGCGGATTATTTTGGTATTTGAATTTCGAAGCTCACGGTAAATCTAAAGGTCAGCCGGAGAACCGGAGGACTTAGAGGTTTTCCAGGCCTTGTCTCCGATACAAAGGTGGGCTAGGATTTCAGGAGTGATCCATGGGAGGTGAGCACCACGTACTCTGGTACATGGGTACATTCAGCCTGGGTAATCTGCACCAACAACCGGCTTGGCAAGCTTATGGCTGAACGGGCCTCCGTGGTAGGGGGGCCTACCTTCAGCCAGCGACTCCACCAGGAGGGTGGAGAGGCAGTTGTGGGATTAACCTGCTCAACCTGGACTGGCGAGGGTGTGAATGGCAGCTGCCAGCTGACCAGTGGTCCAATGGGTAGAGACATACTCTGTCCCACAAAGGCCCGCTGTTGCCAGAGGAGCTATTCACACCATCTGCACAACTTGTGTGGTGCCTCTCCCTGCCCAAAGATGACAAGATCATGGAGCACTGACGGGGATGCCTCTTGGTCGAGTGTGATCAAAAGAGAGAGCACCTCGACCTGAAGACTGACGCCAATGTGAGTCTTCTGGCTTGCTGTGGTACATCACATGCCTACCCATACTGACAAGGACAGGTGTCGAAGGCTCAACCAGTGGAGGCTGCTCCTGCAGTGGACCAGACAGGGACACTGACTAATCCATGTCCCCCTGAGGACAGAGCACCAGATATAGGGAAAGGGGAAACTGTTTAACCAGGAAAGGCACACTAAGCTGAAGCTTGCTTCCAGGTGCGGCTTGGGAGCACAAGGAAGTTAACTGACCTACTCAGGGTCACACAGTATGCAAGTGGGGGCTGTGGGATTCAAACCCAGGTCTCCAGTTTTGTAGCTCAGTGCCCTTAACCACTGCACTATACTGCCAGATTGGTACGCAAGACTGACTCCATGACCTCATCCGACAGCCGATCGACAGGCTTGAGGAAAATCTTCATGGCCTGCTCGACCAGAGCTGAGGTCAACGAGCTTGATGGGGGTACAGAGGTGCTCTCGACCTTCCTCTCAACCAAAGTCAAGGGATCAGGAGTACCTTGATCTCTCCCAGTCCCATGACTGGCACTGGCAGCACCTGTGTTTCTTCCCACAGTGGGCAGGGTTCTCCCCAAACGTCTAGAGGGTTAGCATATTTCCCTGAAGCCGTCAGAGAATGACCCTCTGATGCTGGATCTAGCCGGAAGCAGCACCGAGACTGAAGAGGTGCCTGCCACAGCAGCCAGTGCTTCTGCTTCAAGGGCTGAAGGTTGCTGAGCCTCCCAGGCCCTCTTGTGACCCTTATGGTGCTCCTCTGTTTCCTGCTCCGAAGGCTGTCCCAGAGTAAGCCAGAGCCTCCTATCTTCAAGTGATTCAGGGAGCACAGATAAACAGGGGCTGCACTCGGCCATGTGGTGCAGCTTGCCTAGGTAGTACAGGTGTATGTCTTGTGGGTCAGTGACCAACATCTTCTGCTGGCACAGTACAGAAAATGTGAAGCCCAGCTTTCGTTGCTCCACTGTCAGTCACAAAAAGGAGTTGAAGATGCCGCAAAGAAAGCAAAGTAAGAAGATACTGAAACTTTCAAATGAAAGTTCACCTATGGTGCACTAATTCCCAAGTATCAGCCATGAAGAAGGTAACCTGTTCTTCCAGTAGAAAGAAAGGTCTAACATTACAGGGCAGAGTAAGGGGCATACAGCCCAGAAGGTGTGAGAAGCTTATCTTCAAGACATCCGATGAATCAGCATTCCCAGTGGAACTGCCAGTGTGGGGACAGTGAACTATATCCACGCCCCTAGAAATAAAAATTACGTACTCACAGTAATTCTTGATCTTTTAGGAATATCTTCACCACGGATTCACACCAATGGGTTCTGAGCTAGAGGTGCTAGGACCCTGTGGGAAGCAGAACATTTCAGGGGGGCGGGTACCGAGGTAGGCTGTGCTCATGTGCAGCACCACGAAACTAGCTCACACTGCATGGCTTACCTCGGCACCAACCCTCAACTGCCTCAGTACCTTTTTACCAAGGAGGAGCAGCGTAACCTAACTATTGCTAATGCACTTAACCAAGGGGCATAAGATAGTCCTTGTGATCTGTGTAAGAAGGGTCAACAACAAAGAACACAGTGTCTTCACAGCCCAACCAAGAACAAGTGGTGAAGACAAACGAACAGAAATAGAGAGTGAGCCCGGGGATGGAGGGTGGGAGAGTGAATCAATGGTGAACATATTCCTAAAAGATCAAGAATTACAGTGAGTACATAATTTTTATATCTTCCAGGAACCAAACTTCACCACTGATTCACACCAATGGGCTAGAGTACTAAGCTCAGACAAAAGTCCCCCGAGCAGGGCGGTAGGAGCTGGAGCTCACTCATGACAGCAGATCATTAAGGACGGTCCTGTCAAAGAAGGCATGCTGCCTGGCATGGACATCCAGGGCATAGTGCTTGATGAAAATGTGCACTATGCTCCAGGTGGCAGCTCTGCAAATATCGGTGATAGGTACAAAGCGAATCTCTGCCAAGGACGTAGCAATCGCTCTGGTGGAGTGGACAAGTGTAGCTGTGCAGTCTGACCTGCGCCATAGCACAGCATTGATGCAGGCAACTGACAATCCATGCAGAAATACATTTGACTGTAACAGACTGTCCTATCCAACTAGGGTTAAAGGAAGCAAATTGCTGCTTAGACTGTTGGAAGTCCTTAAGGTTCTTTAAATGTCCAGAGAATGGAAGGTGTGTTGTCCTTCATTCTGGAAGTTAGGAAAGTTATGTAGGCAGCACTAGAGTTGATTTAAGTGAAACTCTGACACTACCTTCAGTAAAAACTTGGGATGTGGGTGGAGAACCTCCTTGTCTCTGTGGAAAACAGTAAAGGGAGGATCGGTGACCAAAGCATGAATCTCTGATACTCTGCAGACAGAGGTAATGGACACTAGAAAAGCAGTTTTCCAAGTTAGGAACTAGAGGCCACACGTAGCCATGGGCTCAAAGGGCTTACGGGTGAGCATGTCCAGTACAAGGTTGATATCCCAGGTAACCACAGGTTTCCTGACTGGAGGTCTTGTGTGCAAAATGCCATTAAAGAACCACTTAAACAGCCGGCCTGGTGGCGCTGAGAGTTGAGGCGTTGGATGCCACAACTCACACCATGCCGGTGACCCGGGTTCGGGAGTGAGCTCGGGTCACCAGGGGTTGGCCCAGGAGGAGAGGATTGAGTTTCCAACGATGGCTCTCCTCTCCTGGGGGGAAGAGTGGGGAGTGTTTCCCCAGCGTAGTGATGCTCAACGGAGGCTGGGGGTACTGCAGCTTGGGACCACTTTCAAGATGGGGCGAGGCATTGGCAGACACCCTGTAGGTGGGTGTGGGAGTGTGCCTGCCTACGCTGGATGTCACTGCACGTCCGCACCTTTGGGGGGCAAGCATGAATACGGGCAAAACCCTGCACCATCGGCTAGGCGACAGCACCTGGCCCCCATGCACACCGCTGGATCCCGCCCACCTGATCTCCTAATTCCTTCCTCCCATGTCTTGCCTGCAGCAGAATCTAGACTTCAAGGAGTACCAAAGAAGGAGAGCTGGCCCCACCTTGGGGGGTAAGCCAGGGGTTTCCAGCTGCAATGTAGGTGCAAGGGTTGGAGAACCATGGGGGAGACTTGAGTTGGGGGAAGGGGTCTCAGGTGAGCAGGAACAAGCCAGGATGCCTGAGAGAGTGCCGATGGAGCAGCGACCGGAGCGAAAAATAGTTGGGGAAAAAAAAAGAACCTCAAACAGAGGAAGCTGAGCTAGAGAGAGGTTCTGTACGGGCTCGAGGTATGCTGAAACTGTGCACACATGGACCTTAACTGTATAATATTGCAAGCCAGCACCAGAGAGGTCCAACAAGTACTCCAAAATCACGTCTGGTGGGCAATGGGATGGATCCATACGAGTTCTGGAGCACCACACAGAAAAACATTTCCACTTGGCTGTGTAGGCTTTCCCGGTGGAAGGTTTATGAGCAGCCATAAGAATCTCAGAGACCCTCTGAGATACTTTATACCTGCCCACCTCAATCTCTTCAGGAGCCAGACCTGGAGGTGAAGGGAGCACAGACTGTCTGGACCAGGGACCTCCCATCAGCAGATCTGTCCTGAGAGGGAGGGCCCTTGGAGGACTGACTGACAGCCTGTTGAGCAGGGGAAAAGTAGTTACATAAGAACTTACCGTAACAGTAGATCTTTGAGAGGAGCTCTTGCAGCAGGCCAACACCGGTTGAACATAGCCACCAAGGACCACATGGAAACTTGCTAGCTAGCAGTTTACCTCAGGGGACCGCCTACCACAGATGTTGGCTTATCCTATAAAGGTGGGAAGTCTCCAATACCCTTCTCTGTTCTCCCACCAGAGACCAAAACAGGCAGCGGAAGAAGAAACTGAGGAGGTTCTTGAAAGCCACTAAGAAAAAAAGAAAAGCAGAAACCCATGTGAATGGAAGAGGATACAGCAGATAAAAAGAAGGGGTCCCGAAGGAGGGAGGGAAAATCATGGCCTGCTGCAAGAGCTCTTCTTGAAGATCTACTGTTACGATAAGTTGTTGTGTAACCGTACGGTCCTACCTTGAGGAAGTTCTTACAGCAGGCCAACACTGGTAGGACTGAGTCCCAAGCAGTTCCGTCAGTATAAAGGAAGCAGCACTAGGAGGACAGACAGCAGCCAATGGCCTAAGAGAGAAAGCCCTGCAGAATGGTGAGGCCAAAACTGGCCCTGCGCCTAGAAGCAATGTCCAGACTGCAATGCTTGGTGACTGTGTGGACAGAACTCCAGGTGGCAGCTGCACAGATGTCCACAGCAGACACATTTCTGAAACAAGCCATGGAGGCGACAATACCCCTGATGGAATGGCCCTTAACCACCCCCAGAAGGTCCTTGTTGTAGCTATGGTAGCAATAAACAACGCAATTGGCTAACCACTTAGACAAGCACTGTTTTGAAACTGAAGCACCCTCTCTCAGGGATGAACAAAACAAACAATTTGACTAGAATACTTAAAATAGTAAACCGGTAGGTGGATAGATTGGTTCAAAGTAAACTCCACACCACTTTGGGAAGAAACTTAGGATTACTACGCAAAGACAGCTTGGCCTGAATATTCAAAGGGGTTGCGCATGGCGCAACAGGGATGCGCCATGCGCAACCCACCAGTGCGCCCTGGCGCAATATTCAAAGGGGCAAGTTGTGATGTGCAACTCCCGAGGCGCCGGGGCGTATTGGTAATATATGCAGCGCAAATGCAGGGGGCATGCCCATGGATATGCGGCACATCCTGATATTCAGCCCGGGATGTGCGGTGCATATGCTGGCGCAATCCTGGATTGCACCCCTGGTCTTGGCACCATTCGTTCATTTTCCCACCGGCTTCAGCTCTGGCATCATTCTCATCGATGATGCTATCTTGTAAAGCCCTCCCATCAACAGAGGGTTATGCCCAGTCAATGGGGAAGGCAGCAAGACCTCTGTCGTCGATGGTGCAGGAGCCCTGGTTGACAGGGGAGCTCAGGAATGATGCCCCATCAATGAGGAACGCTCCTCTTTTGAGGGAGGGTGAAGTGCCCATTGACGATGAATATCTTCTTCATGATCCAGGTTTTGGAGGCACAACCATTAAAAGGCAGTCAGCAGGACTTTAGGCGAAGGAGTTTCCTTCCCAGTAATATCTCTTGAAGAGAACTCTAAGTTTTTTTGAGCCCTTCGGTTGAGCACCCTGTGTGTGTGACAGGGAATCATCCATTGTAGGTATATGGTGTCTGCATGAAGCCCAGGCACCCAGGCTATGGGTTCAATCCACATCGCAGACTGCTACTAGGAGAGTTGCTGCCAGAGCTGAAGCCGGTGGGAAAATGAACGAAGCTTACCAGGGACCACACACTTTTATAGGTACAGCCCAGGAAGTGAGGTAGTGTGAGTGGTCCCTGGTATAGAGACTGTTGGAAGAGACTTCAATGCTGGAGCGCCACCTATCGGGAACTCCCAGAGGTAATGACTTACTGCAAGAGACCATTCCGTGGAAGATCTACTGTTACAGGTGAGTAACCTATTTTTCTAGGGATGTGGAAATAGTGTAGTCATCCACACTTCTGGCAGACTCTTAGCAGTTCTCTGGGAAGAGGGGGTAAAGCGCACACCCCGTATTTAGGGAACAGAGATTGGAGAACTGAGGCCCCAAAATTAGCCTGCGTGACTCAAGGTCGATGTGGTAGTGGGAAATGAAGGTGTGTGCTGACTTCCAGGTAGCAACACTGCAGATTTCCTGGATAGGGACATCCCTGGAAGCAGCCACAGAGGCACCGATATGACAGATGGAATGAGCCCTCAGCCCTACTGGAGGCTCCCTACCTGCCAACCTATAGCAGAGGTCAATGCAAGACACAATCCACCTGCCAACTGTCCACTAGCTGCTGGTCTGCCAGGTGCAGCAAACATCTCAGAGTATGTAGCCGTGGGGTCTGATAACTTGGAGCCTAAGCTCCTAAAATTAGCTGCCCCACACATAGCAGCCCCCCCAAAGATTTTCACTCTCTCTTTGTGTCAAGGCTCCATCCTGGACATCTGGAAAATGGCCAGAGTTTCCCCTGTACTCAAAAAGGGTGATCTGCTTAACCCAACAAACCACAGACCTATTGCCATCCTGTTTGCACGCAGCAAAATTCTTGAGAAACTGGTTGCCCTCCAAACTACTGACTTTCTTCTGAAATATGACCTCCTAGCTGATGCTCAACATGGTTTCCTCAAAGGACACAGTACCACTACTGCCCTGCTCAAACTCACCTCTGACACCCTAGTGGCCATGGACTCTGGCTGGCTCACGGGGGCCATTTTCATAGATATGACCAAGGCATTTGATCTTGTAGACCATTCCATTCTCATTGACACTCTTGACTGTAGGTTTCTCATCAAACGTTATGAACTGGTTTAATAGCTACAGCACCTGACTGATAGGTCTCAATATGTGAAATTCAACTCCACCCTCTCTGACAAGGTTACCATCAATATTGGTGTACCTCAAGGGTCTATCTTAGGTCCTCTACTTTTCTCAATATTTATAAACAGTATCATCTCCAATCTCCTCAAAACATCCTCTCTATTATATGCAGATAACATTGTATTGTATACCAGTTCCAATACTATAGAGGACATAAACTCTCAACTTTCTAGTGACTTTCAGCTTGTCCAACATGGCTAGCAAATCACAAACTTATTCTAAATAACACTAAGACTCAAGCCATGCTATTTGGCTCTAAGCTTAAACACTCCCAAGGACACTTCAATGTCTCCTTCCTGGATGGCTCATCAGTTGGGGTGGTAAACTCCTTCAAATATCTAAGGGTCACTCTAGACCCATCACTGAGTTTTGACCTCCATATTCAATCTACCTGTAACCATGTTAACTGTAAACCTGGCATTGCCTACTGTACGAGCTATGCGCTCAACCCCTCAGCTAGGCTTGCTATTGCCCATGGGATATTACTCCCCTCACTCACCTATGAGGTTGCCACTTACGTCTCTGCCTGCAACTCAAGTCTACAAAAGTGGGATGTTACCTATAACATTATCTGTCGCTTTGCATCCTTCTCCCCCCTGCTGAAACATCACTGACTCCTCTACTCAGATCTGGGATGGCTTCCTCCCAAACAGCTTAGGTATTATGCTCCTGAATCCATTATTGATAACATCATTAGATCCCGTTCACCTAAACCCCTCGCCAGTCTCTTTCTCTACCAGAAAACCAGCTATGCCTTGCGATCTGCAGACCATGCCCCATTTTTTATTCCAAGATATCGCACTTCCAAAGGTGGGCATGCTTTTGCCTTTCATGCACCCCTTTTCTGGAACACACTCCCACTAACCTTACGTCAAACCGCCTCCCACGTCTCCTTCAAAAGAGAACTACATCACTATCTCTTCTCCTTCGATGTCTGCTCCTGTTTCAAACCGCCCTAGCCCTTACTTCCCTAATCCAACCCCTCTCCTCTGTTTGTCCATTGGATCCTGGGGTCCACTCCAACAGGGAGCACTTTCCTTCCAATTCTCACTGCCTAACCTTTCTCTTACTTTATTACTACTTGATCTCACTGAGCTCTATTCCTCATTGCTTGTCTGCTGCTCAGTCACTTTAAAAATGACCCGATTGTCTTTTGTTACATGTTAACCTAAATGATGTATTGTTTTGTCATTTTTACCACTGTTGATTACTCCAACACCTACATGTCACTTGTAGTATTGTACAAATATGTTTCTCCTGAAGTTTGTCTCTGTATCCTCCCGGGTCGTGCCTGAAAATAGTTTTGTTGGCTAGTGCACCTACCTGGTAAACAAAAACTAAATAAATAGCTGGTGAACCTCTCCCTGAACTCCAACCGTGCGCTCCCTGTAATAGGTGAGCGCTCACCGCAGGTCCAAAGTATGAAGACTGTGCTTCTCATCCGAGGTGTGGCTGGTGAAATACACTGGGAGATTGTTCACCTGGTTAAGGTGAAAATCAGACACAACCTTTGGGAGGAACTTCGGGTTGGGGTGAAGGACAACCTTGTCCCCGTGGAAGACCAGGTAAGGAGACTCCACCAAGAATACCTTTTGCTTGCTGATCCTTTTTGCTGACATGATAGCCACCAAAAAGGCGGTCTTCCATGACAGGTAAGATATCTCACACCTGTGCATCGGTTCCAATGGCCTACCCATGAGCTTTGCCAACACCAGCAACAATTCTCAAGGTAGTGGTGGTTCATGCACCGGAGGAGAAATGTGGTCAAGGCCTTTAAAAAAGTGGCAGATCACCTTCTCCTGCACCACTGACTGCATACCGTCCTGAGTCTGGTAAGCAGAGATGGCTGCTAGGTGCATCTTAAGGGTCGTCGACTGAAGGCCTGACTGAGAGAGGGAGGGACCAAAGGTACTCGAGAATGCTAGCCACCGGACAAGATAAAGGGTCCAACCCCTTGCCCAGGCACCAAATGGAGAACCTCTTTCATTTGAAGGTATAGCATGTTTGAGTCGACTCCTTCCGAGGAGCCTCAACCCAAGTGAAGACACTGTCAGAGAGACCCAAAGCCCGAAACTCTAGTCACTCAGGAACCAGGCTGTTCGGTTCAAGGACTGAAGGTCCGGGTAGAGTACCTTCCCCTGACTGCAAGAGGGCAGGTCCAGGAGTAGAGGGAGATGCCTTGGGAGCCTGCTGCTGAGTCTGAGTAGATCGAAGTAATAAAACTGACGGGGACAGTCTGGAGCATGAAAGTCCAGATGTGGTGAGCTTCTCTGCACAGAGGAAGGGAGAGCATCCAGCCCTGTTTGTTGAGGTAGTACATGGTCGTGGTGTTGTCCTTCTGGACTTGAATGACCTGATCCAGAATGTGTGTTGCAAAGCCGGTCAGAGCCAGCCGAACTGCCCAAAGCTCTAGCAGGTTGATATGGCATTGGGACTTCTTGAGGATCCAGAGCCTGTGGACCCTTGTGGTCCCCCAGGAGGGCACCCTAGACCATTAAGGAGGCATCAGTTGTAAGGATGACTGTCAGCTCTGGGCGGACAAATGGGATCCCTTCCTGCAGATGTTCCAGAACTAACCACCATTGTAGGGCGTCCCACATCAGCTGGGTCACAGTGACCAGCTGGTCGAAGTGGCCCTTGCACTGAGACCATTGGTGGGTAAGCTCCTAGTGCAGAGAGCACATTCTCCACTGGGCCTAACAGACCACGCTGGTGCATGCTGCCATGTATCCCAACAGGCGCAATACGTCCCAAGCACGGCGAAACTGCCTAACCTGAAATAATCACGCAAAGGAGAAGAGAGTTCCGACTTGGCTTCGTTGACCAGGAGGTCAAGGGACACGCAGGTCTGGAGGGCCAGATCGCTGGACCACTGCACTTCCTCCCTGGAGGGACCCACTATCAGCCAGTCATCCAGGTATGGGTATACCCATACCCAGGCGTTTCCTGTTTTATCCTGATTTTATATTATATGTATTTGAACATATGTTTGTTTTTGTATTAATACTGTACAGCGCCTTGAAACTTTGAAAGGTGCTTAATTAAATAAATTGTATTATTATTATTATTACCCAGACCCCTTGGTGCCTCAGGTTGGCTGCCAACACTGTAATGCATTTGGTGAAGACCCTGGGAGCTGAGAAGAGGCCAAAGGGTATGGTCTAGAATTTGTATAGAATCCCCTCCGCTCAGAATTGTAGAAAACGGCAGTGGGACGGATGGATTGGAATATGAAAGAAGGCATCCTGAAGATCCAGAGAGCAGAAACCACATGTTCTGCTCCAAAGATGGTATGATCTGTGACAGAGTGACCATCATGAAAGCGCGCGACTGAAAAAATGTGTTTAGCCACAGCTCGACCCTGATCCCGGATCTGCTTGACCGTAGTCTGTAAGTTGGCCAGGAGCTGGGGAAGCACCTCATCGAGTGAGCCTAAAAGGGCATGAGCGAAGTGGGCCATCAAAAGGGCTGACCTCGCCTGCCAAAGGCCAAGAGAGGAGGCAGCACAGACCTTTTTGACCATGTGATTCAATTTCTTGGATTCCTCGTTGGGAGGCTTATCCACATCCCTGACACTGCTGGTATGCAGGAAAACAGAGTTGGCCACCAGACCCTCGGCTGAAGTGTGTTCAGTGAATCCCGAAACGGAACCAGTAAGCTTCCCCAGAGGAGTCACCCCAGCCGAGAATCTCGGTAAGCGGGTACTTAGCCCGTTTCTGGATGGGCTCCATCGGAAGACCCGTCAACTCCGAGATAAGGCGGAGAAGGCTCGAGAAAGAGGCGGAACCATGCTCCGCCGACAAATTCTCGTCTGACTTGGTGTCCAACAGACGGGAGTGTAAGGAGCAGCCCTCCAACTCTGAGGATTCATTGAAAAGTTGTCGACCACCAAATTCCCCATGACCAACAGCCACCCCGGAAGCCTGGGAGCAGTATGGGTGTCCTTAGGAGACGGACTCATGGGCGGCAGCTTCACCTGAATCAGTGGAGAGGGTGGAACAGGCTGAGAACGGGGTAGTGGCAGCTATACAGTAGCCTGGATGGGAGCTGCTCAACCTCGGAGGACATGAGCTGGTGCCACATGAGCTCCTTGTAGTGCTGACGTATTTTGCACTGGAGCCTCTCCTCATCCGAGGAGGAAGAGGAGTAGTAGCGGTGATGCCGCTTGCCCGAATGTCAAGACTGGGAATGCCGAAGCTGACATGGCTGCTCGACTTGGGAATTTGGGATCGGGACCACAACCTCGACCGTCGGGGCAACCGATGGTGGGTCTCAAAGGGAGCTGGCGAAAGCTTAGGATCCTCCGGGTTCATCAGATCCTGAGGAGGAGAGTGTGGATCAGCATTCTGGTCCGACCCTCCCTTGAAGGCAACAGGCAGGACCAGAGTCCTAGAGAGGGAGGTATCGGCTTCATCTGGTGACAGCGGGTCAACCAGTTTGAAAAAAATTTCAACAGTTTGTCGATGGGTGTCTCAACCAACTGGTCCAATGGGGAGACCGTGGAGCCAGTGGCCTGGGTCGAAGGATCGACCTTACTCGAAACCTCTGCAGAGGTGCAGGAAGCCGAGGCAAGAGAGTACATGTGATCCCATGATTGACTGCGAGACTGCTTTTTAGTTTCTTTATTAGACTTAGATTTTGTGCTTGAAGAAGGGTCCTGCCCAAAAGTGGGGAGGGGTTGGCATAAATTTCTAAATGCCCTGAAAAGGTGGTGCCTAAAGGGAGTGGCAGAAAGGCTGAAGCTAAAGAAGCATGCTCCGTGGCCTGAGCAGCAGCTTCTGCAGACGCCGCAGCTGCAGAGACCGCCTGACAGGCACCTATAGATTTAACGGGAAGATTCCATTCATCAGGGTGCCGCAGAAGAAGTCAAGCGTGCCAGTCTTCCAACATAGTAGGATGTAAGGTGCGACACAGGCCACACACCTGGGGATTGTGTTCATGGCCTAGGCAGTAGAACGCACATGTTATGCGGGTTCGTCCAGGACATCTTCTGCCCGCATGCACATTTTTTGACTCCTGGGGCTGACTCAGAGTCGCCCATCACGGATGAGGCGAAAGAATCACCTGTAGACAAAATATTTGCAATGCGAAAGGAGTTTTTGAAGCAAAGGGCCTACTTGGCTCAAGAGCGGTAAGGAGGGAACCTTCTTCTTCCAGTGGAAATGAAGATCTGACATCATGGGGCAGTGCCGAGGGAGTTACCACCCAGGTCAGTGGGAGGAGCCAGCTTGAGGACTTTCCGGTAAGTCTTAAAGGGGAAAGGACACTGCCAGAAGTGTGGATAAGTACACCACATCCACGTCCCTAGAAAGTGGCAGTTTTGTGTGGAGTGGGGACACAAAAAGGTCCAACTCTGGATGACTCCATCTGTTGAAGAGATCTTTGACCAACGGAGTCAGAAGCTCCCACTTGTGAGTCCTGGACTGGGAGCAGATTAGACTGTCCGTCAGGACATTTTTGGACATCTGAGAGCTCGAGACCGTGCTTGACGGCCCAATATCAGACTCACATGGTATCCTTGCACAGGGGTAAGAGTGAGTGTCCCCCCCCTTGTTGATGTAATACACCACACACATTGTCTGTCTGCACCAAGAGCAGACCCGGGAGCAGATCAGTCTGGAATGCCTGCAGAGCATACAGAACCTCATGCATCTCCAGAACACTGATGTGGAAACGCTGTTCCATGTCTGTCCAGGTGCCTTGAGTCTGGTGAGCATCCAAGTAAGCTCCCCAGCCTAGACCCGAGGTGTCCGTTGAGAGGATCTGACAGGGGGCTGAGATCCGAAAGAAAACCCCCGAAGGTGGTTGGTCAGCTCTAACCACCATGACAGGACTCTTCTGACCAGATCGGAGACCATGACCATCTGATCCAAATCATCCGTGCACTGGTCCCACTGGACTCTCAATGTGCACTGATGCAGCCGCATGTGAAGGCAGGTGAGGGGGGACTGTGCCAATGGCTGCTGCCATGTGGCCCAGGAGGTGCAGGAAGACCCTGGCGGAGACCTGGCCACTGGAGGAGATGAGGTGAGCTTGGGCTATCAGGTGCTCTGCCCTGTCCAGGGGCAAAAAGGTCATGCCCTGGGTGGTATTCAGGACTGCCCCTATATACTGGAGATGCTGGCAGGGTAACAGACAGGACCTTGGCCTGTTAATGGTGATACGCAAAGCCTGGAAAAGGTGAAAAGTATACTCCAGAGTTTAAAATAGATGGTCCCTGGATGGGGCCGCTCGGAAACAATTGTCCACACAGGGAAACACCTAGAAGCCCTGTCATCTCAAGGCAGTCAATACCACTGCCAGACACTTGGTAAACACCCTGAGGACTGAGGGCAGGCCAAAAGGGATGGCCCTGAATTGAAACTGGACTCCCTGGAAATGGAAGCAGAGAAAGCACCAATGGGAAGGAAAAATTCTGATATGCAGGTATGCATCTTGCATGTCCAGAGAACAGAGCTGGTCTCCCCAGTGCAGGTGGGGCAACAAACCCTGAAGGGTCACCATCCGGAAGCGCTTTTACTCTATATACAAATTAAGTTGACTCGGATCCAGGATGGGCCAGAGATCCCCTGTCTTCTTGGGGACTAGGAAGAAGAGGGAGTAGAACCTCCTGCCCCACTGAGCCAGAGGGACAGGTCCTAGGGTCCTTTTTTAAAGAAGAGCCTGTATTTCCTCCCAGATAAGGTGCAGATGAGCTGGAGTGGAAGGAGGAGTTGCCTGGAGGAGTTTTGGGGGGCAACTCGAGAAGCTCTAGCATGTGGCCATGTTCTATGATCTGCAGTACCCAGTGTCTAAGGTAACGCCCCGCCACCTGTCAAGGTGGAGAGAGAACCAACCCCCAGCTCCCTCCCCCAGAACTCCTTTGGGGGGGAGGTTTCAGCCAAGAAGTCAGGAGGTAGGACTGGGTGCAGAGAAGGTAGTCATGGGCGCTCAAAGAGCTCTGGCAGCAGCTGTGGATGAGGCTGTTTGCCCTGACCTTTGGCAGGTGGGTGGGACTGTCTGCAGGAGGAGCGGCGAAAGGGTGGCCACTGACCAGACTTAGACCAGGCTTGGTTCAGTGAGTGAATGGACTGGAGGGCCCTGCTCGACTTCTGAAGGGAGGAAATTAAATCTTGGACATCCTCCCCCGAGAAGGACAGTACCTTGAAAGGCGGTGTCCAGAATACTGGACTGCACATCACAGGCAAAGCTGGACACCAGGGGCCAAGAATGGTGGTGGAGACAGATGCTGGCAGCTGCTCCTCTGCCCAAGGCACTGACAGCATCATAGGCAGCCCAGAGAATGTGGGTCCCCACATCGGAGCCTGCTTTGAGGACCTGGGCGAGACGTTTCTTAGAGGGGTCACTGGGCAAAGCCTGAACCAGTTCCCTGGCTTGGAGCCAGACGACATTTTGATATTGGACCATGTAGGCTAAATAGTTAGTGCCCCGCATGGCCAAGGTGGAGGAGGCAAAGACTCACTTGCCCAGGTGGCCCAGCTGCATGGACTCCCTGTCAGGGGGAAGGATGCTGAGGTGTTTGGGTTTCTTCGTGCCGGCATGAGCCGCGTTGATGACCACAGAGTCAGCTTTGGGCTGACCCCCCACCCCCAAAAAGGCTTACCAGCTGAGTGGCAGAGATTATCTGCTTTTGGCACCGCTGGGGTTGAAGATGGACAATTCCAAGCCGCCCTGGTGATATCTTTAAAAGAATCAATAAAGGAGGAGAGGGCATGACCACGGGGAGGGTACCAGGCTGCCTTAAATAAATGCCAACCAAAGCCACTCCAAGTCCTGTTCCTCTGTTTCCCAGCCCATGGAGGTCTGGATATGCCTCATGATGTCCATAAAGGATTGATCATTAGGAGGGGACTTAGGAATCACCGTAATGGGCTCTTCATCCTCAGAAGAGTCCCCAGAGATAGAGGAAGATGCTGAGTAGTAAGAGTCATCCTCATCTGGCTCACTCTTAGCCAGCAGACACCAGCCCTGGTGACTGAGACGGAGTCGGGTCTGAACCATGGCATATAGGGGGCAGTGGGACCTGGCTGCACCTGGTCCGGGAGTGGAAGATCCCCGGTGGGCCGCTGGAGTCAGGCCCTGAAGAACATGGGTCTGCTTCTACATGAATGACCAACCTGCAGTAAATAGGACATTACAGTCCATCAGTGCAGGGTGGCTGTAAACTGGTGGATGGGGTAGGCTGGCACCGGGTAAGGAAAAGGAGGTGTCGGGGCTGGCACAGGGTACACCGGCGGAAGGCCAGTGCACACAGGCTGTGGAGCTGGCACCGGGCCCACAGGCTGCGGCAGAGACAATACTGGCGGCAGCCCAGCGGGCACCAGCTGCGGATGCCTAGGAGGGGAATCCCCAGGTGCTGGGAGAAGAGAGTTGGGCACCTGGGGAGGAGACCTCCCTGGTGAAGGCAGAGGCAACGCCAGATTGGAAGAAATGCCAGTAGCATGCTGTGGGCGCTGCCGAGAAGGACTGGTGATGGTCCCAGTAGAGGGGATCAATGCCAGTTGCACCTGCACCAGCCTAACCTCTTGGCTGAGAGTCTGTGGAAGTGATGGGCCTGAGCATCAGGGGCTGGGGAGCAGCCGACAAAGTCCCCTGCCCTGAGGAGCCACCACCTGTGACAGAGGTAAGGGCCGGTGATGGGGCCACCGGAGCCCTGCATGAGAAAGGGCAGGTGGGGCTGACCCCCGTTAGGAAGAGTTGGCGCAGATGCGGTCAACGCTTAAGGGGGGACCGCAAGTGGAAGTGGATTGTCCCAGTCCCGTGTTTGACCTGGTGCTTGTGCTTCCTGCCAGATTTCTCCTAGGACCAAAAAGAGGAGGATGCCCCAGAAGACTGGGCTGGTGAAGCTGAAGTGCTCCTGGCCTGCTGCTCCTTTTCCATCACTGTGACAGGGCTGAATAAGGCCCTGTCCCATTTGTTATGCAGAAAGAGTTTAAACACAAGGATCTGTTCTATCTCCTTTTCTGTATCTTGTCAGTCTGGTTGCATAACCAAATGTTTCTGTTACAATCACGACGAGCTTCTGCTTGATCAGATGGCTCTCCAGCATTTTTAGGTGGTATCACGGAGTGGCCTGGTTGAATTTCTAGAAGATCTGGCAGGCTTTGGTGTCATGGCTAGGGCCTAGGCACAGGATACAAGCAGTGATACCGTCTTTTTCAGGAATTTGTTTGCCGCAGGCACACTTTGTGGAGCAATCCGAAGATGAGGCAGGTGGAGAAGAGAAACCCGATGTCAGTAACACCGAAAATTTGATGTTAAAACTAAAGAGTGAAAATAAAAAAGCATGGCAAGCATGAGTGATGGTGGTCGACTGTAGCTGCAGTGTCCACTAAGGTCCGACGTGCGTGGGTCAATGGCAAAAGAGAATTGAGGAGGGTATGGGGGACCACACACCTTTATAGGATAGGCGGACGTCAGTGGGTGATGTCAGTGGTGGTTGGTCCCCCATGGTAGACTGCTAGCTAGAAAATGTCCATGTAGTCCTGGAACCTGGCAGCTCAATCTTACTGGTGTTGGCCTGCTGCAAGAGATTCATCAAAGTAAGATCGATATCCGTTGAGGCCAAAATGGGGTGATCAGAATAATCTTGCACTCGTGTGCCTCCAGCATGAGCAGTACCCCCTGAACTGGAGGGACAGGCAGAAATGCATACAGAAAGAGATTTGCCCACCACAGCCTGAATGCATCGTGACAGAAAATGCCATGTCCTGGATTTCTGAAGCAGAATCGCGGCACTTTGGCACTGAGTGGAGATGCAAAAAGGTCCACATCTGGGGTTCCCCACTCATCAAGCAGTGACTGCACGACAGCTGGTGGTAACGACCACTTACTGGAATTGGCTTCTGTTCGTCTGAGCTCGTCTGCTAGAGTGCTCTGAGGCCCTGGTAGATAAACTATCTGGATCAGAACACCCTGTACCAGACACCATTCTCAAACTCTCTTCGCCTCTCTGCAGAGAGGGTAAGAGTGCACTCCCCCTTTTCTGTTGATGTAGTACAAGACAGACTTGTCTGTCTGGAGGAGAACTATCTTGTGGCTGATGAAATCTACAAGGGCCTACAGGGCGTAGATAAATGCTCTCATTTCCAACATACTGATGTGGAGATGTGACCCTACAGGGCTCCAGAATATTTGAGTGTGGTGCCCCTTGAGGCTCTGGTTGAGAGAAAAGGAGGCCTTGGAGAACGTTGTCCTATGTCCACCATGCAAGCAATCAAAGCAGAGGATGGTCACTTTACTGGGGTAAGACTGAGGATATGTTGCTGAAGACCACTGCATGCTGAGCATCCACCAGCTTTTCCTCATGTGTAGTCGAGCCAAAGGCACCATGAAAATGGAGGAGGGCATGAGGCCTAACATGCGTTGCATGGAGTGCACCTGAACAGACCTGTGCTCCAAGATGAAATGAGCCATCTGAAGGATTGCTTTCCTTCTACCTTCTGGAAGAAAGACCCTGGCCCTGGTGGTGCCCAGAGGGGCACCTATGAAGAGGAGCTTCTGAGAAGGCTGAAGTTGCGACTTCTCAAAATTCAGCGGGACTCCCATGAAGGTAAGGAATTAAGGGGCCATGGCCACTGCTCGTGTGTCTCATGCTTGCACAGACTGTTTAGTAACCAGTCATCCAGATAGGAAAAACATTGGAGTCCGAGTTTTCGAAGGTGTGTCGCAAGAATGGCAAAGCACTTTGTAAAGATTCGAGGTGCTGATGACAGCCCAATGGGCAGGACCTGAAACAAATAATGCTGACCCAGTACCATGAAGTGAAGGAACCTGTGTTGGCTGGGGTGGACCAGGATATGCTGATGAACATCCTGCATATCTAGAGAACCCAACCAATCCTGTGACTTGAGGAGCGGTAGCAGGGTCCCTAGAGAGATTATTTTGAACTTTTCTCGCTGCATGAACTTTTTCAAATTTCTGAGATCAAAAATGGGGCGCATGCCGCCTGACTTCTACGGAACTAGGAAGTAACAGGAGTAGAAGCCTGAGTTTCGCTCTGCCTCCAGCACTACTTCTGCTGCCCTGTTGTTCAGAAGGTTGGCAACAATCTCCTGCTCTAGAAGCTCCGACGTGAGCTGTCAGGGCGGGGATGCTTTCCTGGTGGATAATCTGAAGGAATTTCTGTAAAATTCAGTGAGTATCCCTCCTGGATGATCCTGAGAACCCACTTGTCAGTTGTGATGGATTACCGCTGACGGTAAAAATTGGAGAAGAGAGGTCTGCCTTAGGCAGTTGAGGCAAGACTGGGGCCAGGATTTCAGAAAGTGGCACTAATTGCTTTTGGGGCCTGTGCCTTCGGCTGCGCCTTCTTTTTCGACTGGGGAGGCTGAAACTTAATTTGAGCTCCCTTGCCACTGTCTTGAAAGAACTGTTTATTACAGTAAAAGCCCCTCGGGGGTAGAATGGGGCAGGCCTGGAAGCCTCGATGGTGTTCCTGGTTTTCTGTGAGGTCTCAAGAGACTGTTCTACCTGTTGACTAAACAGGTAAGAACCATCAAAGGTAACATTCAGAATCTGTTGCTGGATGTCGCTGGAGAAGCCAGATGTCCAAAGCCAGGAATATTTTCTAATACAAATTCCTACAGCAGCAGAATGCGAGACAGTGTCAAACACGTCCTTAACTGCCTTTAACTGATGACTGTTTGACTCAATGCCACGAGTAACAGTCTGAAGAATCTTGTGCTTAGTCTCAGATTGTTCAGAGAGTATACTCATACTTGGAAAAATGCCCCTGGTAGCTGGCTATCCTCATGCTAAGGGTAGCAGCAGCAAAGCCCTTTTTCCATAGTGTGCATCTTGAGCCATTCCTTATTGATGGACTGCGCAGTGATTTCCTGAGGAAGAATGGCCTTCTCATTCTCAGACAAAACAACAATCTTGTCAGCAATAGGCTGGGAAGGGAACAGATGCGGGCCTATTCCATACTGCATCCAAAAGAGTCTCAAATGCAGGGGGAGTAGGAGGTAAAAGACTGACCGGCATGGTGGAAACGTTGAGCCACTCCAGACGGAGATATTTACCCAGGTCAACGTCTGAAGGCTCAAAAGCAAGCATTACATACATGTTGCGAAGAAGAGCCTGAAAAGAAAGGTCCTCTTGGGGAGACAGACAAGGGCTTGGAGTTAAATTATCCAGGCTATAAAATGAGTTGTCATCGGCCCCTCAAAAATGATGAGTTCGGGGTCAGACTCATCCCCCTCCAGATCCTCTTCTGGGAGGGGTCTGGGAAAGGAGTGGACCTTGGTTTCCCTAACTTATTCCTAAGACTAGGAAACACTGGCACCAGCAGAAGAGGAGCTGGCACTGGAGGTGGCAACACTGGAGAGACTGGGTCTGGTGCTGGACATGGCACTGGGCCAGATCCCAAAGAACCTGAACCCCCCCAAAGGTCCAGACAGCACTGGAGTGACTGGCAAAAGTACCACTGCAAGTCCTAAAGCAGTGACACTAAATGAGGGTGCAGCCAATGGAACAGGCATCGGTGTCACAGTCACCGGCAAGGATCCGGAAGTTGTTGCCGCATCCAGATGCTCTACCTGACTAGAAGGTCCCAACTGTGGCTCCAATGCCCCCAGCCCCAAAGGACCTGGGTCGGACTCCACAAGAAGGGGCAAACGAGCCAGATGCTGTACCCACTGCTCCATACGAGCTGCCCAGTGGTGAAACTGCCCACTGACGTTCCCACAGGAAGACAGGGAGGGAATCGGGGCCCAAGACCGCAAGCGCCAATGAGCAGAAGCTGTCAGTGATACCAATGGTGCCGGGGAAGGCCTTCTGCTCCAGGATGCCAATGATGTTGTGGCAGACCTATCAGAGAGTGACCTTCAGCCATATTGTTTCTTCCCCTTCTGACGGAAGAGTAAGAACTTGAGGCCAAACGGTGCCAAGTCCCTGACCAAGATCAGGAATGCGCCTGCTTCTTTTTGTGTTTGTGAGAAGGCTGTCCTCCCTCTCAAACACAGGATCTTCCATTGTCAGAACCCTCCCTCAAAGGGGGAAGTGGCATGCCTGAAGCGGCTCCCTACCCTCACCATCACCATCCATGGCCTTCAACCGTTGCTTGGTAGGGCTGAGAGAAACTGACAGAGAAAATTAAATAAAATCACTAAATTTATACAAAAATAACAAACTAGCTTTAAACACCAAAACTGAGAAGAACTGAATGCTGTTGTAGTACAGACGTGAAGTTCTGACTCCCAGCAGGTGAGTGACGTCATCACTGGAGTGCACTTGATGGTGGGGAAAAAAGGAACTGAGGTGGTTGAGGGCTGGTGCCGAAGTAAGCCATACAGTGTGAGCTAGTCTCGCAGTGCCACGCATGTGCGCAGCCTACCTCGGCACCAGCCCTGCGGAAGAGTTCTGACTCCCACAGGTTCCTAGCGCCTCCAGCTAGAACCCACTGGTGTGGATCAGCTAGAACCCACTGGTGTGGATCAATGGCGAAGATCGATTCCTGGAAGATAATGCCATTTTCTTGTGTCTGTGCCAGTCAAAATTAAAAACAAAGTACTCTGCCAACATTCAGTGCCTCAAAATATAGTTCCTCGGATGGGTTTCAAGGCTATCATCCAGAAATGCACCATCGTGTAACAACGAAACCTCCAGTAAAACCACTGGTTAACAGTAGGCACCAATGGCCCCATTCTATGTGGGGCTGGTCCCAATGTGCACTTTGTGTGCAAAAACATGTTGGTTTACTGTAGTACAGTAGATAGCATCAGACTAATTTTGCGTAGTTCTAAGCTGACATTTTGTGTTACTACAAATACCAGAATCCCCTGCAGCTGACAGAGCAGTAGGCACCAATGGGAGATTCAACAGCCTGCAGTGCATTTAGAATTTATATAACCGCAGCTCTTTTGTTTTCTGGTGCTGCTGTCCTCCCTGGGCTTAGTACAGTCATGGAGGACTGTACTTAGCCCCTGGAGAAAAGCAGACCTAGAAAATATTTAATCGGAGATTATAAAAGCTCTAACATGCACTGTAGGCTATTGACGCTCCCACTGCTCTGATGTCAGCTGCAGTGGATTCTGGGATTTATAGTAACACAGAAGATGTGTGCCTAGAACTAAGCAAAATTAGTCTGATGCAATCTACTATACTACAGTAAACGGTAAATAAACCAAAACGTTTTTGCACACAAAGTGCACATTGGAACCAGCCTCAAACTTGAGTGTGAGGCCTTTTGTGCAGACTGTTCTCCTTTAAAAAGCTACACATTCAAGTACCATTTGTGTTTTAAAAATCAGGAATGGCATTAAACTATACCCAATTTGTGGAGCCTGCTGGTTTGTTTAACTGAGACAATAAGTACTGGAGAGTTTTTTGAGCCTAATATTGTAAACTACAACAATTCATAATCTTGAATAGCTACAAATCCAAATTTATTCAATAAATACATCACTGAGGGTCTCTATGTTTAGTATGGCTTAGCATTTTGATTAAAACAGGACTGTCAAAATGCAAGGGCAAGTACTATATGAGAAGTTCTTGAATACCAAGTCATTATATAAATGGCTACAAAATTGTTTTATTCAGGAATGATACACTGATCTAGAGTATCTGTAACATCGTAAGTTGGAGAATTATGTCTATCATTGCTAGAAGAACACAACAGGCTTTCCTATGACACAACAGCAGCAACGCCGCTATTGATATATCTTGGGTTTATAACTTGCCATTGGAATTTCAACTTCAACTCCGTAAGGCTGAATAGCGTTGCCATCAGCCCGTGGAAGTGATTCTGCTCCTCCCTCAGAAGGTAACATCACCACCTAACCAGCATTAGTACTACATGGACAGTGAAGCCATAGAAGTAACTAGATAGGAAAGTGGTTGGGGCAGGAAGAAAACAAGAGCAAAAAGGGCCATAATGAAAAGCCAAAAGAATGCCCAAGTCTGTGGAAATAAAATCCTGAATGAATGTGGCAGACTTGATTAGAGGGTCAACAGTCTCGGCCTGTGAAGGCAGACAACAGTGAGAGTCCCTGTCATGGATGACGGAGGCTGCCAAAAACAGTAACTGGTAAGCAAACTAAGAATGGCAAAAATGATCATTTCTGTACTATGCAAAAATTGCTCCCTTTTTTTTCCCGTAGCAACCAGGCCTTCAGTTTTAGATGACACAGGTAAAGATGTACCGTAAGATCTTCCTTTACTTCCATTCATGCTCCCCAGTCTAGCCAGACCTTCCAACTCAATAGGAAATTTGAAAACTAGTATAATCTTCAAAACGATGCAATAAAATAATTTTGGTTTTGTTCTTCATTATCTTGCACACAACTAATGGAAGAACAAGGAGAAACAGATATATTAGGTCTCAGTTCTATGTAAATACAAATATCCACTACTATAAACCCCTAAGTTCTGGAAAAGGCTTTCTGCGCTTTTATTTTCTCAGGTTTGCAGAGAGGCTGATCTAACTTCATATACTATCTTTATCACTCAAGCTGTCATCATTTGTAATGATGAACCATCTTCCCTGCTGTTTCTTGATCACAAATGGGCTTGAAGCCAATATCTTGATATCTTTTAACCTAGGCATTAGGGAAGCGGTTTATACAAGCAGTAACAGCACTAAATTGTGACTTGTGACACTGCAGATCACAAAGTTCTGTTCCCAACACAGCCACTGGGTCACCATGCAACCTCCCCGTGCTTCTGTTCTCCTAACAGTAACGTGGGGTAAAAGTCAGACTGGATCTCACCGAAAAAGACATGCTAAATCCCGTTTGGACAGTCGGTGGCAAATAAACTGTCAAAATCTATTTTAAAAACTTTGGTTGCTTTTGCAATTAAAGATCTACTACTGACTAGCCCAGAAAAGGAGGTACTGCTTCTCCTCCTTAACTGATGCATGGCATCTTTGGGTAGCTTCACTGTGTAACATGCATACTAGTTGAGCTTTATTTTTGCCAATGAGTAAACACTATCCATTTTCTCAACCCTGCTTCTTTGTGTCACACACACACTTACTTCTAAGTCAGCTGAGCTACTGAACAGCAGCTGAGGCATATTAAAAATCAATCTAAGGTCAGAAGGCACTCTAGGTCCATCATTTATGCCCTCTCCCTCCATCTATACAGCACTGCCCTAACATGGCTACAGTGTGGACTATGTGCAAACTAATGTCAACCAACTGAAATGGCAGTATACGGAGATATAAACAAGGAAAGAAAAG
Organism: Neoceratodus forsteri; assembly: GCA_016271365.2. Taxonomy (NCBI): domain Eukaryota; kingdom Metazoa; phylum Chordata; order Ceratodontiformes; family Ceratodontidae; genus Neoceratodus; species Neoceratodus forsteri. The sequence goes on along the minus strand of JADMNL010000025.1, from coordinate 44,147,241 downwards.
CACTATTTTTTCTTTAAAAAAAAAATCTGTAAAGGGCCAGTAGTACCAACATTTGATTGGCTTGTAGTATAGCCTAGAGTTGAAAGTAACAAGCTGTGAATGATTTTGGTACATCCAGCAGACCTGGGTTTGAGTGTCACAACCTCCACTAGCATGCCGTGTGACTCTCAGCAAGTCACTTAACCTCCCCAGTGCTCCTGGGTGGTATCCCATCACCAGGGCGAAGTAATTAGGGCAACAGCAATGTTGGCAATGCAACCAGTTAAGCTGTCATTCTGGCAAACTGGATTTTGCAGCGCCCCCAATTCTTCGCTTTGCTCCAAGGGGTATTCGTTCTTGCCCCTACACCTCTGATGTGGAGGTAATTATATTAATTTGTCGGGGGGAGCCTGCATTTGCCCGGTGCATGGAGCCGCAACTGGGGTCAATGCCAACCGCATGACGCCATCGCATCAGGTGCTGCCCTGTTGCATGTTGCAAACGGCTGTGGTGAACCCTCCTGGGAGACCCTGAAAACAGGTACTTGTGCCTATCGGGCCTTACCCGATTACCAAAGAATATATATAAAAAAATAAAATTTGCAACAGAAAATGTTATTAATTTAAAAAGTAGTCAATGAAGTTTTTTTTATTTATGAAGCATTTTCCCCCCATTTGCTCATTAGAAGGCTTTCTACCTGACTGTATGAGGTGTAATGTGAAGTGCAGAACTACACCTGGATGCTGACATTTTCATTTCTATTCCCCACCACTCCAGGTGACATCACAAGTGACTGATTAGGCATCAGGTGATTGCTCTTTCAGGTGAATTGTGATGCAACTGTCAATGAGGTCACAATGCTGAGGAGGTATGAAGAGGAATGGAATGTAGGGTACAGTTTCACACAACCACACTAGTACTATCAGGAACAAAATGTTCTAATAAACTAATGGGAAAAGAAAACTATTTCATATAAAAAGTAACATCTGATTACGTTGAAAAATTATTACTGGTCCGGCCCACTGGCGCAGCTGTAGTGCTACTGCTTGCAGTGTTGACAACCTGGGTTTGGGAACAAGCCCGAAGCATTGGAGGGTTGGTCATGGGTGGGAGAGGGAGGAGGATCGAGAGTCCAGTGGATAGCTCTCCTCCTCCAGGGAGGGAGGTTTGCGAAGCTCAGCAACAGCCTGGCCCCTAGCACAGACTGGGGGTCGGTGAGTCAGGTGTGGGAGCATGCCTGACATCACTGGATGTCACTGCACGTCCTCTTTTGCAGGGAGGAAAATCACGGTGAAATAGCCATTAGATGGGAGGGCGACGTCACTCCCGCCAACCATGTCCTCCACTGGACCTGACCTGCTCAGACCTGGCTGCCCCGGCCTTCACCTCCACCTGTGGCCAACTCAAAGATGTGGGGAGTTAGCCACTGTGCTGAAGGCAACCCTGCCCTGGGGGGGATGCAGAGGAGGCCTGGTCACTAGGTGTGTTGTGGGAGGACCAGGAGGGTCCAGAGTCACAAGCAGGAGGGTCTTGGACAGATGGATATGGGCACCGGAAACTGGGTGAAGAGATCCCATCCAAGGGAAGTGAGGAGGGATAAACAGAGTTAAAATAACATTAACTGCATGCACTACACACGCTGTTAAATACATCTAAATATACACCCGCTGTGGTAGCTGTCTACATAGCAAAAACCAAGCCAGGTAAATCCCAACGGGTGGATGGGATACATCCCAGAATCATAGCAAAGCTAAAGGAACCACCAGCAAGGCTGCCTGCAGTATTCTTTCATGAATTTGTCTGAAACTCGCTAATGTGGTCCCATCTTCAAGAAAGGGGCAAGCTCGGACCCGGACAACCACAAGCCAGTCAGCCACGCTTCATTGTAGTATAAGATCCTGGAATCCATTATCAAGGACAGAATACTGGATCACTTGATTGATGCCAAGCTTCTCAACCCCCTCTCAAGCATGGCTTTATGAGGGGCAGATCATACCAACCTGACCACCTTCTTCAAGGTGATGAACAGGGAGGTGGTCAGGACCACAGACATAGCCTACTTAGACTTCATCAAGGCCTCTGACACTGGCGCATAAGCTTTTGTGAGCTGATGGTCAACTTAGCCACTAGCTTTTGAAATCTTGACAGCCAAAAATGAAAATTACATATCTAGTGTAATGATGGATCTTCTTGGACAAAGTCTCCACCATTCATTCACACTAATGGGACTACGCCGGAGGTGCTAGGACTGAGCAGGAGCCAAAAATCTTCAGGAACGCCAGTGTCAAGGTAGGGCCGTGTAGAAGCAGCACCGCAAGACCACCTCGCGCCATACAGGCTACCTCAGCATCAACCCTCCAACCGCAGTGTAAACTAAGCTAGTGAAACTAACCTATGTTGGACATAAGATAGTCCGAACGACCCATATAAGAAGGGTCAACACAACAGAGTCTTCACAGCCCAGCCATCGAAGGACAGAAGACAAAGAACAGATAAGTGAGCTCAGGGGATGGAGGGTGGGCATGTGAATGAGTGGTGGAGACTTCGACCAAGATCATCAAGAATTACGGTTGGTATGCAAATTTCATATCTTCCAGGACATAAAGTCTCCACCACTCATTCACATTAATGGGAGAGTACCGAGCTAAAATAATCTCCCGAGAAGGGCGGCATGGAGAGAGGAGCTCACTTAGGACAGGAGTCCATTAAGGACTGTCCTGCCAAAGGACTGATGCAGTCTGCCATGGACATCCAAAGCACAGTGCTTCACAAAAGTGTACATGGAGCTCCACGTAGCTGCCTGCAGATGTCTGCAGTGGGCACGTTCCGTATTTCTGCCAGAGATGCTGTGACTGCTCTTGCAGAATGGGCGTATACCCTGCCTTCCAGCTTAACCTGTGCAGTGGAATAGCAGTGGTGAAGACATGCCACCTGCCATGCCAAAATACACTGGATGGCAACAGGCTGACTCAGCTAGGCCATGCTCAACGAGACAAAGAGTTGCTTTGACTTGTGGATCTCTTTAGTTCTGTCTATGTAGCACCGCAAAACCCTTTTAACATCCAGAGAATGTAGGGTATGCTCTCCCTCATTCTGGAAGTTCGTAAAGTAGGTCGGAAGAACCAAGGGCTGGTCCAGGTGGAATTCCGAGACTACTTTGGGGAGAAACTTAGGGTGAGTTCTGAGAACTACCTTGCCTTTGTGAAACACTGTATAAGGAGGATCTGCGACCAGGGCATTTGTTTCAGACACTCTACGAGTGGAGGTAAGGGCAATGAGGAAGGTGGCCTTCCAGGTCAGGAACTTCAGCTCACATGTTGCTAGAGGCTCGCAAGGTTTATGGGTGAGCATGTCTAGCACAAGGCTAATATACCAAGCAGCCACTGGTCTCCTGACTGGTGGCCTAGTGTGGAGTATACCTTTAAGGAACCTCTTACCCAAGGATAACTGAGCCGGGGCATAGAATGCATAGGCTCATGATAAGCTGAGATCTTGCAGAGATGAACCTTCATGGTTGTGTATTGTAGCGCTTTATTTGACAGGTCTAGTAGATACTCCAGGATTTTGTTAGGTGGGCAAGTAAAGGGATCCAAGGAGGACTCTGCATACCAGACGGAGAAACGTTTCCACTTTGCCGTGTAAGTTTTCCTAGTAGCTGGCTTGCGCCCTGCTAGGAAAATGTCTGAGACTCTATGTGAGACATCAAACCTACTCACTTCTATCTCCTCAGGAGCCATGAATGGAGATAAAGGGATTTCAGGCTGGGATGGACCACTGGGCCCTGGATCAGAAGGTCCGTTTGAAGTGGCAGTTGTCTCAGTGGAGCTTCCAATAATTTGTTGATCAACAGAAACCAAATCTGATGAGGCCAGAATGGGGCGATGAGGATCATTCTGCCCCTCTGTGCCTCCAGCTTGAGCAGCACCCTCTGAACTAAGGAAAGAGGAGGAAATGCATACAGAAAACGTCTTGTTCACCGCAATCTGAATGCATCCTGACAGAAAATGCCAGGTTCTGGATTTATGGAGCAGAATAGAGGCTGTTTTGCATTGAGTGGGGACGCAAAAAGGTCCAGGTCTGGTGTGCCTTATTCTTCGAAGAGTGACTGCACGATGTTTACGTCGAGAGACCACTCGTGAGGATCCACTTCCGTTCTGCTGAGGCGATCCGCTAGATCGTTCTGCACTCCAGGCAGGTAGACTGCTTGGATCAGGCTTCGTGCTCTTGGCACCATTCACACACTCTCACTGCTTCCCTGCACAGGGGATAAGAGTACGCCCCGCCCTGCATGCTGATGGAGTACATGACCGCTTTGTTGTCCATCTGAAGAAGGAATTATTTTGCGACAGAAGATGTCCTTCAGGGCTCGAACTGCGTACAGGACAGCTCTCATTTCTAGTACATTTATGTGGAGTTGAGAACTGTCATGACTCCACAGACCTTGGGTGTGGAGATCGTGACAGTAAGCTCCCCATCCCAGTAGAGATGCATCTGTGGTGATGGTGATCTGTGGCTCCAGTGGGGTAAAGGGAAAGCCTTTCAGTAGGTTGTCCTCGAGTCCTCCAGGTGGGTGATTGTTTTAGAGGTTCCGTCACCTTGATGTGAAAGGACTGTGGATGTGTGGTCAGGGACCAGAGTACTGAGCATCCACTGAGTGGTTCTCATGTGAAGATGAGCCCCAGGCACCGCCAACACTGATGACACCATGAGATTCAGCATCCACTGCATCAAGGGGGCTCAAACTGAGTCATTCTCTTTGATGAAGCGAGTCATCTGGAGGATATCGTTTCTCCTGTCCTCCTGGAGGAAGGCCCTTGCATTGGAGGTATCTAGGAGGGCACCAGCTGTGATTTTTCCAGATTCAACAGAACTCCCATAAATGTGAGGAACCTGGAAGCTGTGGTCACAGCTTCCTGTGTCCCTTGTCTGGAGGAGCTTGCTAGGAGCCAGTCGTCCAGATACGGGAAGACTTGAAAAGGGCAGTACTCTGAATTGATAGTGCTAACCCAGGGCTACAAATCGAAGATACTTGTGGTGGCTTGGGTACACATGAACGTGTTTGATAGGCATCCTGCATGTCCAGGGAGACCAGACAATCGTTTTGATGAATCAGAGGTAGAAGCGTACCGAGTGACGTCATCTTGAATTTTTCCTTGAAGAGAAACTTGTTTAACTTCCTTAGGTCTAGAATAGGGCGCATACTGCCTGTTTTCTTTGGGACTAGGAAGTAGTGGGAGTAAAAACCTGCGTTCCGTTGCTCCTGCAGAACTATGTCTACTGCCCTGTTGTTCAGAAGGCCTTGAATCTCAGAAGCAAGGAGGTCTGACTGAGTAACCGACAGCCTGAGCTGTCGTTTGGGTGGATGATCCAGAGGGGTATCTGAAAAATTGAGAAAATAACCCTCGCAAATTATCCTGAGAACCCATTTGTCTGAAGTGACTGACTTCCACCGATTGTAAAACAGAGTCAGACATCCCCCCTACCACCAAAGAAGAGTCCCCCTCGGACAACTGAGAGGGACCTGTGCCAGAATATTAGAGGGTGGCACTAGGCGCTTTTGGGCCCTGTGCTGTCTTCGGCATTTTCTTTTGTGGCTGAGGGGCTTGGTTTTTGCTGAAGTCCCCTCTGCCTTTACCGTGAAAGGACTAACAGTTATGAAACTGCCGGCAGTTCCCGCCCCGCTGAGGGGCAGCAGGGGCCGGTCTGGCCGTTTTGATAGCAGTCTTAGTTTTCTGTGTAGCCTCGCGTGCCTGCTCCACCTGTGGGCCAAACAGATAAGCCCCATCAAATGGTAAATTCATGACTCTTTGTTGTGAATCATTTGAGAACCCTGAGGTTCATAGGCGTCAGGTGCATATCCCAGCTGCTGCAGCCCTAGAAGCAGTGTCAAAGGCGTTCCATAGCAGCCTTATGTTACTGATTATGGAACTCAATACTGTACCTCTAGTGATAGTTTGGAGAAGCTCTGAGGTAATGTCCGACTCCAGGAGAGTTTCCATAGTGGCTTTTAGTGAATGCCAGAGGGTATACTCATATTGTGAGAAATAGCCCTTGTAGCTAGCAATATACATACCTAAGGTAGCGGCGGCGAAGACTCACTTCCCCAGTGTGTCAATCTTACGAGGTTCTTTGTTTACTGGATGAGCCACAGATTCCTGAGGGAGAACAGCTTTGTCATTTTCTCCAAAGACCACTATGGCGTCAGCAAAAGCTTGAGAGGCCAGGATTGGTCGGTCCTTAGGGGGAGCATACTTCCTGTCTATGGACTTAGCCACAGAAGGAATAAGTGCCAGATTGTCCCACACCATTTGTGAGAGAGTCTTGAAAGAGGGCTGTACCGGGAGATGGAAATTACGTACTTACTGTAATTGTTAATCTTCTTGGACAGTCTCCGTCACTCATTCACACTATTGGGACAGCACCAGAGGCACTAGGACCAAGCAGGAGCCAACATTTTTCAGAAGGGTCGGCACCAAGACAGGACCACGCATGCATGGCACCACGAGACTAGCTCGCGCCTGTGCAGGCTATCTTGGCGTTGACCCTCCAACCGCCTCTGTACCTTTTCGATCGAGGAGGTGCAGCGTAACTAATGAAAATAACTTATCCTGAGTTTCTGGGCCTGAGAGGGCACAGATGGCCCTTGCAAGAAGGGTCAAAGAACAATGTCTTCACAGCCTGAACCACAGGAACATGAAGACCAGGAAAGAAAATGAGTGAACCCAGTGGATGGCGGGTGGGCGTGTGAATGAGTGATGGAGACTGTCCAAGAAGATCAACAATTACAGTAAGTACGTAATTTCCATATCTTCCTAGACTAAGTCTACATCACTCATTCACACTACTGGGAGAGTACCGAGCTAAAATCAACAACCCTGAGTAGGGTGGAGGAGATAGGGTTCACTCAGAAAGGACAGCCAAGGACCGTCCTATTAATAAAAAAAGCCGTCTTGGAAAGATCATCTAGAACATAGTGCTTACAAGATAAGCACTTGAGTTGTAACTCACCACTTTGCAGGCAACTGCAATGGACACAAAATGAAACTCTGCCAGGAAGTCACAACCACTCTAGGAGAGCGGCAAGAACCCTGCCTCACAATTTGGTACAGGACCAAAATTAATAGTGTCAAAGATATGAACTAATCTAATGTAAAAGGACCTCAGGAACTGAAAGAGCTGGAGGTAGAGTCTACTGGTTCAGGGTAGACCGAAAAGCCCAGATGGAACCCCCACTACAAAGTATGGCTGACCTGCAAACAACAGGTCCAGGAGCGCTTGAACCCCTTACTTGGCGAGCAACGAAAGTCCAGGTGGGGTTAGCCCATCAAGGAGAATGGTTTCCACTTAGTCACTGAAACCTTCCTGATGGAAGGCCGAGCACGACTTAGAAGCCTCTTGTAGTGGCCTAGTAGAACCAGATCCTACCCACTACATATTCCAAAAAGGAATCATCCCACCCCTGTGTGTACAACTGTAGTAGCAGTCTCTGAACTCAGGGAAGAAAGGAAAAGAATACAGGAGTACATGTCCACTGCAGAAAAAACATTCCGACAGAAAAAAACAGGGGCTGGATTTCTAGGGCAAAGAGAGGCAGATGTGTGTCAAGGAGGGACACAGCAGGACCAGGTTAGGGCTAACCCATTTGTTGAAAGTTACTGAATAGCGGCAGAAGTGACTCAATGGGGTGAGGCACCACTCACTCCGATCTCCTTGAAGGGAGTAGGAAGGACTCTAGTTTGCTTTGCTGAAAAACAAACATCACAGTTCTGTCACGCATTCGGACAGGATATTGTAGCTTCATGTGCGACTGGCACGGAACCAGCGCGCAGGAACTGAAGGTGTGAATATTTGAGAAGTCATCTCAGAAAAAGATTTACCTGACCTACAGTCGAGAAAGGAGCATGTCGTCTGTTAAGTTGAAGCAAACAAGGGAGTAGGAAATGAAAATTACGTACCTACCATAATTCTTGATCTTCTCTTGTATCTTCACCATTCATTACTTCCTGGGTGTTAGCCGGAGGCGCACCGTCACGGGAGCTTTTTTTTTTTTAAAACTTTGTTAACGGCACTCGGCTTCGAGAGTGACGTCATGTTTAGGGCAGCCGTTAGTAGCGATCGACTCTCCCTCCAACTCAGTTCTGTGAGCTGAGAGGCAAAAGCAAGCAGAGAACAGAAATAGCGAGGCAAGATAGCCAAGGGATAGCAAAGCAAGGAAGAATGAACTGAAAAAGGAATAAGCCGATGGAGGAAGGACAGAGGAGATAAGAGTATCCCTAACCTAGGGACTGCAGGGCCTCCTTACCTGGGCGACTCTAGGAGGAGAGAAAAGGAAGGAAATGAGAAGAAGAAGAAGAAGAAGAGAAGAGAGATGGGATGTTGAAGGGACCAGAATGCCCAATGAGCATAGTTAGCTTATGGCTGAAGGCTCGACTAACAGGGAAGCAAGAATCCCCGGAGATAGAGCTGAAGAGAAGGTTCACCAAACCCGCTAGACAGACTCAGGAGGGCATAGTCCTTATCTTCAACATGCCATTGTTGTTGATACCCACTTCCGGCTCCTGGCCGCGAAGGCCTTGAATCGGAGGACACCCGAGGAGGGAAGAATAAACCCCAGGCAGCAAGAGAGCGCTGCTCAGGGGTTTAGAAATGGAAAATGTAAGCCTTTCAGGCGTTTCAAGCATAGAAGTGGGACTCAGTCGGACTCGCTAAGGCAGGCCAGAGGCTTAGGCTGGGAGGATTGGATATGGTCAGCACTGCTCTTCAGTAAAACTGTCCAGGAGGACACTTGAAAGGAAAACCAATTATACAATCTCACGAGAAGGGTTGCTGCCTCTCATCTCCCTCTTGTTTGTTTTCCTTTTTTTTTTTTTTTATTACAGATAATAATTTGCAGGCTAGGAGCATGACCCCAATACCAAAGATGCCTATAGCAGTCAGAGAGTTCCTCAGCATTTTTCCCTTCTTTTTTTTTTTTTTAGAAAAGAAAAGAACAGACGTGCCTGCTCCTCTGCTCTGCAAGGCAAGAATAGGGGGAGGGGTTGATTCTAGGGCTAAAAGCTGGAGCACGGGATTGCAGGATCAAAACTGAATAGCCTGAGCCAGGCTATAACCCCAGAGGTATCTCACCGAGAAATGGCAAGAGATAGTTGTGCAGTTTGATTGCCAATGCAAATCCACCTAGATGGCCCTACTGTAATCTTAGAGTAAATAATTTTTCTGGAGAAATAAGAACCCCCAAAGAATAGATTTTTTTTTTTTTTTTTGAAAAACTGAGCAATTCTTCCTATGTTTTAAAGTTTTTGTTTTTTTTTTTGCAGAGAGAGGAAGGAGACGGGAGGTGGAGAAGCCACAAGAAGAGGCCACTGAGGGGATGGTGGGCGGTGGTAATGAATGGTGAAGATACAAGAGAAGATCAAGAATTACGTAGGTAATGCACTTTCATATCTTCCCTGTCAATCTTCACCATTCATTACTTCCTGGGTGAGTACTATTGCTCTTCTTCCCGGAAGGGGAAGAGGCCATACCCTGAGGGAACAAGACCCCAGCCTTCTGCTGGTGAGAAACAGAAGGAGAAGACCCTGGCTTATTCAGAAAGCCTAAGTGGGGGAAGAGCTAGGAGGTGCCTCCTGAGGACGAGGAGACAGAGGGAGCCCCTGTAAAAGTCTCCTAGCTCTAGAGGAGAAAAGACGGTCCCCGAAGGTGGAGCAATCACCCCACGCCGGGCCAGGGTGACAACCTGAAAGACGGCCATGCTGTCCGCCTGATGCAGATCGCTGTCCCACAAGCCTGGAAGCCACCTCACTGGCGCATAAGATGCCCTTGCTTGGTGTCTTGCCAGCTCCAGGCCTACCGGAGAGGGCAACGGCTTGTCTGGTTTGCTCCATGTCAGGCATTGATGCCAGCAGCTGGGACATCATCGACCACAAATGCCGGTTGTAGGCAGCTGGTGAGCCTGATGTGATGCAATACAGACACTGCACGAGAAGAAGAGAACACTCTTCGCCTCAACGGCTCGAACTGGAGAGAGTCCGGATCCGTGGGCGGTCGTGGCACCAGGCAGCACGCAGAAGGAATATCTAGGTAAACCAAACCAGAGGGCGGGTTGGGAAGGGAACCTAGAGACTCAGAGGGGGCACAATACCTACGCTGACAGTCGGCCGGGGCTGGAGAAGAAGCGGCAGGGGACTGCCAGGACCGGATAGACGCCTCCTGGAAGGGGATAGGCCAGGAAGGTACCACCAAATGCTGGGCACTGAATTCACCAAGGAATTCACCTGCCTCCCATTCGGCATTGTCTCCAACATAGGAAATCCAAGATCCTCACCATCCTCGAGGAAACGCTGATATTCAGTGAAATCAGCATCGGAGGACAGATGAGCAGGGTTCTCTCCCCAGAGGAGGGAGACGAGGATGATGGGGAGCTGGAATGTCCAGAGGATTCCTGCGGCGTGGGGAGAGTCGAAGACCCGCCATGCATGTATCTAACATATGAGGGGAAGGCCACGAGAACCCTGAACTGCTCCCAGGATAACGGACCCGAGGGACCGACATGGCCTGGGAGCGGGTGGTGAAGGCAGAGAGATGGAGAGGGGCACCTCCGAGGAGGCAACTGCTCTGCGAGGCTCTGGAATCCGGGGAAAGGAGCCCTAGTAGGGGGATCCCGGATATCAGACCAGGCCGCAGAACGGAACTCTGGGGAAGCAGAGCCTGAAGAGCCCTGGGGAGAACCTCCCCTGTGATGACACCGGGACTGCATGGATCCAGAAGGGCAGTCCGCACAAACGCCGCCGGAGGACACCCTAGAACCCTGGAGGAAGGAGCGAGGCTCTGCACTACGGCTCCGGGCCACCCCTCGGGTGGCCAAAGAAGACCGAGCAGCAGACCCCTGCCCCTCAACCCTCGGACTCGAGAGGGCCCTCCTCCTCACCGCAGCGCCCCTGTCCCTAGAGGGGCAACAGCACCTCGGGGTAGCTGTCACCGGCCTCCAGAGAGGGAGCCCTCCTCGTCACCCCACGCCTGCCCTCGGCTCCCGGCCACCCCAGCCGGGAACCCCAGGAGACGACGGTAGGGGGACAGAGGGAGGGCTCACATACCGCCTGGTACTCCTAGCCACCGGGGACCCAGACCGAGTGGGGGGTGCCAGGATGGGTCCACCCGAGTCATCGCCTCCAAGGAGGACGAGACCAGCAGGACCTCAATGCTGGCCACCCCAGGGTCCCCGAGGCCACTAACGGCCCCAGTACCAGGGAGACGCCGCCGCCCTAACGCCGTAGCAGCCAGGCCTAACTCCATACCCCAACGGCTCGCAGGCCCGCACCGCCTGGAGGAAGGAGAAGGCCCACGGCGCCGCCGGGCGAAAGGCGAGGCGGCATCACCGACGCGCCGATGTCCATCGGCACCGCGAACGCGCCGAGGGGTCAAAGCTGCACCGCCAACGGCGCCGCCTCGATCACTGGTGCCGCGAACGGCGCCGATCCAAATGGCGCGGAACGGCGCCGATCGATCACTGGCACCGCGAACGTGCCGGATCCGAAACGGCGCCGAGAGGCGGCGCCGAGGGTCCACCCAAGCCAGGCCCAAAAGCCAAGGGCCTCAACACGGGGAGAGCCTGCACCTCCGAAGAGGTGACTGCCGAGGCGGTGTCGGCGTCGAGGCCCCGGGAGGGACTACGACGCCCCCAACACCGCAGAAGGGGCCTCCTCCTCAGCAAGATTAGACGAGGAGACCCCCTCCTCCTCGGACCGTATAGGCCCGGGAGGGGACCCGGGGGAAGGGCCTAACGACCTTGCCCGAGAATGACGTCGTCCCCCGAAGGTCGGCGGGGCCTTGCCGAGCTTAAACGCGCGGATTTTGAGGATGCGACGGTCCATGGAGAAACAGGCGTTGCATGAATCCATATCATGGTTGGGTCCCAGGTAACGAAGGCAAACGTCATGCTGGTCCGAGACGGAGAAATGCCGGCCACAGGAGCACCGACGCATAGGGGCGCGGCCCGTCTTAGAAAAGCGCTTAGCTCCCGAACCGGACATAACGCGAAACTATTAAGGCTAAAACACAGTAGGAAACACACCCGGCGCCGTTAGATAGAAAAGGAACAGTCTTACTGGATCGGCGTCGAGTGCAAAGAGAAAAAACAGGAGTCGGAACACTACTACGCAGTTTACTGGACGCTACACACGTGAGCAGGTGCTGCCTCGACGGCGGGAGAAACAGAACTGAGTTGGAGGAGGAGTCGGTCGCATTAACGGCTGCCCTCGCGCAATGACGATGACGCCACTCGAGGGCGGTGCCTTAGCCAAAGTTTAAAAAAAAAGCTTCGTGATGGGTGCGTCATCCGCCAACACCCAGGAAGTAATGAATGGTGAAGATTGACAAGGGAAGATCCTAAGTTCCGACTCGCTGAAGAGTCACTTCTTTTGCTGCAAGGCTCTGATCAAGAGAAGGAAGCCCGATAAAAAAAAGGGGGACCAACAGACTGGGCAGTCACCTAGGTCTAGGAAACATCTCGGAATAAGAGAAATCTCTCTCTTGGAGAAAAGAGATGACTCATACCTTCGCTGGATCGGACTCCCCCTAGGGGTAGAAGACGTCAGGTACTCTTTACCGTAGTCTAGAGATGACCACCTCAGGGGCTGAGGCGGAACATGACCAGAACCAAAAGTGTGGTATTGGATAATTTCGACTAGGTCCTGTGCTGTGATTATTGTAACTTTTTTTTTTTTTATCATTAGTCCAAGCCTAACAAGGTTTCAGGCTGCTATCTCGCAAGGATTACCTGATACAAAAATGATGAAGATGTCATCCCTCTGAGAGGCAGGAGGAGCCTCGGCGTCCATAACTGAAATCGTGACTGGACTAATAATCACAGCTGAAGAGATGTTAACCACCTGCCGAAGAAGCCACCGAAGGGGCAGTATCAGAAGGTGGCTATATACCCCTATCAAAGGAGCGGAAGAGTCTTTGCGGCTCCTGACCACTGAATTAGAATGTTCCACAGAGTGTAATTGTCTTGACGACTGAAAGAGTCTAGACCCAGAAGTGTATGGTCCACGGATGCAGTCTGAAAACTATGGTGGACCCCATCACTGAGGAACTACTGAAAAGATTTTTTATTTTTATTTTTTTTCCAATTGTTTAACCAGGTGAGACACACTAAGCTGAAAGCTTGTTAAAAGGTGAAACCTGGGAGCACAGGGAAGTTAAGTGACTTGCTCAAGGTCACACAGTATATGTAAGGGGGACTGTGGGATTCAAACCCAGGTCACCAGATTTGCAGCTCAGAGCTTTAAACCACTGTGCTATACTGCCTCCAAGATCTTCCATCACGGACTCTGATGATAAAGAGGGCTTGCCCTTCAGTATATAAAATGAATAATCTGCTGTATCACTGACCAGAAGGACAGGGAGAGACTCATCTAGATGCACTTCTACCATAGAAGGACCCCTAAGGGAGGTCTAGGCAAGAGCCACTAGAGACTCCGCCACCAGGAAGGATGTGGAGGTGGTCGGCACCACATAGGGAGCCAAGAAAGTGCTGAGCGAATGAGAGATTCTGCTGGCATAACAGTACAGAAGAGTTCCATCAGCGGAAAACCACTGGACGTCACAAGATCCCACGCAGATCGCCACTCACTAAGATGTGTGGAAAAATAATCCGCAGAACAGGACTTCATTTTGTGGAAAACATCTTGCCACAAGTTCCACGGAAGAAGAGCTCTGCAAAAGGAAATCTGTCACTAATTCTGCCGGACAGCACCAACTGGCACCCCTGCAGCACCAGCATCACTCGTGGCACAGGCGGGCACCAAGCAGTGCCTATGCCAACCTGGGTGACACCAGAGGGCACCCGTGGCAGTAAACGCAGGTGCCCCTGGCAGCAATGGCACCTGAGGGCACCCCCGGCACCCATGGTAGCAATGGCACCTGAGGGCACCCATGATACTTGTGGCACCTATGACACCCATGGCAGCAATGGAACCCGAGGGCACCCGTGGCACCCACGGACTCACCTTGTGTCTGAAGGCCCCAGCAGTGAGCTCCCCAACCCAGCAGGGAGGCATCTGTGGTAAGAACTGCATCAGTCTCTAGTGGGGAGAAGGTGAAGTCCTGGAGGAGATTCTCCTCTACTGACAACCATTGGGGGTTGGTTACCTGAATGAGAAGAGTCTGCAGGTGTGATGCTTGTGACCAAGAAGCACTGAGGAGGCTATCCGATCTAGCATATGCTGCATGGAGTGTGCTTGTACAGTTTTGCATTCCATGATGTAGCACGACACCTGTAGAACTGCTCATAGTCTGCTGTCTGGAAGAAAGTTCTGGGCCCAGGCTATACCCAGAAGAGCTTTTATGAACAACAGTTGCTGGGAGGGTTTAAGATGAGACTTGTTGAGGTTCAGCAAGATTCACTTTCTCATGGAAGTCAGGAACTGACAGGTAGTTTTAACTGCCTGTTCTGTCCAATGTTTGGATGGACTTGAAATTAGCCAGTTGTCCAAGTATGGGAAGATTTGGAATCCCAGTTTCCTGAGGTGCATTGTGAGGAATGAAAAGAACTTTGTAAAGACTTGAGGCACCAAGGAGAGCTCAAAGTGCAGGACTCTGAACAGATGATGCTGTCCCACCACAAAGAAAATAGGTTATTCACCTGTAACCATAGCTCTAGGAGTGGTATATGGTTCGTGTCCACAAAATGGCAGTTCCTTACTTCAGAGGTGATTCACTGGAATGTCTTTAAGTAAAGCTCCTCCTACCAGCTGGGTGGTACATCCCTCTGCTCCTCCCCGTGATGTCAGATCTTGCATGCTGGAAGCAGGGATCCCTGTGCCACATGCCAAGGGAGGTTGGGGTTAGCGATGTGGATGTGAACCATATACCACTCCTATAACTACTGTTACAAGTTGAGTAATCTATTTTTCTTGGGGCGAGGATATGGTTCACTTATCCACAAGATGGTAGACTTCCAGCAGTTCTCCAGGAGGCAAACAGAGACAGCAGCACCAAGGCCCTGAAAGCAGCATCCCAGCAAGACTGAAGGTCGATGCTGTAATGGGAGACTAAGGCGTGTGCAGACTTCTAGGTTGCAGCTCTGCAAATCACCTGAATAGGGTTGTACCTGAAAGCAGCCATGGAGGAAGCAGTATGTCTGGTGAAATGAGCCCCGAGCTCTACGGGATGCTTCCTACCAGCCAACCTAGAGCAGGGGTTGATGCAGGAAGTGATCGATGTGCCAACTGTTTGCTTAGCTGCTGGTCTGCCAGGTGCAAATTCAATGTAGATAAAGAGTTAGTGAGCCTCAACCCCAACTCCAGCTGTAAACCCCACACAGTAGGAGAGCACCCAAGGCAGGTCCAAAGAATGGAGCCTGCGGTCGGCCTCTAAAAATGGATTGTTAAAATAAACAGAAACGTTTATCACCTGGTTAAGATGGAACTCTGAAGCAACCTTCAAGAGGGGGACAAGGACTACCCTGTTCCTGTGGAAAACTAGATAAAGAGGCTGCACTGCGATCACCTGCAGCTTACTAGTCCTTCTGTCTGACGTGATCGTCACCAAGAAGGCAGTCTTCCACGACAGGTGTGACATCTCACACCTGTGCAAAGGCTCAAAAGGCTTGCCCACAAGCACTGCCAGTACCAGCAATAAGTCCCAAAGTGGTGATGGCTCATGTACTGGTGGAGACAAGTGGTCAAGGCCCTAAAGGAAGCAGTCGACCACCATTGCATGCATCACTGCTGGCATACAAGCCTGCGCCCAGTAGATGGCTGCCAGGTGCACCTTAAGGGTCATCAAATGCAGTCCCAACTGGGACAAGTACTAGGGGTACTGCAAGATGCTAGCCACAGGGCAGGCCTGGAGATCAAGCTCCTGGCCTGATATCAAATGGGAAACAGCTTAAATTTGAAGGTGTAACACCGGCAAGTCAACTCTTTTCAAGAAGCATCCACAGTGTCAGTGGCTCAGCAGGTAGCACACTAGCCTCTGAGGCCGGGAGATCAGAAGGCTGTGGGTTCTATCCCTACACCAGGCACTTGGGCTAAATCCCAAAACTAACACTGTAGTGCTGCATGAGGGGGGTGCCGCACTCCTGAGGTGCCGTTCTTTCGGATGAGACGTTAAACCGAGGTCCCATCTGCCTGTTCTGGTGGTAGTTCTGGTGGATGTTAAAGATCTCATGGCACTTCTCGAAAACAGCAGGGGAATTTCCCTGGTGCCCTGGGCTAAATTTCCATTCACTAAAAATACCAACAGCTTAATCCGGTTCAAGGTCGGTTGGCATTGATCTGTATGCCCCTCCTACGGGTCGTGCCTGAAAATAGGCAGAATCTGTCTAGTGCACTTACCCGGCCAACAAAAATGAAATAAACAAACATACTCCGAAAGACCCAGACACTGGAACTTTAGCCGCTCAGGAACCAGACTGTTTGGGTGCAGGGCCTTCCCCTGCTGTCTGGTCAGCAGATCTGGGAAAAGAGGCAATGACCACGGAGGCCTGCTGCTGGGGCTAAGGAGATGCAGGTACCAAAACTGGAGAGGCCAGTCCGGGGCTATGAGGGTCATCTGTGCCTTGTCCCTCTGCACTCTGACTACCACCTTGTGGATCAAAGGAAAAGGAAGACAGGCATACAGGAGGCCTGGGGCCCAAGACCTCATGAAGGCATTCCCCTTTTGTGTCCCGGACTATGGGTGTGTGCGTGTGTATGTGTGTATACAGAACAGCCTTAGTTTTGTGTTCTCCCAGGAGGCAAACAAGTCCACCAGAAAGGTGCCTGACTTGGAGTACAGGTGGTTCACCACCTCCTAATGCAAGGACCACTTGTGCTGAGAGCATCTGCCAGCTGACTTGTCTGCTCCTGCGACACGAACTGCCAGGAGATCTACACCTAGGCTGCATATGAGGGTCCAGGTGCAGAGGGTCTCCTGACACAACGGGAGTGCAATCCGCCCTGCCTGTTCAGGTAGAACATGGTCATGGTGTTATTCGTCTGGACTTGCACGACCTGACCCCTGACTAGAGGAGCAAAGTCCCAGTTCACTGAAGTCTGGCCACATGGTGTACTGACCACAAATGAAAACCTATTGCGATAGGTAAAGTTAAAAATGCAAATTACGTACCTATCGTAATTCTTGATCTTCCTGTGTATCTTCACCATTCATCACTTGGTGGGTGACTGGCCGGAGACAAACACCAGGTGGGAGCTTTTTTTTTTCTCCTCTAGGGTGAGGAGCTGTCACCACCTACAAGGCCAATACACTGCATGGTGCTTGCGGGTTGGCCAGAATCAGCCGATGGCTCCTCCTCCACCTCAGTTCTGCACAACAGAGAGACGGAGGGAAAAAGACGATAGAGACAAACGAGGGTGGGGCAAGAGAGTCAGAGTGTTAGTAAGAGGAAAGTATATAAACTGAAAAAGGAATAAGCTGACCAGAGGACAGAGGTGGAAGATCTGGGAGGGTATGGGCTGAAGGGTCCCCAGTCCCTGGATGGCCAGAATGGATAGGAAACGGAAAGAGGGGAGAGAGAGAGAGAGAGAGAGAGAGAGAGAGATACTAGGGGAGATTCTTAGAATGGCAGAGAAAGGGTAGATACTGTTGATGGGAGACCTGAATATGCCAGATGTTAACTGGAGCACATTTGCTGCAGCCACATCCAAGAGCAGTGCCATTCTTGATGCCCTACAGGTGGCAGGCCTCAGACAGCTAGTTTCGGAACCCACTCGTGAGGGAGCAATCTTAGACCTCGTACTCTCAAACGGGGCAGTGAGAGGATCTCAGATCTAGAAGTGGGTTGCCATCTGGGAACAAGTGACCATCAAACAGTGTGGTTCACGTTAAACTCAGCTACAGAGTCAAGCCATACAAAAGTGAGGGTACTGGACTTCAGGAGGGTTGACTTTGGCAAGATGGAGAGTGCCTCAGAAAAGCACTAGCAAACAGGCTAGGAGGAGGTGGAGCAACAATGGGGAATCATCAAAACTGCCATCACAGAGGCAACAAGCCTTTGTGTAAGCAAATAAACAAACCAAATGAAAGAAAAAGCCACTGTGGTTCTCAAAAGAGGTGGCTGTGAAAGTTAGGAAGAAAAGATAGCATTCCGAAGTATAAGAAAACACAGAAGGAGCAGGACAGACAGCTGTACCAGTTAAGGCTGAAGGAAGCAGGGAGGGAAGTCAGAATAGCAAAGGCCCAAACTGAGGAAAAGATGGCCAACTCAGTTAAGAAGGGATAAAACCTTTATAGGTACATCACGAGCGAAAAGACAAAGGGAGGGACAGTGAGGCTGAACAGAATGAACGTGGGTGGGCAGAGGGGACAGTGAAAAGCAGGGATACTGAATGAATATTTCTGCTCAGTATTCACAAAAGAGGAGGAGGAGGTGCCTAATCCAATTAACAGAAGCACTCTTGATGGGGGTCATCCCAGTCCTTTCACAGAAGAAAGGGTTCTGCAAGAACTCCTAAAACTGAAGGTGGACAAAGCAATGGGGCCTGATGGAATTCACCCCAAATTCTAAAAAGAATTAAGGGGGAACTAGTGAAACCACTGGCAACTCTTTTAATAAATCATGGGAGGATGGTGTGGTACCCGAGGACTGGAGGAAGGCGGATGTGATTCCCTTACAAAAGTGGGACCAAGACAGAGGCAGGGAAACTACAGACCTGTCAGTCTGACCTCTGTGGTATGGAAAGTGATGGAGTCACTGAAGGAAAGAACAGTTGAGTACCTAGAGGCCAGTGGCACAGGACCCAAGGCAGCATGGGTTCACAGTGGGAAGGTCATGTCAGACTAATCTAATAGATTTCTTTGACTGGGTGACCAAAGTAGTAGACCAGGGAGGGGCTGTGGACATGGCCTACCTAGACTTTAGCAAGGCATTTGACACAGTCCCACAGAAAAGATTAATAGTCAAATTAACCAGCCTGGGAGTGGGTTCCAGGGTGGTAGTCTGGGTAAAACATTGGCTGGACAACAGGACACAAAAGGTAATTGTAAATGGAGTCCACTCTGAAGAAAGAGGGGTTACTAGTGGGGTACCGCAGGGTTCAGTATTGGGTCCAGTCCTTTTTAATGTCTTCATATGACATTGCAGAGGGACTGAAGGAAAAGTATGCCTCTTTGCAGATGACACAAAGATCTGCAACAGGGTTGATACAAAGGAGGCGGAAAGGATGAGAAGGGACTTGGCAAGGTTGGAGGAATGGGCAGAAGTATGGCAGCTAGGATTCAATGCAAAAGAAGTGAAATAATGCACCTGGGAAACAAGAACCCAGGGAAGAATACATAATGGGGGAGGTAACAACAACAAAAAGGAAAGGACCTGGGGTAATCATATCAGATGACCTTAAGGTTAGCAAGCAATGTGAGAAGGCAGTAGGGAGGGCTGGGGGTATACTGGGATGCATAGGGAGAGGCATCAGCAGCAGAAAACAGGAAGTTGTTATGTCTCTGTACAGACAGCTGGTGAGACCCCATCTGGAGTACTGTGTGCAGTTCTGGAGACCCCATCTCCGCAAGGACATAGACAGGATAGAGGCAGTCCAGAGAAGGGTAACTAAAATGGTGCAGGGTCTGCAAGAGAAGTCGTATGAGGAGAGACTAAAGGAGCTTAATATGTATACTCTTGAGGAAAGAAGGGAGAGGGGGGACATGATAGAAACTTTTAAGTACCTCAGTGGAATCAACAAAGTCCAAGAGGGTAGCATCTTTCAGAAAAAGAGACATGCAAGAACAAAGGGACACAATTTCAAGATGGGGGGGCGCGGTTCAGGGGCAATGTGAGGAAGTATTATTTCACAGAGAGGGTAGTGGATGCATGGAACAGCCTTTCTGAGGGGGTTGTGGGGTCTAAAACTGTGGGAGAATTCAAGAATGCATGGGACAGACATAAGGCAATTCTTGTGGGGGGGTAGGAAGAAATAGGATGTTGGTTAACTAGGATCTGCTGTCTATCCTGTAGGTAGGGAAATGGGCAGACTAGATGGGCCAAGCGGTCCTTATCTGCAGTCAAAGTCTATGTTTCTATGAAGGACCAACGTCCAAACATTGGGAGCCTCAGATCTTGAAACCAGCAGAGCCTCCAGGGAAGCAGACAGCCCACACAGGAAGCTGCTACCGGTTTACTTACTGGAATCCCATTAGGGATAGGAGCATGGAGAAGGTCCCTCCCTCCTCCTCTCTCTAAACCCATGGCTGGAGGTGAGGATTCCTCACTCACCCCACCAGACCATTTTCCAAAGGAAGAACCCACAGGGTTCAAAGGGGAGGAGCGAGGATCCCACACATTAATGTATCCCTCCCATAGGGGAAGGAGAAAGAAAGAGGAAGAGAAATAGTAAAATAAGGGGAGTCCCCATCAGTCCCAACTCCCCCATCCTGGGGGACCCAAAGAGCCAGCGCACACCCAAAAGGGGTGGGCTGACCCTGGAGATCATCCCCAGGACTAGGGGGAGGGGCCCACCAGAAGTCCACCACTGGGCTAGTAGAAAAGCCCTACTTGCTCTCCTCCCAAAGGTTTTCCAGTCACCTCCTTGGATAGAGAGGGCTCCAAGGAAAAAAGGGGGAACCCAACGGATCCCAGAGGAGGAAGGAAAGCAGGGAGGGAGCACTGCCCAGGAACTGAGGCCTTGTGAGGGGATGGTTGGTGGGATTCAGGGATGAATGGTGAAGATACACAGGAAGATCAAGAATTATGGTAGGTATGTAATTTTCGTATCTTCCCTGTGTCAATTTTCACCATTCATCACTGGTGGGTGAGTACAAAGCCACCTCGAAGGGGGCCTAGTAATTCCCTGAGAGAATAGCAGCCCTCAGTCCCCCATGGGGGAGAAACGGGAGGGGGGGAGAGAATAGACCCCCCACCAGCCAGTTAGGCCTGGGACTGATCAGGGCGAGGCAGGGTCCCCTATCCCCTAGAGGAAGGAAAGTGCCCCTGAAGTTCCAGTCTCGCCCTGCGGGAGAAAAGACGGGCCCCCCAGAAGGAGGAAGCTATTACTCAATCAAACTTTGCAGAGTCAGGATCCGGGAAGGGGGTGGGGAGTCGATCGCGGACTGGACGTCAATGTAGGTAAGTGTATCCAGTCACGTCAATCCCATAGTGGGATGAGGTAGAGAGCTTGGAGACCCCTAGGGTGCGCAGTACCAATGCTGGCAGTCCACGGGGGCTGGAACTGTGGCAGATGGAAGCTGCCAGGCACTGTATGATGCCTCCTGGAAGGGGACTGGCCAGGAGGGGACTACCAAATGGTGTGATGAACAACATATACCATTCCTAGAACTCCTGTTACAGGTGAGTAACCTGTATTTCTAGGGACATGGATATGTTGTTCAATCCACACTTATTGGCAGACTCCTAGCAGTTCTCTGGGAGGAGGGAGGCAAGGCACATACCCCCAATACTTACTTGGGAAATAAGGACTGGAGAACCGAGGCCCCAAAACCAGCATCCCAGCGTGACTCAAGGTCAATGTGGTAGTGGGTAATAAAGGTATGTGCCGACTTCCAGGTAGCAGCCCTGCAGATATCCTGGATAGGGACGTCCCTGGAAGCAGCTACCCATGCAGCGGTATGGCGGGTAGAATGAGCTCTATCCCTTTGGGAGGCCTCCGTGTCTGGCCAACCTATAGCAGAGATTTATGCAGGAGGTGACCCACCTGCTTATCGCGCAGCTTGGCTGCAGGTCTGCCAGGTGCGGCTTCAGCGAGGGTGACAAACAACTAGCGAACCTCTCCCTGAACTTCAGCCATCCACTCCTTATAATAAGCGAGAGCTCGTCTAGGGTCCAAAGTATGGAGCCTATATTCGGCCTCCGAGGTGTGACTGGGGTAGAACACCGGCAGAGTCAACACCTGGTTAAGGTGTAACTCCGACATCACCTTCGGAAGGAATTTCGGGTTGGGGCGCAGGACAACCTTGTCCCTGTGCAAGACCAGATAAGGAGACTCTATGGAAAGCGCCTGGATCTCTCCCATCCTTCTGGCTGACGTGATAGCCACCAAGAAGGCGGTCTTCCACGACAGGTGGGAAATATCGCTCCTGTGCATCAGTTCGAATGGCTTGCCCATGAGCTTGGCCAATACCAGCAGTAGATCCCATGGAGGTGGAGGTTCACGCACCGGAGGGGAAATGTGGTCAAGGCCTTGAAAAGCACCCGACCAACTTTCTCCTGCTCCACCGACTGCTTCCCGGCCCGCGCCCGGTAAGCAGAGATGGCTGCTAGGTGCACCTTAAGGGTCGTCGACCGAAGCCCTTGCTGAGAAAGGGACTACAGATAGTCCAGAATGCTTGCCAAGGGACAGGCAGAAGGGTCCAAGCCCTTCCCCTGACACCAAATGGAGAATCTCTTCCATTTGAAGGCATAGCATTTTCTGGTCGACTCCTTACGGGATGCCTCAAAGACGTTGAGGACCTCGTCAGAAAGACCCAAGGCCTGGAACTATAGCCGCTCAGGAACCAGGCCATCAGGTGCAGGGATTGAAGGTCCAGATGGAATACCTTTCCCTGGTTGACTGAGATCAGGTCCGGGTGGGCTGGAAGCCGCCTCGGGAGCCTGAAGCTGAGGCGAGGAGATCCGGATACCAGAACTGGCGGGCCAGTCTGGGACTACCAGAATCACCTGCGCCTTGTCCCTCCTCGCCTTGAGAAACACCTTGTGGATCAAGGGAATGGGGAAAGGTGTAGAAGAGGCCCGGGTCCACGGCCTCGAGAAGGCATCCCCCTGCAGTGAGCCCTGCTGAGGGGGGTGGGCATGGAACAGACTCAGCTTCGCATTCTCCCTGGAGGCAAACAGGTCCACCTGAGGTGTGCCCCAGTGGGAGAACAGATCTTGTACTACCTCCGGCAGGAGAGACCACTGTGAGACGCAGTCCCTATCCGGCTTAGGGCATCGGCCAGGGTGTTGGAGGCCCTGCCACGTGAATGGCTAGAGATCCGCCTCAGGCTGCGCAGAGGACCATATGTGGAGAGCTTCTTGCATAACAGCATGGAGTGCGCCCGCCTGGCGGTTCAGATAGTACATGGTCGTGGTATTGTCCGTCTGGACCTGAATCACTTGACCCCGTAGAAACGGAGCGAAGGCGGTGAGAGCTAGGCGGACCACTCAGAGCTCCAGCAGGTTGATATGGCATCAGGACTCCCGGGGGGACCAGAGGCCATGCGCTCTGTGCTCCCCCAGATGGGCACCCCAACCCATCAGAGATGCATCGGTCGATAGAGAGACCGTCGGCTCGGGGCGGACGAACGGGATGCCCTCCTGCAGATGTGTCGGAATGGTCCACCACTGGAGAGCGTTCCACATCTCCTGGGTCACTGTCACAGGCTGGTCCAACGGATCGCAGTGCTGTGACCACTGGCTGGCCAGTCCCCATTGAAGGGGACGCATGTACCAACGGGTCCAATGGACCACGCTGGTGCAGGCCGTCATGAGGCCCAGGAGGCGCAGGAAGTCCCGGGCAGGGTGCGACTGCCCAACCAGAAATGATTGGGCAAAGGAGGAAAGAACCTCGCCCTTGTCCTGGCCGGGAGCCGAGCTCTAGCTTCAAGAGAATCGGCTCTGCCCCATGAAGAGTATCACCTGCTTCAGCATGAGTCTGACTCTGGCCTCGCTTGATGAGGAGGCCAAGCTGAGAGCAAACCTGGAGGGCCAGATCTCTGGACCGCTCCACCTCTGTTCTGGAGGGGCTGCAATCAGCCAGTTGTCCAGGTAGGGGTACACCTGGACCCTTCGGCGCCGCAGGAATGCTGTCACCACTGCCATGCATTTGGTGAAAACCCTGGGAGCTAGAGAGAGGCCGAAGGGCATGGCCTGGAACTCGTAAAGGGAACCCTCCGCTCTGAAGTGGAGGAATCTCTGATGAGACGGACGGATCGGGACGTGAAAGAATGCGTCCTGGAGGTCCAGGGAACAGAACCACACGCCTCGTTCCAAGGATGGTATTATCTGAGCCAGAGTGACCATCCTGAAGGTCCGAGACCTTAGGAACCTGTTTAGGTCGTGCAGGTTGAGGATGGGGCGCCAGCCCCCTGTCCGTTTGGGGACCAGGAAATACCTGGACACAAACCCCGGGTCTGGAGGAGGATCCGCCACCTTCCTGATCACCTCTTTTTCGAGGAGCAGAGCAATATCGGCTCGGAGGGCCGACAGCGAGGCTGCGGACCCCGTGGCCCCCCAAGGGGCAACGGCTCGAAAGGGAGGAGCCTGCTCGAACTCCAGAGGCAGGCCTTTTCCTACCACCTCCAACACCCAGCGGTCCGTGGTGATAGGGGACCAGGCGGAAAGGAAGTGGCGGAGCCGTCCCCCCACGGGAGGAACCCAGAGGGGAGTGACGAGGCTGGGGGCGGCACCCCTCAACCCATCACTGGGCAGGCTTGGAGGAGGAACCGGCCGAGGGACCTTCTAGGCCTTTACCTCCTAGCTTCCTGTTGGAGGAAGCCGCCGGCTTGGGTTTGGGACACAAGCGGGAGCCTGCTGGCCCTGATGCTGGTGCTGTTGGGCCGGTTGAGCTGCAGGGGCCGAAGGACGAAAGGACTTATGCTGTTGCTGACAGCGGCCTTTGTCCCTCTGGGCGGAAGTGACCGAGTCCAGAGCGCATTGACTTTTCGATCCGGCTGGAGGTGTTCCTCCACCCAAGGCCGAAGAGGTCAGTCCCCAAGAAGGGGGACGTCTGCTAACGTCTGCTGGGTATCTGCCGTGAAGGTGGATATCCTCAGCCACGCCCTGTGGTGCATGGCCACCGCAGCCGCTACTGATCTGGCACAGGAATCACCTATGTCCAGAGCAGTCTGAAGCTGCTGCTTCGCCACCGCCTTACCCTGGTCACGCACCTGACGGACCGTGGTCTGCAGGTCGGCCGGGAGATGAGGGACAACCTCATCCAGGGAGCCCAAGAGGGCGTGGGAGAAGTGTGCCATCAGCACGGCCGAGCTGGCCTGTCGGAGGTCGAGGGATGACGCAGCGCGACATCCCTGCGCCCAGCAAAGTTCAGCTTTTTGGACTCTTTATCAGGGGGCTTATCCACGTCCCGAGCATTACCGGAACGCCGGAAGACGCTGTCAGTGATTAGCCCCTCGGCAGAGGGGTGCTCCGAGAAACCGGGCAAAGAGCCGGTAGGGACCGCATACTTCCTGGCCATCCTGGCTGAGGGCGCAGGACAGGAAGCAGGCCGCTGCCAGAGCTCCAAGGCTGGGTTGACAATGGCCTCAGCCACTGGAAAGGCCTCCGTTGGGGAATCCCCTCAGTCCAGTATCTCCGTCAGGGGATACTTTGCCTGTTTGGACACGGGCTCAAGCTGCATCCCGGTGGACTCCGAGATGAGTCGAAGCAGACCCAAGAAGGACGATGGGCTATCGTCCAATGACTGGCCCCCCGGAGGACTCCAGGTCGACCTGCCTGGAGAACAGGGAGGAGTCGTCATCGGATTCCGAAGAGTCTGCGAAGAGCTGCCTCGGCCCTGAGCCACCCTCCACCTGCCGAGCATGGTCGGGAGTGAGGGTGACCGACAACCTGTAGGGCAAGCCATGACCCGACCGAGAATCCTTGGTCGGAGCCCCAGACTTCGGTTGTGGAGGCGGAGGTTCCACCACAATTGGTGGAGCAGACGGTTTCGGCCGAACAACCGGCCCTGGAACAGGCAACTTGACTGGGGCGAACGGTTGCTTCAGTCGTTTGGGCGACAGCCACTTGATGGCCGGGGGCTGAACCGGAGTCGGTTTAGACCCAGACAACAGTAACTGCTGCCACATAAGGTCCTCGTAGCGTCGACGTAATTTACGCCGAAGCCTCCCCTCATCCGAGGAAGAGGACGAGGAGGAACAGTGTCACCGCTTACTTCGGTACCGAGACCAAGACCGCCGATGTCGGCAGGAACGGCTTGACCGAGATGAAGTCCGAGACCGAGACCCTCGGGGGCACAGAGGGCAGGTCTGGGAAGGGGCGGAGGACACCCACTCTTCCCTCGGCTCGGGCACCTTAACTGGGACCGCGGCCCCGGCGCAGGGCAGATCTCGGTCTCCACCGCTGGAACCGATGAAGGTGGGTTGTCGGCTTCACCAGTCGACAGCCCGTTCCAACGGATCGAGAAAATCTTGACTGCATTGACGGGAGTCTCGGCAGGCTGGCCTGACGGGGACACCGTGAAGCCAGCGGCCTGAGCTGCAACTGGATCAAGTCGACGGTCCGCTGTCCGGAAGGAGACCTCTCCGCCTCCCATGAACGCCAATGGTGGGACTTACCTCTTCGACTCTTCTCTTGGGCCGAGAAGAATGTCCCAAGGCCCCTCCCTTGTGGAAAGGAACTGACAAAAGCTCCTTGAACAAGCCGAATATGGGAACTCAGAGAGAGCGGGATAAATGCCGTGGCCGAGGAGGAGGAAGATGCGGCCTGGGCCGCCTCCTCCTCGATGCCGATCATCTGCTCGAGCTGCTCAGCCGAGCCAGCTGCCGCGGACACCGCCCAACGAGTCTCTTTGGATTTTACCAGTGGGTAACGCTTCTCGGGGCACCCAAGCTTCAATCGGGCATTGCGGTCTTCCAGGACGGTGGCCCAAAAAGCAGCACAACTCGCAGGCCTGCGGGTTGTGGTCTAGGCCTAGGCAGTAGACGCACGTGGAGTGCGGATCCGTCCTGGACATTTTCTGCCCGCAAGGGCACCTCCGAAAACCAGGAATCAATTTGTCCATCGCAGCCGCGAGGGAAGATGAAGACTGAAGTTTAGAAAACTTCAAAACTAGTTTCGTATGAACCGAAGAGTTAGGATCCAGTCTAAAACGCAGAGCGCTAAGGAGGGAACCTGAGCTTCCAAGCAGTAAGGAAGATCTGGCGTCATGGGGCGGAGCAGAGAGTTTTACCACCCGGGTGGGTGGGAGGAGCCAGCTTGAAGACCTTCTGGCGACAATTAAAGTGGCAAGGAACCTGCCAATAAGCGTGGATTGAACAACATATCCATGTCCCTAGAACTAAAACTTTAAAACAGAAAAGACTCGAGGCCACTAAGAAAAGGAACGATCTTACCAGCAAACTTCAATAATGGCGCTGAGTGGATGGCAGAACCGAGGCGGAACTCAAGTTGTGCCAGGAAATGGCTCCAAGGCTTCGGGAGATACGGCTCTGAGGGCAACTCCGATGAACTAGGCCGCATTGGTGTACCAAAATTTCACTTGCTGCAGGCAAGGTGCTGTCTTGATGGCAGAAGAAGAGAGCTGAGGAGGAGCCAACGGACGTTTTTGGTCAACCCGTGAGCACCACACAGTGCATCGGCCTCATGGTTGGTGCCAGCTCCTCCCCCTAGATAAAAAAAAAAAGCTCCTGCGGGGTGCTTGTCTCCGGCCAATCACCCACCAGTGATGAATGGTGAAGACTGACACAGGGAAGATATACATTTATTACAAATGCTAACAACGCACACAGCAGCACCCTCTCTCAGCACACCCTCTCTCAATTGCCAACATTTCACGTCATACTGATGCTTTTTCAAGGCATGGCTACCTGTTCAAAAAGGGACTGTTTATAAGTCACCTCCTTAAAGTTGCAGTGTACACTACTGACGGCATCACACATTGCCATATTAACAAACAGCCCATCCAGAATGCAAACCTAATAATCTAACATTTCACATATACACACACACACAAAAATGTTATAAATTTATACAAACCCTGCGTTATCTAGACAATGTTTTTCCTTCAAGAAAGGTACTAAGCTAAATATTTCATTTAGTCCACTCTCACCATCTGTCCGTAAAATGTATTGCCACTCGCTTTCACACTGCAGTAATTTATTGTCCAGATCCCACCCCGCTCCAGTGAATATTCAGTGCAATTTTTTCCAATCCCTGTAAAGTAAAGCAATGTCCCTGTCCCTTCTCCACAACATGTAAGGCCAAAACATTTTATCTTGTTTCACAATACTTCTCAAATGTTCAGAGATTCTTATTTTAAATGACCTTTTTGTTTTTCCTACCTAAAAGTCTTGGCACACACAACTTGCTACACAGCCCACATTCTTAGTACAGAAGTTAATAAAATGTCTATTTTCAAATGCCTGTCCTGAGATTGGATGAATAAAGATTGTACCTGCATGCACATGTTGGCAAAAAGTACAGTTACCGCATCTATGGGTTCCCTTGGGTAATGTATCCCGTGGTTGATGTTCCACAGTGGTGTAGAGACTTCTAGTCACCATACTAGCAATATTTCGTTCCCGACGGCATACCATACGAGGGGGATCTCTCACAAACTGTTCCAACTTGGGCTCCATGGTCAGTATGTCCCAGTTCTTGTGCAAAATCTGCCTGATCATGTGACTCTGAGGTGTGAATTCTGAAATAAAATTCAAATGATTATTATGGTCTCTTTGAGTCCTATTACTTAACAGGCTCTCCCTGTCCACATTATCAACTGTGCATTTAGCCATCTCCACACTAGATCTATCATACTCTCTCGTGTGAAATCTCTCACATAAAGTGTCGGCATCTCTAGTGTAATCTTCTGGTGCACTCGTGTTTTGTTTTAGTCTCATAAACTGCCCTTCTGGTATGCTTTGCACCAGATGTTGTGGATGGCAGCTGTCATACATTAACAGGGCATTTCGATCTGTATCTTTCCTGTGCAAATTAATTTGTATACCTCCATAACCATCTGACTCAATAGTTAAGTCCAGAATCTCAATTTTATCTTTATTGCTCTTCACAGAAAACTTCAAATGTGAATTTGTAAATTCCAAATAAGCTATGAATTCTGTTAAGGACCCCCCCCCCAAGAGAATGTCATCAATAAAATACAGATGCAAATACTTGCTGTTTTGTTGGTTTTAATTGAAAAGGTACTACACTATAAAACCTTTGTTTTTAAGGATCAGTTTTACCTGCAAATCAAAGGCATGGCAATGGGGGCCTCCTTTGCACCCCACCAAACTATGCTAATGTCTATTTCTCACAATGGGAGAAGCAATTTGGGGTACCTGACTTGAACCCTTTTAAAAAGTATCTGTAACGTAGTTTTAATGATGACATTCTTTTGGTGTGGGGGGGGGAGGCCTTCAGCGGCCTTGACAGAATTCGTAGCTTATTTGGAATTTACCAATTCACATTTGAAATTTTATATGAAGCGCAATAAAGATAAAATTGAGTTTCTGTACTTAACTATTGAGAAGGATGGTTATGGGGGTATAAAAACTAATTTGCACAGGAAAGATACAGACTGAAATGCCCTGTTAACGTATGACAGCTGCCATCCACGACATCTGGTACAAAACATACCAAAAGGGCAGTTTATGAGACTAAAATGAAACACGAGTGCGGCACCAGAAGATTACATTACAGATGCAGACACCTTATGTGAGAGATTTTATGCAAGAGGGTATGACAGCTCTAGTGTGGAGACAGCTAAATGCGTAGTAGATAATATGGACAGTGAAAGTCTTTTAAAGAGCTGTTGATGCCTTAAAAAAAACTTTGAAAAACATAATAATTAGGTACAATTCAGCTTCCATTCCATATATATTCTAAAGATTCCTCCTCCCCAGTATTTACTACTATGGACATTTGCATGAATGCATGATCTTTATTCCTCAGGGTTCATCTACCTCAACAGCTGACTCCCTATTTCAAATCATAATCCTTTGTTGTGACATCACAGTCTGTTGCCATGGGAGTAACTATGATGTCACAAGCGGTGTATTATGACCTCAAGTTGGGAGACAGCAACAGGAATAGATGAACTCTTCAGGGGCAAAATCCTGGTTTCAAGCAAATAACCCTCAGTAATAAATAACTGGGAGGAGGGATAGAGAACTAATGTGAACTACAAGCTGGACTGCATCTAAATATATGTTTTGGGAAAGTTCTCCTGAAGGCGTCGGTTGCTCTTTAAGTAATAGGACTAGAAGAGACCATAAATGAAAATTACGTACCTACCATATTTCTTGATCTTCCTGTGTATTTCCACCATTCATCACTGGTGGGTGATTGGCCGGAGATGAGCACCCTGTGGGAGCTTTTTCTTCCTTTTTCTAGGGGGTGAAGCCAATGCCGCCCATGAGGCCAACGCTCTGTGTGGCGCTCCCGGGTTGGCCAGAAACGGCCGTTGGCTCCTCCGCCACCTCAGTTCTGCATGCAAGAGACACAGAGGGAAAAAGAAGATAGAGAAAAATGAGGGTGGAGCAAGAGAGCCTGAATGACAATAAAAGGAAAAGATATATACTGAAAAAGGAATAGGCCGACCAGAGGATAGAGGAGGATCTGGGAGGGTGTGGGCAGAAGGGCCCCTAGTCCCTGGATGGCCAGAATGGACAGGAAAGGGAAAGAGAAGACAAAGAGAAAGAGAGAGAGAGAAATAAAGGGAGAGGGATGGAGAGGAGGGACCAGCATCCACACATTGGGAGCCTCAGATCTTGAAACCAGCAGAGCCTCCAGGGATGCAGACAGCCCACACATGAAGGTCCTACTTGAGCAGAATCCCGGTTTACTGGAATCTCGTTAAGGAAAGGAGCATGGAGAAGATCCCTTCCTCCTCCCACTAAACCCCTGAGGGTGGAGACCACCCATCGGTGAGGACTCTCCTCCTCCCACTTACTATTTTCCAGGAAGAACCCACAGGGTTCAAGGAGGGAGGAGCGAGGATCCCACACATTAATGTCTCCTCCCGTAGGGAAAGGAGACAGGAAGAGGAATAGTACAATAAGGGAGTCCACGCCAGCCCCAACCTCCCCATTCTGGGGACTCAAGAGCCGCGCACTCAAGAGCATATCACCCAGGACAAGAGGGAGAG
The DNA here is from genome assembly GCA_016271365.2 of Neoceratodus forsteri. NCBI lineage: Eukaryota > Metazoa > Chordata > Ceratodontiformes > Ceratodontidae > Neoceratodus > Neoceratodus forsteri. Next base: position 44,116,507 of record JADMNL010000025.1, on the reverse strand, counting down.
GTGACACCAGATGCCCCCACTAGACTAGAAGGAAAGCCTTACTTGCTCTCTTCCCAGAAGTCTTCCAGTCACCTTCATGGATAAGGAGGGTTCCAAGGAAAAAAGGGGAAACCCAATGGATCCCCGAGGAGGAAGGCGAGCAGGAAGGGGGGATTACCCAGGAACTGAGGCCTTGTGAGGGGAAGGTTGGGATTCAGTGATCAATGGTGAAGATACACAGGAAGATCAAGAATTACGGTAGGCACATAATTTTCATATCTTCCCCGTGTCAGTCTTCACCATTTATCACTGGTGGGTGAGTACCGAGCCCCACTGAAGGGGGCCCAGCAGTTCCCTGCAGCCCCCTATGGGGGAGACATGGGGGGGGGGGAAGAGACCCTTAACCGGGCAGTTAGGCCTGGGACTGGTCAGGGTGAGGCAAGGTCCCCCGTCCCCTGGGGGAAGGAAGGTGCCCCTGCAGTTCCCGTCCCACCTTGCGGGAGAAAAGACTGGTCCTGGGAAGGAAGGGCCATTACTCTACGCCGGGCCAAGGGTGACAACCGTGAAAGGAAAAGCCATGCCATCCGCCTAATGCAGACTGCTGTCCCTGCAAGTCGTGAAACAACTTCATTGGCGTTGTAAGATGCCCTTGACTGGTGCCTTGCCAGCTCCATACCTATAGCAAAGAGGGCTATGGCTTGCCGGGTAGCCTCCGAATCGGGCAGCGATGCCAGTGCCTGGCCCAGCATCATCCACAGATGCCTGTTGTGGGCAGCGTGGTGCACCTGATGTGAAGCAATGGAAAGTATCATCCGCACAGAGAACACTCTCCATCCCAGATGATCGAACTCCACAGAGTCAGGATCCAGGGGTCAGTCAAGGACCAGATGTCCATGTCTGGTAGGGGCATCCAGTCATGTCAATCCCATAGTGGGATGAGGCAGAGAGCCTGGAGACCCCTTGGGTGTGCAGTACTGACGCTGGCAGTCCACGGGGGACTGGAACTGTGGCAGATGGAAGCTGCCAGGTGCTGTATGACGCCTCCTGGAAGGGGATAGGCCGGGAAGGGGGGACCACTAAATGGTGAGTCCCAAACTCGCCCAATAAGGCTTGTGTCGTAAGCTCGGTATTGTGATGGGCTAAATAGGAAATATGCAGGTCCTTGACCAGCCTTGCCAGGAAACGCTGATACTGGGCTTGATCAGCATCAGAGGACAGGTGGACAGATGGCTTCTCTTCCTCAAGGGAGGAAGAGGAGAAGGCAGAGGAACCTGTGGAGTCAGATTCCGACTACTGAGGGGGATCTCATCAAAAGACCTGTTCGTCCATGGCCCTAACGTACTGGGGGAAGTCCGCAGCCCAGGATCTGAACTGTTCCTAGGTCAAAGGCCCTGGATGCAAAGGCACAGGGGAAACTGGCCACCATACGTGATGCACCTCTGCCAGGGCTAGAAGACCTATCAGGCGATCCTGGAAGAACAGGAAAGTAGGTCTGCAGAGTCACCGTCCTGTGGAGAATAGAAAAATGGTTGGGACTGAGCCCTGTAGGGGAAGCTTCCCTATGAGGGGACCAGGGCCGCATGGATCCAGAAGGGCGGTCCCCAGCCCCACCCTACAAGGACTCCCTCGAAAGAGATGAGGGAGAGAACTTGGGCTCAGCACTGAGGCTCCTCCCCAAGCCCCAGAAGGCCACAGAGGAGTGCTGCAGACCCTCGCCCTGTGACCTCTAACCTGCCGACTCAGAGGAAGACCTTTACCTCGGACCCTGTGCCAAAGGACCCCCTCCCCACCTCCGCGGGCTCCCAGAGGAGAGTTCAGGAGGAGAGGGAGCTGGTCTTGGCCTCTAGAGAGGGGTGCCAAGGAACAGCAGCCGAACCCTTCCCCAAAGCCTGCACCACCCCACCTGTAGCAACGGGGCTGCCATCAGCCCAGGGGGTTGGCGCCGGTGCACAATCACCGGAGCCACTGGTGAGGGCACTTGGGAAGGTACAAGAGTGCTAGGCTGTGGAGAACCTTCCGACTCTGATGAGTCAGGCTGCCAGTCCAGGTCAGCCTCTGGATCATCTGGCTCTGGAGAGGAGATCCAGAAGAGCTCCAGACTGATGGCCCCAGGGGTTCTCTCACTGATGGTGCTGCAGGCCAGCACTGCACTCCTTGCAGCACCACCCTGATCACCGGAGCCATGAAAGGAGAAGCCGTGGGCCCCAACAATGGGGGAGCCTGCACCTCTGAGGAGGTGCCTGCCAGGACAGTGCTCCTGGCACCGCGGTAGAGACCTCCTCCATGGCAAGGCTGGAAGAAGAGGAGGCATCCTCTTCACTGGACTGTGTAGGCCTGGGAAGGTACCAAGAGGAAGGGCCAAGGGTCTTACACTTGGACCGATGAGAGCGACGCCAGTCCCTGAAAGTTGGCAGGGACCCTGCCAACCTTCAACGCGCGGTGATCCAGAACATGGCGGTTCACAGAGAAGCAAGTGTCACAGGTGTCCCTGTTATGCTGGGGTCCAAGGCAGGAGAGGCAAACATCATGCCAGTCGGTAATGGAGATTTGCCGGCCACAGGGACACCAATGCATAGGAGGCCGGCCTGTTTTAGACGAACATCTCTTGTCCAGAGGACCAGGCATTATGCGACGGTAACTAAACTTCAAAAACAGAAAAGACTCGACGCCATTAATAAAATGGAAAGATCTTACCGGTAACTTGAAAAATGGCACAGAGTGGATGGCAGAACCAAGGTGGAGTTGAGCGGTGCCAGGAACTGAAATGAGGCGTCGAGAAGGACAGCTCCGAGGAGCGACTCTGAGGCTTTGTGGGTTGACACCGGAGAACTAGGTGACAATGCTGCAGATGAGAAAACGAGCTGCAGGTGAGGTGCTGTCTCTATGGCGGGAGAAGCAGAACTGAGGTGGAGGAGAAGCCAACAGCCGTTACTGGGCAACTCGCGAGCAACACGCAATGCGTTGGCCTCGTAGGTAGTGCCGATGGCTACTACCTCCTACAAAAAAAAAAAAAAAAACCCAGCTCCCATGGGGTGCTTGTCTGTCCAATCACCCACCAGTAATGAATGGTGAAGGTGGACACAGGGAAGATCATATGTTAGCACCTGTTCACAGTGTAGCTGCCCGCATCCACAACACAGCCCACGGTCTGTGGTGCATCCTCCCCTACCTACCCACCCACCTTTCCCTCAGTGAGGCATGACTGTGCAGCGTGTACTCACTAACAAGGTGTCCACTGGGAATCTGGCTGCCTTCAAATGCTTGAGTGTCTCAAATTGTGACATATGATGGTGTCGTGGGCACTGCTGGGGTACCGTACCAGGACACTGGTGATGCATCTAGCTGCATCGCACGCCACCTGGCAATTGATAGAATGGTATCCCTCCCTCTTGAGGTAGGTATCCACCCCATCACCAGTGGGTGCCCGGATGGCAACATGGGTGCAGTCAATGGCACCAAGTACTGCAGGAAGGTGCACAACCCTATAGAACTTCTGCATTGTTTGTGTGGTCTGCTGTTGTGCTGGGAAATATGATGAGCATGCCAGCATATGGCAGCAGGGCATCTAGAACTTGGGCCAGCAGGCATGAGGTGGCAGACTGTGACACACCAATGGTATCACCCACCGGTGTCTGAAATGACCCGCTGGCTAGGAAGCACATCACAGCTGTCACCTTCTACTCGACTGTCATGCAATGACTGCACTAGGTGTCACTGCACAGCTGCTCATGCAGGAGCTTGCAGAGCTGCCATAGCACGGCCCTTCTGACAAAGGACTGGCCCACCAGATGGCCCTCAGTGAGGGTCTCGAAGGAATCTCATGGCCGGTACCATCTGTGTGCAGCATATCGCCTCTGTGGCCTATGGAGTGGCCCAGGGTGGCCTTCCTCCCTCTCCATCTCCTCCATGGCCTGTTGCATTAGGATCAGCATGTAAATGTTGAATATAGCCATTTCTGCTCTGGCTGCAGTGTCACCGCCCGCCTCTAGAGTCTGCCCAGAGTAAGTCAGCCTTTTTATAGGTGGTATTTGCGCCATGCAATGATGTCACGCAAGCTTACTTTGTGTGGCACTAACTCGCTGAATATAGCATAGCTCCTGTATTCATGGCCATGCCCTTCTCTTTGCCTGGAGCATAAATTATCTGTCTGTGCTGTGCCGTTTCAGTTTGTTCACACTAATCGGGCTTTTGTTCATGCTAATCGGGCTTCTGAATACAACACAAGCACACAAAGCATGCACAATCTGTTTGCCCACAGGGCAAAATTTTAATACTGGGCCCCAGGTGTTTTGATTCTGATAGGTAGGGGAGTTGAATTTCATCTAACACGCCATGCTGAAGATCAAAAGAGTTACTTTCTTATAATACATGGTTTGATAAGGGAGACAAAAAATTCACATTTGTAAACAATGGAATGGCAGCCATGAAATACTTACCCATATTCTCTCCCAACTGACCCCTTTTTTTAAAACTAATTTCTATTGTGGAAAGGAAAAAACATCATACATTACTATATAGATGTATGTATGTATATATACATATATAGTGGGGTTATGGGATAGTAATTACAATGTGTTGAAATTTGTTGTGCCTAAGGCAGGCTCATGCAATATATGGAACTTTATAACAGTCTCTTTGGTCCCTCGAGCAACTGTACAAAGGGCGAAGAAAGAAAAAATTACTCACTTTAGTAATCTTGTTTCTTCCAAGGTATTCTTCAATATGCTCAACTCTTGCAGTCAGCCTCCTGTGCTGAACTGCCCCGAAAAAAAATGGAACTTAAGCAAATGATGGAACACCCATTGGCTCATGCCACCATTCAAACTGCTGCCCTTACCAACTGCTGCGTTCTATAGCGCTCAGATTCACTGGAGCCTATGGGGAAAGATCCCCTAACTAAGCTATCCTAATAATACTAAAAAAAATTTAAACAAAAAAAAATTCCCACATAACATGTTCCTTAACAGTCACATAGGACCAAAAAAGGGGAAAGAAAACAACACCCATCTGGGTTCAAAACTTACAGCACAACTAGGGTATAAACCTCTTTTTAAAACAAATCCAGCTGTTGCGCAGAGGCCCCTGGGAGGTAGGGAGAGAGAGTTAAGCATATTGAAAAATACCTTGGAAGAAACAAGATTACTAAAGCGAGCAATTTTTTCTTCTAACTCCAGGAATTCTTCAATATGCTTAACTCTTGCAGACTACAAAGCAGTACCTTTGGAGGAGGGTACAGGACCTACTTAGGAAATAGGCTCTGCAACACTGTTGTGCTAAACCTGGCATCACTTCGGGACTGAGTATCCAAGCAGTAATGCTTTTTAAAAATGTGCACTGTTCTCCATGGAGCTGCTTTACAGATTTCCAAAGGGGAATGTCTCTGGCTGTTGCAGTTGTAGCAGCTGTACCCCTTATGGAATGGTCCCTCAGGTCTACTGGAGGCTCCTTACTAGCCTTAGTGCAACAGAACTGGATACACTGTACTACCCAGCATGAAACAGTCCTTTTTGTGGCTGGTTTTCATTTTTCCACATCCCCATAAGCCAGGAACAGCTGCTGTCCGTGGGCCTTTGTATGGTCAATATGGTAGCGAAGAGCTCTTTGGACATCCAGGCTATGTAGCCTGCGCGTCCCTGAACTGGAGTGTTCAGTAAAGAAAACTGGCAAACTGACTGACTGGTTCAAGTGGAAGTCAGAGACTACCTTTGGCAGGAACCTTCTGTTAGTCCTCAGAACCACCTTGTCACTGTGGAAGGGGATATAATTCAGTTCTGTACACAGAGCCTGTAGTTCACTAATCCATCTGGCTGAAGTGACAGCAACCAGGAAGACAGCTTTCCAGGTTGCAAATTTCACATGTGCTGTAGCCATAGGCTCAAATGGAGGTTCCATGAGTTCATTGAGGTCCCGTGCTGGCACCGGTTCCCTATGGGGAGGGTGCAAATTGACCAATCCTTTGAAAACTTCTTAAAAATAGAGTTGGATGCCGTGGAAGAAAAAATTACTCACCTTAGTAATCTTGTTTCTTCCAAGGTATTCTTCTATATTCATAACTCTCTGCAGTTAGCCTCCTAAGCACAGCTGCCCAAAGAAAATGGAACTATATGCAAATAACAGAACTATCATTGGCTCATGACACATATTCAAACTGCTGCCTTCATCAGCTGCAATGTTTCATCAACGTATCAGATATCTAAGGAGCATACAAGGCAACCTATACTAAGACTATTTATTTATTTAAATTTTGGTGACTGGGTAGGCCCACTGAGACCAAAACAGTCCCTTTTTCAGGGGTGACCTGGAATTACATACATCTATAAACATAAAATACATACATGTAATTTCACAATTAACAGTCAATATAGACATACTGACCCAGTCAAGGATACAGTGGCAGGTTAATTACAATCAGCATCAACAGGAGTAGAAGAACTATTATGCACAAGACAGTCACAGTCAAATTGATGTCCCAATACGTTTAGATCAGAAGCAGGGAGTCGGTAGACTCAGCGGTAGCGGTTGCAGAGGCTCAGTTCCAACAGGTGGGCTTTAAGACCCTTCTTGAAGCCCCCAAAGAAGGTACATTCCTGGAGACTGCTAGGGAGACCATTCCAGATAGGAGGGATGAAGGCAGCATAGGCCCGGAGTCCTAGGGAAGTCCTAACACTGGGGATATGGAGAAGCTGGCGGCCAGAGGATCTTAAGTGTTCTCCCATTCTTTTTGGGAGCTCATGTGTTAATTAGGCTAGGAGGGGCGCCATTTTGCTGGAGCTTAAAAGCAAGGCACAGTGATGGATCTGATAATCTGCCGTTTAGAGAAGGCCACCTTAGAGGAAATAGTACCTTGCAGTGATGCTCCCATTGTGGCAACCCTGCAGTGAAACGCCCTATCCTGTGATACAGTATTTTTAGCCTTTGCATTTCAGAACTTCTTACAGAATGTAGCAAAGGGGCCCCATATAGCAAGGTTGGTAGAAGTGTACCAGTGGAAACCTTGAGTTTGGATTCACGAGTGAGAAAAGGGATCAGGCGATATAACAGGCCTAACTTTTGGTTGAGTTTCTTGGTTAGATGGTCGATGTGGCTCTTAAAGGGGCAGTCTTGGTCTAAGTATACACCTATGTATTTGATACAATCGATCACTTCAATTTTTGAGCCACTGGAAAGAACTGGGGACAATAAATGTAAACGTGTTGGGCCCAGGCTTTTAGGGCCAAACAGCATGGTTTTGGTCTTTTTACTACTTAGAACTAATTTATTAGCACAAAACCAATTCTCAAGTAGACCAAGGTCTTGACTAAGAAGGCTGTTTAGTTGGACAGTGTCTCGTGAGGACCTATAAAGCACGACATCATCTGCACATAAGGTTGCCTTGGCCCCTCCACAATGTTGAGGCAAATCACTAATAAATAGGGAAAACAGGAGAGGTCCCAATATTGAACCCTGGAGGATGTCGTCTGTGATAGGGCGTTTGTCGGACTTAGCTCCATGCCATCTGACAATCTGTGATCTGCCGTCAAGGTAGTCCGTGAACCATTGAGTAAACAGATGATCATGACCAATAGATGTTAGTTTAGTGATAAGCTGCTGATGATTCACCAAGTCAAATGCCTTGGTGAGGTCTATAAAGACTGCACCAGTTGGAAGGCCATCATTTAGAGCTGTGAAGATATCCCCAGTAAGGCTAATCAGGGCTGTGTTGGTACCATGATTTTTCTAAAACCATGTTGTCGTTCAGTTAGTAAATTGCTCCATTCAACATATTCCTGGACCTGCTGGTATACAATCCTTTCTAACACTTTACTTAAAGAGTGCAGAGGATGGATATTGGTCTGTAATTCTCAACAAGCTCAATATCCCTGTCGTTGAGGCACAGGTAGAGAAGTATAGGAAAAACCCAGGAGCAGTTGTAAAATTCCACAAAACTGTTTATCTGTAGTTGCACTAACACAAAATAAAATAAACCTGTTCAGAATAACTATATACAGAAGTAAAATAAAATCTCTTGTAAAAAAAAAAAAATCTCCCTTGCAGCTCAGCTTAGCTGTTCTTATGTTTTTTTCAACCTACATCCTTTGCAAGCATCCTGTTCTTTGTAAATTTCAGGAGTTGCTAGATCATTGAGAGCTTCCCGAGGTCCCTCCAGCCTTTGCAAAAGGCTCAGGCATTTGCACTCAAATAACCTCTGGCTTTTTACAGTTCTCTCAAATTATATATATATATATATATATATATATATACACACACACACACACCCATATATATATATAGACACACACACATTTCAACGGTAACACCAGATATTTTCTATACAAATGTGATCCCATTGTCAGTTCATTTCCATATATTGATTTGCACATATTCTTATATTACCAGGTGTAGATATGCCGGGGAGGGGTAGCAAGAGACAATGGAGAGACAGTGAGAACCAAAGACTTGGCGTGACTGTTCAGGATGATCAAGTCCAAAGTCTCACAGGAAACTTTGTCTGCTAACCAGACAGAAGAGAAACAAAAGGAAAGAATACAGATCCTTGCATTTAAACACTTTCTCCAAAACAAATGGGACAGGGTCCTATTCTACCCTGTCACAATCCCCACCTTTAGGGACAGGAGTGACTAAGGCAACTTTCCACACAGTGGGGACTTTGCATTCAAGCAGCGATCTGTTTAGGAGCCAAGTGACTGGAGAGGCAATGACGTGGGCTGCGATTCTGAGGAGTGTGGGCTCCAGGCTTGTCAAACCCAGCAGAGCCAGAGGATTTGATTTTTTTTTCAGTAATTTCTGGACCTCAGATTTAGTTGCAAGTTTGAAGTGAAAATTAGGGTAAGAGGTTTTCTCTTGTAAATTATTCTAGGTGGGAGGGGAGGGCCCAGAGGGATTATTTTTAAATTTGCCCAGGTCAGTGAGGAATGCGTTTAGTGCATTAGCAGCATCTTGCGGGTCTGTATAGTGGACACTATTTGCTACTATGTCACTTTTCTAATGGGTGTATTATATACTTATCTAATGTAACACAACTTAAGCTGTTCATGACAGCATGAAACATTCTTATTATTATAATCCTAACCCCTCCCCCTCGAATGCCAGAATCACCTGGAAAAAGAAGGGAATTGAATATTTCCCACTAGGGTTAAAAAATATATATGCCAGTGTTTGGGATGTAAGCAATAAGACACAACGAGGTGTGCATTATGGTGTGATAACTACACTCATAGGGGTGTAGTTAGTCACGAGGCCAAAGGGCGAGTGCCGGTCCCTAGGAGTGCGGTTATCACACTGTAATGCACATCCCCAGAGTGTCTTACTACGCTTATAAAATGTCCCTTTATTTTTAGAATCAGTTTTTTTTAATTTTAAACACATTTTTAAATAAGTAAAATTATAAGTGAATCTGTCCTTTTAACATAAAATAATCCTTCCGCCTATTGGTGCTAGATTAAAGTAGTGTTATAAAGTGTGTGCCTTCCTGCCCACTTAAGCTTCATATTCCCCTGCCAGTCATAACAATCCACAAATGCTGTTTTTCTCATTCTAAGTATGACACATAGCCCCATTATTTTATTTCATTCTCTTCACTCGTTAGACAAAACTAAAAGGAAGCCATAACAGAGGCTTTTCAGTTCCCCAGTGCTGCAAGCATGAGTGTGGTTCAAAGCTGCCACACTCACTGACATCATCATGAACTGCTCGCTCTGTCCAACAGCAGGGTGAGTCAATTACCATCTTTTCTCTGTTTATATAGTATTATTGCTTACTTTCTTCATTCTGTTTTTCTCCCCTGTGTTTCCCCACATTCAAGAAATGGAATGCTTACCATGGAATACAGGGATTCAAAATTCTGCTCAGTTCTACTAGCAGAATGTTCCTCTACTAACATACTGTACACACAGATAACAGAGGCCTGTTTTAGAGCCAGAGACTCAATTATCTCACTTGTCAGGGAAAGCAGAAGAGATTTCCCTGATGAGCAGGTAAAGACAGAGGATTTTTCACTGTTAGCAAACAAACAGTTGTAATGAAAACTATAAACAACATCTAATGTTTCTAATTTGTTTATGTGTGTAAGGAGAGTGTGACGATCTGGTAAACAATATTTAATTAATTTGTTTTATTTTATATTTAAGATCATTTTAATTTTAGGGCCCAGTTGAAGGTTTCTACAGTGTAAAGGTAGCGGCCATGTCTGTGGTGGAAGATCAGTTCTGGTTGTAGGGAGAATGATGGAAGACAGTTCTGGTTGTAGGAGGACTGATCTGCTCACTGTGTAATGTGGTTTAGGACCAGGATGACTGTGCGTATACAGAGAATTAATGTACGGTCAGCTGATCTGTCTTGGCCAATGAGACTGATAGATTTTTTCTTTCCATTACATAATTTCCATTAGAAAACTTGATCAGGAGTACAGAGCCTCTGGTTCTGGAAGGGGAGGCAGGGTGGGAAAGTTATGAATATAGAAGAATACCTTGGAAGAAAGAAGATTACTAAGGTGAGTATTTTTTTCTTCTAACCCCAGATATTCTTTTATATTCCTAACTCTATAGACTTCAAAGCAGTACCTTTGGAGGTGGGCAGAGTGGTATACAGTCAGAAGAGATGCATTTCACAAGTGGGGTACCTCAGGGATCAGTCCTGGGGCCAGTCCTCTTCAACATCTTCAATAGTGACCTTGCAGATGGACTAGAGGGTAAGGGTTGTCTGTTTGCAGATGACACCAAGATCTGCAACAGAGTAGATGATCCAGATGAGGTGGGCAGAATGAGAAGAGATCTGGATAAACTAGCAAAATAGTCAGAAGAGTGGCAACTGGGATTTAATGCAAGAAGTGCAAAATCATGCACATAGGGAGAGAAACCCTGAAGCCACCTATAGGCTGGGAGGGAGTTGCTAGCAGTCACAAAGGAAGAAAGAGACTTGGGCATCATCATCACTGATGACCTGAAATCATCAAGCAGACCTCTAAAGCAGTAGGTAAGGCTAGTGGATTGTTAGGGTGTATTAGTAGAGTATCACAAGTAAATAAGAGGTAATAATCCCTCTTTACAAGACACTAGTCAGAGCCCATCTGGAGTACTGCGTGCAGTATTGGAGCCACACCTTCACAAGGACATTAACCAAATTGAGGCAGTCCAGAGAAGGGCAACCAAAATGGTGCAGGGACTGCATCAGAAGACATATGAGGACAGATTAAGAGCTCAATATGTATACCCTTGAGCAAAGGAGGGAGAGGTGATATGATGGAGGCATTCAAACACCTTAAGGGCATTAACAAGGTGAGGAACGAGTCTAACATGTTTAAATATAAGAAAAATAGCAGGACAAGAGGACACAGCATGAGATTAGAGGCGGATTAAGGAGAGAATATGAGGAAATTCTTTTTCACAGAAAGAGTGGTGGATGCATGGAATGGCTTACCACAAGAAGTGGTGGCTATGAATACAGTGCAGGGCTTCAAACAGGCATGGGATAGGCATAAGGGAGCAATACAAATGACTATGAATAGATAGGCCACTGACAGAGCAAAGGCCGATGGCACATTTATAAGGTAGAAAAACAAATGGGCAGACTGGATGGGTCTTGCGGTCCTTATCTGCCGTCAACTTCTATGTTTCTATAACCTACTTAGGAAAGAGGCTCTGCAGGAATGCTGTGCCAAATCTGGTATCACTTCTGTACTGTATGTCCAAATTGTAGTGTTTAGTAAATGTGCGTACTGTCCACCAGGTAGCTGCTTTACAGATTTCCACTAATGGAATCTCTCAGGATACCGCTATAGTAGCAGCTCTGTCCCTAGCTGAATGAGCTCTCAGCCCTGCTGGGGGTTCCTTGCCAACTTTCGAATAGCAAAACTAAATGCATTGGACTATCCAGAGAGAGACTAACCTCTTAGAAGCTGGGGTGCCTTTACCTACATCCCCAAAGATAAGGAACAGATGTTGCTTATCATGTCTAAGATCCCTGCTGTGGGTCATATAGTAGCTAAATGCCCTTTTGACATCCAGACTATGGAGTCTGCGCTCACCCGAACTAGTATGTTCAGTGAAGAAAACTGGCAATGTAATGGATTGGTTTAGGTGAAAATCAGAAACCACCTTGGGGAGGAATTTCCTATTTGTTCTCAGCACCACTCTGTCATTATGGAAAGAAAGGTAGTCCTTCTCAACATACAAGATTTGTAGTTCACTGATTCTTCTAGCTGAAGTAACTGCAACTGGAAATACAGTTTTCCAGGTAAAATATTTTAAATGTACAGAGGACACAGGCTCAAAAGGAGGTTTCATGAGCTGAACAATGCATATGTTCAGGTCCCATACTGGAACTGGTTCCCTAACAGGTGGGTGCAGTGGCATAGTCCTTTAAAGAACTTCTTGAAAATGGGATTGGATGCCATGGAGATACCTCTCCCAGCAGAAATGTAGGCAGAGACTTATGCCAGATGCACCTTCAGGGATGTATATTTCAACCCCTGAGAGTGGAGGTATGTGAGGTATTCCAGGACAGCTGGGATCTCCACTAAGGTAGGAGAAATCTCCTTGGAACTACACCAAATAGAAAACTTTTTCCATTTTGATGCATAGGTTTTCTTAGTCAAAGGCTTTCTATATCCTTTCAGGATATCCAGAACGCTTTGGGAAAGATGTAGGTTTGCATATTCTAAGTCTTCAAGAGCCATGCCTTGAGTCTGAGACACCTGAGATTCAGATACAGGATCTTGCCCTGGTGGGAGGTTAACAAGTTGTGTCTCCTGGATAAGTGTATTGGTTTGGCTACAAACATGGAAAGTAGTAAAAGGTACCATGGCTACCTGGCCCAGTCTGGTTCTATCAGAATCATTGATGCAGATTGTGACCCGAGTTTGATCAGGACCCTGAAGATAAGAGGGACAGGAGGAAATGCTTACAGACTTTTTCCTGACCAGTTCAGAGCCAGAGGATCCAATGGGATTGTTCCCTTGGCTAGTGGCCTGCAACAAAAGAGGGGCAGATGACGATTCTCTTGGGATGCAAAGAGATCCACCTCTGGTGTGCCCCATCTCCAGAACACCGAGTCCAGCACTTGTTTGTTGGCGGGCCACTCGTGATACACCTGACTGATTCTGCTCAGGGCATCTGCTAGAGTGTTGTCCTTTCCTGGTATGTGAATGGCCTATAATGAAGCCTTTAGTGAGTAAACCAGACTCCAGACTTTCATTGCCTCTGTGCATAGGGGGTCTGACATTGTCCCCCCCTTGCTTGTTTATATAGTACACTGTTGTGGTGTTGTCTGTCCTGACTTGCACCACTTTCCTTGTACCAGATGGGTGAATGTTTTCAAGGCCAGAAACACTGCCCTTAGCTCCATCAAATTTACATGCAGGAGTAACTCTGAGCACCCCTACCCTAACAGAGAGGCGCCGGTTGTCAGAATAGCTGATGGGGTTTCTCTTTGGAAGGGTACCCTTCCCTGAGGTTGTCTGCTTCCTTCCACTACTGGAGGGCCTGAAGCAAGGTTCCTGTTACTGGAACTGGTTTTGTCAGTTTGTCTTTTCTTTGGCGCCAGTGTGCTCTGAGATGAAACTGTACATCTCTCATTTGGAACTTGGCTCCCAGGACTGTGCCTGTTGTTGTGGCCATATGTCCCAGAAGCTTCAGTAACTGTCTTGCCGGTTGTGGTTCTTTCAGCTTGAATGAGGCAGCTATCTGCAGAATGCTTTGCACTCTGTCCTGGGGAGGAAAGCTCTTCCCTATACTCTGTTCAGTTCTGCTCCTATGAAAAGCAGGACTTGTACTGGAGTAAGAACGTATTTTTCCTGATTTATCAGGAATCCTAGGGCGTGTAACAGATTTAATGTTACCTTTAGATGGTCCTGTACTTGCTGTGGTGAGCTTTCCACTACTAGCCAGTCACTGAGATAAGGGAAGACTGATATACCTAATCGTCTTAGGTATGCTACAACAACTGTGAGGCACTTTGTAAACACCCTGGGTGCTGAAGTGAGGCTGAAAGGTAGAGCTGAGAATTGGTAGTGTCCTGATGGAAGTCTGAATTCAGATAATTTCTGTGAGATTCTCTTATTGGAATGGAAAGTAGGCATCTTTTAGATTCAGAGATGCCAGCCAATCTCCCTGCTGGATTACTAGCAAGATCATTGCCAGTGTGACCATTTTGAACTTTGGTTTTACAAAGTGTCTGTTTAATAGTCTGAGGTCTAGAATAGGCCGCCACTCCCCATTTTTGTTTTTGATGAGGAAGTATCTTGAGCAGAAAAATTCCTTTCTGGTGCACTGGAACAACCCTCACGGCTTTCAGCTGCAGGAGGCTTTGGACCTCCTTCTCCAAGAGTTTTTTTCTTTATCAGGGAAGCTGGTTTGAACACCCTTGTTCTCAAGGGAGGAATGGACTTGAAACTCAGAGACAAACCCTGACTCACTACCTCCAGGATCCACTTGTCTGTGGTGATGGGACTGCCAAGCCTGGAAATAGTGCGCCAGTCTGCCTCCTACTGGTAGAGGGGAGGCGCCTTGTTCAGTAAGTCAGGGATTATGCTTTGCTTGGGGCTGAGCTTAGGTAGTTTAGGAGCCTCTCCTAGAGTCCCTTCTACCTCTGCCCCTGAAATACCCAGTTTGCTGTGGGTATTGTGGATACTGGGGGACAGCCTGTGCCTGGTAAAAAGGCCTACTAAAAGCTGTCCTTCCTCTGCCTCATAATGTAATGTAATGAGGCAGACATTTAATTTGTTATGGTTCACGAATAAATGTATGCAACCCTCTTTTGAGTTCTTTGCATGTGCCGGAACCTTTTTGCTGAACCTTCTTCTGCCTCCCCTTCCATATGGCCTAAAGGAGGAAGAAGGCCTCTCCTTTGAAGAATTACTCCTAAAGGTGACCTTATATTCATCCACCTTCTTCATGTATGCGTCAGTCTGTTGACCGAATAGGGAATGATCCTCTACAGGGAAACCCATGGCCTTGGCCTGGGTAACCTGTGTTAGATTGGTAGCCCTAAGCCATGCCAGCCTTCTAAGGGCTATGGTAAGGGCCATCCATCTGGCAGCACTGTCGCTGGCATTTGCTGCCATTTGAAATTGGTACTTGGCTGCTTCCAGTCCAAACATGGCTGTTTCAGCCAAATCATCAGAGCGAGGTGAAGGAACTTTCTCTGCCATGGCTAACATGGACTGCCACAGTGATTTTTGGTACTGTGCTGAGTAAGCTTGGTAGTTAGCTTGTCTTACTCCCAAGTGAAGCAGCTAAATAACCCTTTTTAGCTATGCTGTCTATTTTGCGAGAGTCCCTCTCAGGTGGGTGAGAAGCTAAAGGAACACTCGCCTTCTCACAGGCTGCTTGCTGGACTAACCCCTGATGATCAGGGTGAGAAAAGAGGAATTCAGCCCCATGTCTGTCCAACTGCTACTTTTTATCCAACATCTTGTCCAGAGGTGGAATAGAATTTGGAGTCTGTAGGATCTTAAGTCTTTTTTAAAGAACTTGTTTATAGGGAGTAGCATTTTCTGTGTGGGTGTTAACCCCATCATCTCCATATATTTGGCCTCTTCTTCATCCCCTATGACATCTGTGGTAGCCAGAACAAGGGTGTCCACTATTTTCCTTACAGAGAAAAAATCCTCTGGTCTAGGGGGAGAACTGAACTCCTGCTCTGGTGAGATCTCTGGTTCAATAGGCTCACCTTCATCCATTTCAGGTAAATCATATTCTTCAAACTCCATCATATCCTGAGATGGGTTTGGTTTAGAGGAGGGACCAGCAGGGATTTGAACCGGCGCTGGGAGGGTTGGAGTAGGTATAAAACCCTACAGAACCTGTATGACCTTCATGGCCTGGGCAGTCTTCTCTGATGATGGCAGGCTGTGAGGCACAGATGAAACCCCTTTTGGTTTGTCAGCTAGGGGATCAAGGTGCCTTGTTTTTTTTTTTTAGTGGGAACTGGAAAGTCAGCCGGATCACCCATCCTTTTTCCAGTAGTTGTTTCACCCTTGTCAGGGGTGCTCAAAGAAGAGACAGCAGTTTCACCTGGAGGCTTAGAGGGTGTGGGTTGATGAGAACCCGCAATACCCTTCTCCAGTTTTCTTTGGAGTCTTTCAAGTCTCTTTTCTACTGTTTTCTGTGTGGATGATTTGCAGATATCACATTCTGCTGAAAAATGGTCATTCCCCAGGCAGACCACACATAAATCGTGCTTGTCTGCCTTTGCAAAAACATCTCCACACTTAAGGGAGTTTTTAAATCCTGGGGATCCAGTCTTTTTCTTTGTTTTTTTCTGCCATTGTCAAACCGATAAAGAAAAATGGAACCGCAATAAAGATTTCGCTCTTTATATACATCTTTTTTAAATGCGGTCGGTTCAGAAACCAATGAAAGTTCTGATAATGAACCAGGAACAGCAAAATTAGAACTGGGATAGCGGTTCACAGAAACCGGGTTAGCAGTTTCAAATACAACACATATAACAATTTAATAAACTAAAATAAGCAAAACTAAATACCGGAGATAGTAAATAAAGCTCTGGAAAGGGTACTAAGACCTGGTTCCCCAATGGTTATACCGAACCATAAGGAACAGAGAAAATAAACTAAACCAGCACCAAATAGTGCTAATGTTGAGAGAATAAACAGAAAATAAAGGCAGCAGTAAGAATAATAATATAAGAAACTACTTTTATTCAGTGACGAGCCACAAGTAATGACTGATATGGGAAGTCTCCAGGACGTCTTGACTTGTCAGGCAGAAACAGAAATCTTAATATGTTGATAGAACGCTGCAGCTGATAAGGGCAGCCGTTTGAATATGCGTCACGAGCCAATGATAGTTCTGTCATTTGCATATAGTTCCATTTTCTCCGGGCAGCTCTGCCTAGGAGGCTGACTGCAGAGAGTTAGGAATACAGAAGAATACCTGGGGTTAGAAACACCTTTGCCTGCTGAAATGTAAGCTGAGACTGAAGCCATTTGAACCTTGAGAGTTGTGGGCTGTAAGCCCAGGGAGTGAAGATGGGTGAGGTAGTCCAGCAAGGTTGGCAAACCCGCCTGTGATGGCACTACATCATTTTCAGAGCACCATATGGAAAACCTCTTCCATTTAGAAGCATAAGTTTTCTTGGTAGAGGGCTTTCTAGACCCTCTTAGTTATGTTAAGAACACTCTCAGACAGGTGTAAACCAGCATACACTAGGTATTCAAGAGCCAGGCCTTGAGCTTGAGAGATCGGAGGTTGGGGTACAGGATCCTCCCCTGGGAGGAGGTAAGAAAGTTGTGCCTCCGAGGGAGGAGTATGGGTGGGGCTACTGACAGGGAAAGCAGCAGTGAGCACCATGGCGGCCTGGCCCAGTCTGCAGCTATCAGGATTATTGAAGCTGGCTGGAACCTGAGCTTGATCAGGACCCTGAAAATCAAGGGAAATGGAGGAAAGGTGTACAGTTTCCTCCCTGACCAGTCCAGCATGAGGGCATCCAGAGGTACTGACCCCTTTGCTGGTGGCCTGCAGCAGAATTCGGGCAACTGATAGCTGTCCTGGGAGGCTAAGAGATCTATCTCTGGGGTGCCCCATCTCCTGAACACCACCTCTAGCAGCTGTCTGTTTAGAGACCATTTGTGGTGGTTCTGGCTGATTCTGCTGAGTGCATCTGCTAATGTGTTGTCCTTTCCTGGCAAGTGGATGGCTACCAGGGAAGCCTGTAGGGAGTAAGTCAGACTCCACACCGTCATTGCTTCTGTGCACAGGGGACTGGACCTTGTCCCACCCTGCTTGTTGATGTAACACATGGTGGTGGTATTGTCTGTTCTGAACTGCACCACTTTGCTCTGTACCAGGGAAGCAAAAGCTTTCAGTGCCAGAAGTACTGCTCTGAGCTCCAGCAGATTTATGTGCTGGAGTGACTGCTGTGGGCTAAGTGCCATGCACAGTATGTTCTCCCAGATGTGCTCCCCAACCCAGAAGGGAAGCATCTGTGGTGAGTTCTATGGAGGGAGTCTCCCACTGAAATGGGACACCTTCCCTGAGGTTGTCTTTGTCCTGCCACCACTGCAAGGCCTGCAGTAGTGTTTTTGTTACTGGCATCAGCTTTGAGAGATTATCTCTCCTCTGACTCCAGTGTGCCCTGAGATGGAACTGAATGTCTCTCATTTGGAACCTGGCACCTGAGACTGTGCCTGTGGCTGCAGTCATGTGCCCCAGCAGCTGCAGGACGTGCCTTGCTGGCCTTGGAACATTTAGATTGAAAGCAACGGAGAAAGGCCCTTCCCCTTAGGGTATCCAGCTCTGCACCTATTAAATTCAATACCTGAACTGGCTGTAGGACAGACTTTTTTGTGCTGATCAGAAATCTTAAGACTCCAAAAGGCCCTGTGTGTACTTCAGATGATCCATTACCTGTTGTGGTGATTTTTCCACCACTAGCCAATAATCTAGATAGGGGAAATACTGTGATGCCCTGCCTTCTTAGGTATGCCACCACCACTGCCAGGCACTCTGTGAATGCCCTGGGGGCTGAAGTGCAGAGCTGAGAACTGGTAATGTCCCAAGCGTAGTCTGAATCTTAGGTACTTTCTGTGAGACTCCCCTTATACGTTTGTGGAAATATGCGTCTATTAGATCTAGTGATGCCAGCCAGTCTCCTTGGAGCGTGGGCAGAATCACAGCTAGAGTTACCATCCTGAACTTTGGGTGTCCCAGGTGCATGTTCAGAACTCTTAGATCTAAAATGAGTCGCCACTCCACATTTTTTTTTTTTTAAGGTCAGGAAGTACCTTGAATAGAACCCCTTCCCCTTTGTAGCAAGAGGACAAGTTCTATTGCTCTTGATTTCAGAAGGTTTGCCACTTCTGTCTCCAGAAGTTCTCTTTCTGAAGGGGAAGCTGGCCTGAAAAATGGAAATTATGTACCTACCGTAATTCTTGATCTTTTTGGACAAAGTCTCCACCACTCATTCACACTAATAGGAGTACACCAGAGGTGCTAGGACCCAGCGGGAGCCAAACTTTTTCAGGAGGGCCAGTGTCGAGATGGAGCCGTGAGGGAGCGGCACCGCGAGCC